>FN648564.1:194290-266333 GCA_000310025.1 Ectocarpus siliculosus
GGGGGGGGGGGTACTCTTTGTCGTGCAAGCCGTCGTCGTTAGACCATTGCCCTCGCATCCCTACAAAGCCGGGACGAAGCACGCCGGGCTCTCACATCACCAGGCTCTCACATCACCAACTGCGAAGGGCCGTGAGGTGTTCGGCGAGTCGTACGAAGGGTGCGCTGCATCCTGCTAAGGGTGCGGGCGTTGTGCTTGCTGAAATACCCGTGATTCGAGGGAACAGAGTTTCTTTCGCGGCTACACCATTAGGCAACATCATAAACGGTTACCGTTAATGCCCCGCGTCTACATAGAAGGGGAGTAGCCACGGGTATGACTCGCGGAAAAAGGGACTCATTCAAGCCGTCAAAAACAGTAGGCCTGGACGGACAGTTCATCGGCAACGCCCGATAGACATGCACCCGTCGGCGACCCAAACAAGCCTAGCTCGGAGCTGAATGGTTTTGGCTACACGAATGACGAGGTTCAGAAGGGCATCCAAGCACTCCACTTCATGACCACTGCAGTCGTCAGGATCGTGAGTACGGTGCACGCGAGCCTCCCGGAGGGGAGGGAGACCTCGAAGCGCCAGCGGAAGGCGGAGCATGCTTTTCTCGCGAGCGACGGTAGCAGCAGGAGGAGTGCCAGGCCGCGGCAACAGCGGCCGTCGCAAAGGAAGCGGCCGCGGCGGCAACCAGAGGGAGGACGGAGGTGGTACAAAGGCCGGTGGTGGCGGCAGTGGCCGAGGCAGTGGCGGCGGTACAGGCAGCATACGAGATCGCTGCTTTCCCTCGATGCGGAATCTGTATGTCCAAACTGGTTACCATACACACTCTTTGTAGGTATAGAGGAACATGCCTGTACTAACTGCTCCTGGCAACGCGAAAGCGTCCAAAACCCCTTTGACATCAACTTCCACTGTGCGCACGGCCAATCCTACGAGGTGCTGCCGAAGAACACGGCGAGGCAGCAAGGCACGAGGTTTTCCAACCCCATCCCCAACACAAAATCCACCCGAGCAAAAAAGCTGCAGAGAGTTATTGTGGATGTCAGTGGAAAGGCAAGGGTCCAGAGCTTGGTTGCGGCTCTGGCGTCACTCGAACGCAGTTCCCACTCTCCCCTAGGAAAGCATCCGAGCTACGTAGAATCCCCCTCCATGACCGTAGCCGGCGTTGTCAAGTCTGTGCAAGGGCAGGGGTGGGAGCAGGCCATTCTGGAAGAGCTTGATGGGCACGTGGACACAGGAAATTTTCCCTTCGTAGATGGTACATAGGTCTGTACGCTCGAAGTGGTGCTTCAGTTGGCGAATGAACAAGGAAAGGAAGATTGAAAAGCTCAAAGCGTGTCTGGTTCCTCCGGTTCTTTCGCGAATTCCAAATGTGGGCTAGTTCCACTCATCTTGCCCTTGCCCACAACCGCATCCCAAAAAATGTTGCTTGCGGTAGCCAACGAAAAGGACGTGAACCACAACCAATGGGACGTGAAACAGGCGTACGCACATGCCATATTGGATGGGGAAGTGAACGTGACGCTCCCCGACTGGTGCGCGGAAAAATCCCATGAAATCGTAAAGGCTGAGCGTTCTATTTACGATATAAAGCAGAGCAGTAGGCAGTGGGGGTACGCGCCGCCGACACGCTAGTCAAGAGGGGCTCGAGGAGTGCCAGGCGGACCCGTGTATATTCCGCAAGATGGTAGACGAAGTCGTGGATGACATTTGAGTCGCTTGGTCTGGCGAGGATTGCAAGGAGTTGCACGCTTCTCTCAGCAAGAAATTCCCCACCAAAGAAAGACCTTGGAGAGTGCGTGTGGTTTGACACTGTTCAATTGAGAGACAAGCAGAGGCTGGGATTCTGGAAATCTCACAGACCGCGTACATTCACAGCATGGTGAATCGCGATGATGTACAATCGACCTCCCCCACCCTGCTTTGGCGGTAACCATAATGGTGGTCGAGTAGATCATGTTGTGCGGGGTCGAGAACCCTCACTCCGCGCAACGGGGGATGATCGCACCACGTTGTGTTAAAATGGTCAAGCTTCCTCGAGGCAGTTACACAGTGCTTACAACTGTCTCTGGAAGTGAAAGCACCAGAAAATAAATTAAGTCATACGTAGCTGTCATCCGTACGCAAGGAAGTAAGCACAAGATGCCGAACACCCTTAGCAGGATGGCAGCTCACCCTTCATGCGACTCGCCAAATACCTCACGGCGCTTCGCGCTTGGTGATGTGAGAGCCTGGTCCGGTGAGAACCCGGCGTGCTCCGTCCCGGCTTTGTAGGGATGCGAGGTCAATGGTCAAACGACTACGGCATGCACGGACTATGAGTACACCCCCCCCCCCCCCCCCCCACCCTGCTTCCCCTGGTGCCAACCTAGGACCCGAGCCAGATGACTAGAGTGGAGAGGAGTGGCCGGTGAGGAAGGCCACTGGCAGCATGATCAGGTACTACGCGCGTGTACTGCAGTCTGAGAGAGGGACACAAGAGATTATTCTGGCAGGTCGAAACGTGTGCCTAGCCCTCTTGGTCGGCCTAGAAACAACACGAACGAAGCGGCATAAATCCTGCGTCCCCCAAAGCTTTCGCCGGGTGGTCTCGGTAGTCTCTTAATAACTACACGCGTGGTCTACAGTCGGCGAGACGCGGAAGACTACAATAAAAAATATTCGATGCACCCACGGGGACGCGCATAATCCACGCACCCACACTTGGCGGTCCCGCCTTACAGACCTGCACGAGCACCGATTACCACCTACAAGATCGACTTGTTGAAGCCCTACTCCAAGCACCATCAATCAACCTAGCACCTACCCACGCAGGAACAACCCATGTAGATTCATCACATCAATACCAACCTAGCACCTTTTCGAGCAGTAACAACCTAGAAATTTTCCCATCAACACCAACCTAGCGCCAATGCCCGCACACCAACCTGCTGTAGAACCGACCCACCCAGCGCCAATCTAACACGGATCGGGTGGGTTTGGGTTAGGGGTTTAGAGCTAGAGTTTTTAGCCGGTTTCAAGCCCCTGCCAAAGCAGAGAAGCCTATGTTTAGAAGTACCAGAATTTTTGTATGAAGTGGAGTAAGAAACGGGTTGAGGCTGCAACGTTTTCTCCTCATTTGTTCGTGCGTAAAATTTTCGACCTGTGAAAGGTGTGGGTGCATTGCTTACATGCGCCCCCCTGGGTGCATACAAATGTTTGGGCTAAACTTCTAGCGCTACTGCTGCTTGCTTAGACATCTGCATACCACACAAATACAATCAAGTGAATGAGTCAGAGTTTGGACAACGAACGACTTGAGTTATTGAGGAGAGAATCCCGCCAGCCCGGAGTGAGTTATAGTGTTCGGTAGTTGGTTATCCCGTCTAGTATTTAGTTATTGTACATGACCCACAACGGATATGGGGAAACTTTCAAGACTCTATATGAAAAATAAGGAGTCAGCAAGAATACCGTCAGACCACTGATCAGGCAATGCATGAATGAATGGTTGTTTAAGATCGAGTCTGCACACAGACAGCAGGCCCTCAATCCTCCTGTTGGTGGCGTCATACCGTGCGGTCTGCAATAAAACTATGTAGGCAGGCGTCAAAATAATCCCCGTCGATAGCGCGGGAACAGAGACAACGCCACCACACGGCAGAGAAACCCGCCCTACAAACACAAGCCAGACCCGCACAGTGAGAGGATCTCTTGTACAATGGAGTTGGTCCTTTCCTCTACCCATCCTCTTCGTGCTCCCAAAGGATTTATGTGTGATTTACAAAATCGTTTTCAGAAATAAATACAGACAGCGGCATTGAAGTGCCCCACAGCCCACGATGGGCGGCAGGGCCCGAATCGCAAGCGAAGGTTAGATACGGGAATTAATAGAACATAGCAGGAATAAGATGGAATTCAGGTTGCTGCGTGTTTCTCCAAGAGGTTTTCGTTTATATAATATTGAAGTGAGTCGCGTCTCGTTCCCACCGGGGGTTGAAAACGCGGAATTTCGGTTGAAGTGAACTATCGGTCGTTACTATGATTGATGCTGGGAGTTGTTGAAGGTTGGTATGACGTCGAGGTGGAAGAAATCCGGTGCGATAGCAGACGCTGGTGACGCGACGAAGAAACTCCAATGAATGGGCACATCGCTCTAGGGTGCTGCATGGTGTCGCATATCTTGAAAAATCGAAGGTGTTGGGGGTTGGTCGTGCCCCACCTACTTCAAGAACCGTCTTTCGTCACTTTGTGTGAAGTGCAGCAAAGCGTGATGATGTAGGTGCTGCAAATGCGTTCAACGCCACGGGTAAGGAAGACAAAATACAGAAAAACAAACCTTGGCTTTTGTACATGCATATCTTCGAAAGAAATCAAAAACAACACTCAAGTATTGTGTAGAAAAAGTTCTTCACTATCTACTACTGATGCGTCGGACGATGACAATTACCGTCGCTCAACCTCCTTGGACTTGGACGGACAAGAGATAGTCACCAAAGATCGTACGCCCGGGATTCTTCGCGATTCTACGCGGATTAATGAAGATGTACAGAACGCGCCACCACTTAAGAACCGCTTATTTAGCTGGAGGCTCGACGCTTATTGGTTACCTCCAACCGTGCACATGTTCTTATTTTCCAAGTTCTTATTTGGAGCAGGTATCCACCTATGGTAAACGAGGTTCTTGTTCTTATTTCTATACCGATTGCCGTATGCAGAGGACACAGACAGGTCTTTCTGCGTGGATTTCATCACGAGACACTACTGCTGTAAGAGTACAATGTAGCCGTAAAATCGCCCCCTAGGTGGCAGTGCCGCATGTACGGTATGGGAGAGGAGAGGTTGCCGAGAAAGGCTTAGGAGGCGAAGTGGACAAACAAGAAGAATTGGTGTACCAACCTACGGAGTGAGTTAATGTTGTAGATGACGCATGGAAGGGGGTCCAACTTGACAAAGGTGATACACTCGAGAGGGGAGGTCTAGAGGGGTTCAAGGAGAAGATATCTGTTGTTGCTTTGGCGAGAGAGAAGGACAGGATCAAACCAAAGAAACCAAGGACACGGAGGGTCTCGATGTGTACGGAATGCCAAAGAAGGAATATATTTAAAGATTACCTACATGGAGGGCCAATGGATGCAGGGACAAAGCTGGAGGTCAAACCTAGGACTGGGGATGTTGGCCTTTGAGAACGTAGACGAAGATTGAGGAAGGTAGACGATAAAGACGACAAACCAAGGTGTGATTGCGGCTCCGAGGGCGAAGACCATCTTCATGTACTTGCGGAATGCCCTTGGTACAAGAAGGAGAGGGAAATGTACATGACTGAGCTAGCTGGGGAAAAAAGTAGAAGGAAGAAGTACAGAAAAAAAGACAATTGACGAATGTAAATAGCCAGGAGAAGACGGTAGGTGTACTGGGGCATAGGAAATGGGTTGGAAATAAGGCGGAAAGTGATACCGATGGGAAAACATGTTTGAGCGACCTTTTTGACAACGTAGGAAGGAACGATTGGCCATCGGTGATCGAACCTGTGGGAACAATGCTCCGTCCTGTCGAGGACGCGTGGTCAACGGTCTAACCGTAAGGCTGCCAAAACATGAGAGAGACTACACCCCCCTTCGGATCCAACTCCTACGATCGGGAAGAGGCGTAAGTAGGTTAAAATGGCAGGCAGGCCGTATGTTGTACGATGTGGGAGAGGAGAGATTGCCGAGAGAAGCCTGGGAGGCGAAGTGGACAAACAAGAAAAATGGAGGTACCAACCCGGAGGGAGTGGATTAAGGTTGTAGACGGCGTAGGAAGAGTTCAAAATCGATTAGGTTGGTACATTGGAAACGAACGGTGTAGATCTAGAGGGGTTCGAGAACAAGAAATCTGCTTCTTTCGCCGAGAGAGAACACCATATAACAAAAGGATCCAAGGATAAGGAGGGTCTCCATGTGTACGGATGTTGAAAGAAGGTGTAGGTACCTACTACATGGACCAATGGATGCAGGGAGAAAGCCGAAGGTCAAATTTTGGAGGGGGGAAAACGGCCTTCGAGAACATTGACGAAGATTCAGGAAGGTAGACGATGAAGACGAGTTCAATGTGAATGCGACTCCGAGAGTGAAGACCGGGTTCATGTCGTTGCGAAACGTCCGTGTTGGGCGACAAGGACAGAGAAATGTACATGACTGAGTTGGACATGTAGAAGAAAAGATACAGGGAGGTGTTTGAGGCATGGAATAGCCAGGAGAAAACGGTGGTAGCTGTACAGGAAGTGGGTTGAAAAGGCGGGAAGTGATATCGATATAGGGTAGATCGGCTAGGGAGAACATGGTTTGGCCACGTTTGACAAAGTACTTCGAAGTGGGAAGGAACGATTGGCATCAGTGATCCTGTTGGAACATGGATGCGTCCTCTCGAAGACGTTGGTCAATTGTCCTACCGCTAAGGCATGCGAAACATGAGAGAGAGTACGTTCTCCCCCTCCGCGCGTACAAGAATTCATCACGAGGTCCTCTCTCTCCCCCCCCCCCCGCCTCGAATCAAAAACTAACTGCTGTTTGGGTCACCCCCAGCCTCCTGAGTTCTTATCTTGCAGCCGCCGCGTTTTGGGGCTCCGTTCTTATCTCTATGCGCATTGGTACACCGGGCGGGTTCTTGTTCTTAATACAACGTCGGAACTGAACATATGTTCTTATGGCCAAGTTCTTAGATTTCGGATTGTTTGAGGCTCAAGTTCTTAACTGCTAAGTTCTTAAGTGGTGGCGCGTTCTGTACTGTAGCCATTTTGAAAAATATTTCGCTTCGCAAAAAGGACCTCCAGTACAGTAGCGGCTATGGTTCAAGATAGGGGCGCGACAAACCCCGTTTTTCTCTCTTGAATCAGGCTTTCTCTTCTTGGCTACGGTTTGAGAGGATATTCTCTTGAACCGTGAAAATCTTTCAAGAGAGCTTTCCCTTAAACGCACCAGTGGTGGCATTTTGAAGGCCATGTTAGATGGACGCTCTCGTTTCAACCAGGTGAAAGAGTTTGTCGAAGACATATCAATCACGTTACATCACGTCGTTAGCTTGTGCTAGCGCCACACATGCTCAACCCGTGTCATGGCGAGTCTTGTACCCACGGGTACATTCCTGACGATAATATTGAATTTTCTCTGAACAGTATCTCCTAAACCGTAGCCGCTACTGTAACCAACAGCTGTCCCCTTTTGGTTGTGCTGACTGGAACGGCGCGACCGCCACGTGTAGGAAAAAAACGATCAATATATAAAAAAAAACTAACAAGTACTGAAAAAGAAACTCCCTCCCGTTTTGGGTTGTGCCGCAGCACGCGCCCCCTCCCCCACAAGGCGATTCGACACAAACAATCAATCCCTGAACGAAAACAGTGGACTTCCACATCCACTGTCAACAATTCCCTTTGTTTGACAACTTGATGAAGTGGAAAAAACCTTTAGCAGCAAGTTCCAATAGCCGTCCACAACCCGTTGAGAAGTTCGGATACGGCTCTACGCCGCCAACACAAACGGATGGGATGATTCCGGGTTATCGCAGATAAGAAGAACTCGGCTTGTGGGAGAGACATGTGCCCGCGAAGACAGGGTGTTGAACGTCCCGTTACGCTTTACTTTCAGATTTCTTTCCACATTACCCTCAGAAAAGTGTACCTTTGTGCAGGGGGATAACTGAACTGGACCACACTGATATCCTCTTTGCGAGAAGGGCCTTTTGCCACACCTACAGCAAAGTGCGGCTTTGCCGCGGGTTTTGGACAACGTGGAAAAAGAAAACGGCTCAATACTTCATTCTTTTTCTGGGATGTTTGGGTCCTCCCAAATAAGACCACTGAGGACGCGTGAAGACTACCAAGGATCCTTCACTTTGCGAGAAAGTTTCGTCGGATGCAAATAAACAGAACATTCGAAGTATGCCCCAAATAGTACTACCTACTAACATTTGAATGCCCTAACAACTACTTTATCGCTTCTAAGCACTCAAAGTGTGGGCAGTTCATGCCTCCGGGAAAAATAAGGAAAACACAAAAACGTTTGTCATTGGGAGAATCGACCAGCGATTCATGCAAGCATGAGTAATCCGTCACACCCCATTCGGGTAAGTGCCGTAGTATCTACGGGTGCAGCGGAGACCATTCTTGTTGCCTTTGAACATGAAGGACACTAGTTTGCTGCAAAAGATGTGTGTGCAATCGGAAGAAGATTTGTCTCCATCGGGTGGTGGTGTGCTTGGTTGTGAAAGCTACATGGTCTTCCGGTTTGGATGGAGTGTAGATGTCACCAACAGGGGTGGCTGGGAGAAGAGTGCAAGACTTCAGTTTGCACGTGTTGCAGCAGTGTACACATGTGCAGCAGTAATCGGGCCGAAGGTGGTCTGCATATTGTGCTGTCGATTTGTCGCACAGGGACACGCACGAACTTTCAGAAGGACATGCGAGATGTTGTTGCGGGTAACTCACACACACTACTGTAGGATGTCTTTTGCACAACGTTCAGACAGCAGCGCGGGGCCGTGTGCATGACACAGTGCTTAGAAGCTATGTTTATCGCGGCGCAGTCGGCGTTGTAGTTTAGTATTTTCCCTCACGGCGAGTTGCATGGGACAGAGCAGCAGTGACTACATGCCTGGATCCTGCGCACGTCGACGAGTTACGTTCAACGTGTCATCGTATCACCTGCAGTGACAAACACATGAAGGTCGCGATGCCCGTCTACGGCACACAGCTGTGTGTACCATACACTAACGTGAATCGCGTATCTAAGTTGGCTGTACCTCTGACGCTGACATTGTTGTATTGTTCACATCACACGGTAGCAGACGTGACCAACAATGAATGACACAATGGCGGAAGCGCGCATGATTGCTGGTACAGCAGTGGCAAGCTGTGTGGATCGCGCAGTCATCGTCTAACGTTAACGCAGACCTCGGGTTTCGTCACCACCTATCTTCAGAAAATACAGACAACAAACACCAGGCCCTCAATCCTCCTGTTGCAGGCGTCATGCCGTGCGGTCTGCAACAAAAATGAAACGCAAAAACGACCCAAAACACAAACCTACATAATATAGTCCTAAGTATTCCCCCCGGTTGAATGCAATAAAAAAGCTTGTCAGCCAAGCGCTGTCCCAGGATGGACCCGTTGACACGCGTACAACGGACGGAAAAAAAGTACAACACGATATTATCACCGAATGGTGAATGCCAACTCTCATCATCTTGGTTGACCAACACTGCAAGATCAAAGGTGTGCTATGTAGGAAGATCATAATATCCGCATCGATGGTGTGGGAACAGAGACAGCGCCACCACACGGCAGAGAAACCGAACCAAAAACACAAGCCAGACATCGCACAGTGAGAGGTTCTCTAGTGCGATGGAGTTAGTCCTTTCCTCTGCCCATCCTCTACTAGCGAACGATCTAAGGACTACATGTAAATCTCTTATTCACCGTATGACTGCAGAATTTTGCAAAAAAAGTTAAAGTTCTGCAACTTTTCTTGCAACTTTCCTCATGTACGCTCAGCATGGGAGCTAAAAGTTGCACAAAACGTTTTTGCAACTTTTGCTTGGGAGCAAAAAGTTGCGCTCTGGAGGAAAAGTTTTGCAACCTTTCCGCGACGAACGTGTCGAACAAAAGTTGCACGGTGCAACTTGCGCCAATCCACGTCAACCTGCTTACAGGTACCATAACGTCGACCCTCTCCAGCGTCGAATATGGGAAGGCCGCGATCACCGATAACGAGTTGCCTCATGAATGATATCTGGAATGAGGTAATGCCAATGGGCTGTTGGGCAATGCCAAGGTTTGGTGCCTTGAGGTGCCGAAAGCGCCGGGAAAAAGAGTTTGTGCTGTGCACGACCGTCAACGGCCGCGAGTGGGTAGTTCAAGTTCGATGCTTTTGACCGCCACGGGTTTGGTTATCCTCCGATAACTTTCCGAATGAGTAAACAACAGCAATAGCAAGGCCGTTCGGCGGGAGGTAGCTCTCAGATCCATTTTTCATGTTCAAGTTTTGGTGCCGTCGGGTTTCGTGCGCGTCGGCGGGGAAAACTTTTGATTGACACAAAAATTACCCACGTCACAGAACGGTTGGTTCAAGTTCGCGAGGATTGTGTGCTCATGGTTTGGTATTCTAGCGATAACGTTTCGAGGGAGGAGACAACAGCAACAGCAATGCCACCCCAAGGGAGCTAGCTCTACCCAGCATCGCTCTACCCAGCATCTTTCTGGTGCCAGGATAGATGCCTTGGGGTATCGTGAGTGTTGAGAAAAAAGGTTGAACTACATACCCTCTCCCGCACGCTCATCCGGCCGGGATTTTTCGCGATTTGCCTGCTCTTCGCGGTTGCTAAAAAAAAAAAACACGCCTCCACATTCCGCCAGTCCTGTGCAAAACTTTCTTCGTCCCATACAGAGTGTGCACCAAAAGTTTCATTAACGACAGTTCCCGACAAGAAGTTGAAAAAAACTTGGACTCCTAGCAAATTCCGCTGTCATAAAAACCGGTTATAGCTTTCAGAAATAAAATCAGGAAAGGGCATTGAAGGACCCCGTGGCCCAAAATGGGCGGCACGGTCCGAATCGCAACCCGAACTTAGGCACGGGAATGAGTAGAACGTAGCAGGAGTACCATGGAATCCAGGTTCCTGCTAGTTTCTCTCAAAGGTTTTCGTTTTTATTATCTTTGAAGGGAGTGGTGTCTCGTCCTCACCGGGGGTTGCAAACACGGAATTTCAGTTCAAGTCAACTTCATCAGTCGTTACCACAAATGATGCTGGGAGTTGTTGGAGGTTGGCATGATGTCGACGTGGAAGAAACCAGGTGCGATAGCAGACACCAGCGATGCGATGCACAAACTCCAATGAATGGTCACATCACGCTAGGTTGTTGCATGGTGTCGCATATCTTGTAATTTCGAAGGTTCACGTCTTGTGACGTGCCCAACCTTACTCAATCACTCCCTTTCGTCACTTCGTGTGACATGCACCAAGCGTGATGATGTAGGTGCTGGCAACGCGCTTAAGACCACGGGCAAGAAAGATAAAATACAGAAAAGCAAACCTTGGCAAACCTCGGGTTTTGTATATGCATATCTTCGAAAAAAACAAATAACACTTAAAACTTGCGCAGAAAAAGTTCTTCACTATCTTCTAGTGATGCGCCGGACGATGGCAAGTACCGTCGCTCATCTTCCTGGGACGCCAAGGGATGGTCACCAAACATCCTTTTTAGTGCTCCGTCTTCGACATTCATTCATCGACGCGAAGTTGGAACGGCAATTGGACATCCGAGATTCTTCACGATTGTTTTACTTCGCGGATGGCCGCAAAAGTAGTCACGTGAAGGAAAATCTTTCGCTTCGAAAAAAAGGACCTCGAGTAACTTTCAATCTTCCCCCGGCTCACCCTCCCTGCTTGGGTGGGCCGAGGTCCGTGAGTCGACATAGACCTCGAAATGCCACCCAACAAAGACGGATACACAGTCCGTAGCAATGTTTAGAAGGGGATCCTGAGTTGGATGGCCACTACCGCCTTCGTGAGCTTGGGGTAGCTCGTGACCTAGCCAACTTGGGTAGTGGCGATGAGGCTGAATCCAGATGCCCCGGCTTGGATACCGGGGCCATGCAGCAGGAGAGAGCACGATGAACACCGTGGGGATATGCACGAGAGAGGGGAAAGGAGAGAGTCCAGAGCTGGAGGGCCGCACCGCTGCGGGACAAGACAACCCTCTGGAAAAATAGGCAAGACCCAGGATACCTTTCATGATAGCCCGCAAGAAAATAAAACAAACAAAAAAACAGGGCAAAAGAGGGGTGGACGAGCGGAGCGTAGGATGGCAGCAGTACGCGCCGCCCGAGAGAGACAGCAGGGTCGATTTCATAACGTAGCAACCTGGAATGTGCCGACTAAAGCTGTAAAAGGGGCGAATGGGTACGGGCGAGCCTACAGTCTCTTGCACGAGGCAGCGGCCCAAGACGTATTGGCGATAGGTCTGCAGGAGACACAAAGGAAATCGCACACGGAATTCACATAGGCGGGTTTCCGAGTGTTTTGCTGTGGCAAGAAGAACGGTAAAACCCGTGGTGTGGGGATAACCGTTAAAGAGTTTGTGCGCAAGACCACCCCTTTCACCACGAAGTACATCGGCCCATGATGTATGGCCATGAGGTTTAAGATGACAGGCCGCCGCGGGGCTGTCAATTTTGTCGCTGCGTACGCCCCAACCGAGGTCGCCAGCGACGACATCAAGCCAGAGTTCTGGGAACAACTTGACAGTCGTGCGGAGGATTTCCTTCAAAGAGTGTGCGTATATCTTGATCAACGCCAGCGCACGGACGGGGGAAAGGATGGGTGGGGAGGACGAGGGAGTCTTGGGAATACACGGGCGTGATGAGCTGAACGAGAACAGCCGACTGCTGCTGACCTTGGCAGCGGACGACCACCTTTTTGAGACGCCCAAGGGCAGAACATGGCCCACGTACAATGGTTTGTCGGGGACCGACCGCTGGCGCCTCGACTGCTCCGAACGTGTCTAACGTCGTTGTCATCCCCCAGTCGGGACCCCCAACCAAGGCGGACTCAGACCACAACATCGTGATAGCGACCGTCAATCTCGGTGGCAGGTTTGCCCACAACCGAGCAGTTCGGCCCAAACCGAAACAGAAGCAACTCAACCGACGGGAGTTGCAGGTCGAAGAAACGCGAAGGGCAGTGACTGAGCGGTTCGTTCTCAACCTCGACCAACACAGCGGGGCGAACGAGCGACCACCATCCCGGAGATGGCGACCGAGTTTACCGATGCTCTCCTGGAAGCAGCATTGACAACCCTACCCGAGGAACCGCGGAGACGACGCACGGAAGGAGTGGTGTAAGACTCCAGAGACAAGAGCCGCGTTGGAGTTGGCCCTTACCAAGCGGCGGGAAGCGCGCCGAGCGATGAAGGGCAATTGGAACATAGCAACATGGAGGGCCCTCAAAGCATCGTGTAAGGGTGTGGCTGCAGCAGTCGAAACGGGCGTCTATGCCCACCTGGACAGATATGTGACGGAACTCGAAGCGATCTACAAGGACGGCGACATGAGAGGACCTCAAGATATCAGTGGGGCTCAGTGGGAGACAAGCGGGAGGAAAGCAGTCCGTTGCGAACAAGAATGGCGTGCTGCTTCGGACTAAGAACGACAATCTACAGCGTTGGGCGAGATTCTTCGGCACCCTCCTCAACACCAAGTCCCCCACCCTAAACGCAGCCATCATCGAAAGAAGTGACACAGCGACCGGCGACACGTGCCTTTCGACGGTTAGAAGCGGCTCCAGACCTCGAGCAGGTGGAACCGGCAGCGAACGCCAGGCAGAAAACTGGAACGCACCCGGCCATGACTCGCTGCCTGCCGAGTTACAAAAGATCGATGACGAACCCATCGTACTGGGGCGCCTCCATGCTACCGTGGAAAAGGTGTGGAGAGGAGGAGAGATCCTGCAAGCGTGCAAGGACGCAACGATCAACGTTCTGTACAACCAGGGTGACTGGTCCAACTGGAACCAACTGCAGGTGGATCTCGCTGCTGTCTCATGTAGGCAAGGTCCCCGTCAAGATCATCACGGACTGCCTACGCGCCTTCTGTGAAACCAACAACATCATCCCGGAGAAACAGTGTGGGTTCCGACCTGAACGACCCACCATGAACATTCTGTTCGTCGTGCGCCGACTCCAGGAGCTGGGGTGGAGAAGGAAAATACCGCTCTACAGGTGCTGAAGGAGGTATGATTCGGTGGACCGAGAGCTGCTATGGAAGGTACTGGCCAGGGTCGGGATTCCCGAGAAGATGGTCGCCGTCATTCGCCAATTCCACGACAGAATGTGAGCCCGGGTGCGCATGAACGACGGAGAGCTTTCGGACTGGTTTTCGGTCACGCAAGGCCTACGACAAGGGGGTACCCTGTCCCCACTGTCGTGCAACATCTTCGCCGCGGCCCTCGAGGTCGTTGTCAATCGATACAGCGAGGATGATGATATTCCGCAGAACCTGGTGTACGTTGAGGAGAAGGGACCGGGAACGGGGACACCACATGATCAAGTGCGGAGGGCGGTATGCAGAATGCTGTATGCCGATGACGCCGGCGGACTGGCGAGAAGGATGGCCGTCATCGTGGAGGTATTCGGGGAACTCGGGCTGAAGGGATCGGAAAAGAAGACGGAGACGCTCCTTATGCCTGTCCGACAGCCAACCCCACCGCTCCCCCCGCCACCACCGCTGACAATCGAGGCAGCAGGACAGAGGTAGACGCCCAGACGGCTCAATTCCGATACCTAGGTGGCCTCGTCAACGAACACGGCGACCTCACTAGGCAGATCAATTCCAAGAGCGGAACAGCATAGGCGTACGTCCTAAGAGATGAAGTTATGGCCGGGAGCTTTTCGACAGGTCGGTAGCACCGTTCCGACTCGAGACTCGCCTGCGTGAGGTCGAGTCGATGGAGGCACTGTTGTACGGCTGCATGACATGGGCCCCACGACGCGAGCACTACCGGGTGTTGAGGACGATACATCACCGGCTGCTCCTGCGAGTCATCGGCTACCAACGCAAAAAGGGCACCCTCTGGCAGCTTTCGTACGCCCAGATACTGAAGAAGTTAGGGTGCCAGAGCGTGGAAGCCACTGTTCGGCAACGGCGCCTGCTGTTCGTGGAAGAATTGGCAAGGCAGTCAGACGGGCGACTCCTGAAACGATTGATGCTTGGCGAGCTGGTGGGGGGAGGGGGGTACGGGGAAACCGGAGCAGAACTCGCCCATGTGCCTGGAGAACGACCTCAACATGTTCGAGGAAAAGCTCGGATCCACGGACACCGAGCCATGAAACTTACGAACCCCGCAAACAACTACATGTAAGCACCGAAGATGGAGCGGGGTCTACCTTGGCATACGGGGGTACTGCAGGGAGCTAACAGGCATTACCGCCTGGCACAAGAATGAAGAGGAGGCTAGCCAATCAACGGACACTCAACGAAAACAACAAGTCCGGTAACAGCACGGACACGGCCACACGCAATGGGGCGGGAGAGGTGCTGAAGACGGACGAGACGGCGAGGGGAGACTGAAATTGAGGAGAGGCGGACCGAGTGGCGCGAGTTGCTGTGCCGGATTGAACCCCTTGATTGATGGACTAATCCCTCCCCCCGTCACTGCACCCCCCTCGGTGTTTGCCATCGGGATCGGGTTTTCGTCGCTTGGCAACGACATTGTAAAACAAGCCGATATACTTCGTGAACTCGGCAACCAGGTTACCACTTTTTTTTACCTCTGTCTTTTGTTTTTGGCGGTACTGTTAACCATAATGGTGGTCGAGTAGATCATGTTGTCCGGGGTCGAGAACCCTTACGCCGCGCAAGGGGGATGATCGCACCACGCTGTGTTAAAATGGTCAAGCATCCTCGAGGCAGTTACACAGTGATTATAACTGTCTCTGGAAGTGAACGCACCAGAAAATAAATTAAGTCATACGCAGCTGTCATCCGTAAGCAAGGAAGTAAGCACAAGACGCCGAACACCCTTAGCAGGATGCAGCGCACCCTTCATGCGACTCGACGAATACCTCACGGCGCTTCGCGCTTGGTGATGTGAGAGCCTGGTCCGGTGAGAACCCGGCGTGCTCCGTCCCGGCTTTGTAGGGATGCGAGGTCAATGGTCTAACGACTACGGTATGCACGACTATGAGTACACCCCCCCCCCCCGCCTTCACTGCACCATTGCACCAACCCCCCTAAAGCGATGACGTGCCTTTGCTGTGTCGGGTGACCCGTTTTGTGTCGTCTTGTGTCGTTTTGTTTTGTTTGTTTGTCGCTACGGCATGGTTCTGGCGTATGTCTTGTTCTGGGTCTCTCTCTCCTCTTCTTTCCTTGTTCATTTCTCTTTCTTTCTTTTCCAATCTATGGTAACCTCCCATATCGTGTAGAGGCAAGCCGAGGGTCCTGGACTATCTGTCTTCGATTTGTATTGACTAGCGGTTCGGATCCATTTATCGTTTCGTGTACACTTTTTGGGTAAGTTAGCCCTGTGACCACGGGAATCGACCGTGTCAAGTGTTTTTGACTAGTACGGATAGAGGAAGGTACTGGGTAAGACGACGGAACGGTTTGTAATGCGAAAACCAGAACAGTAACAAATAGCTCTCCATTTTGGTTGAGCCAACTGCACCTGCGCGACCGCCACGAAAAGGGAAAACAAGAATCGATTCGAAAAAAGCACTGAGGCCACTTGTTTTGTTGCCTTTTTTTCGGGCTGTCCTTTTCTCAGAAAGGGACGACCCAAAAAGAGATACGGAAAAACAACAACCCACTTGTTACGGTGCTGGTCGATCTTTTTTTGTTTTGCTTTTCCGCCAAAATAACAGACCCTGCAACGAACGGCCGTTCGTCACACGGACATGTACCTTCTCACCACTTTCGTTTTTCGGTGATAGCTCCGCACAGGGCGAAGCAGTACCAGAAGCAGCACCAAGGCTATCCCCCGCGAGCTGTGTAGACTATATGGTTCGTCTTGTGTGGCGGCTGATCGAGACCACAGGGCGATGGGGAGCACGGAAACTGAGGTGGCGAGAGTCAACGGCACGCTGGAAAAAATACCACCGCGCCAGCAACCAGTTTTTTTCGCTTTTGCCCATGTCGCAACTTTGGTTCATCGATGCTCTCTCGCCACCCACTGAAGCAACAGCGATGACAAGGGAATTCGCCACGAGCTGTGTGTATCATCCGTCTTGTGTGGTGGTTGATACAGACCAGGACGCTGAAGGGCGCTCAGAAATTGTGAGCGCGGGAGTGGTGCACAAGCGGAAACATGACCCGCCGCGTTTTCAAGCAGCTTTCTTGTTCTTCCTTCCCGTGTCGCAACGTTGGTTCATCGATGCTCCCCCGCCACCCACTGAAGCACCAGCGATGACAAAGGTATCCGCCATGAGCTGTGCGTATGGTTCCTCTTGTGCGGTGGTGGATACAGACCAGGGGTCTACAGGACGCCCAGCAGTTGGGTTCGCTGATGCTCCTGCGTCCAGGCTCTTTCGGCTCGTTTGCCGCTGTTCGCCGCACACATCTGGTTGTCCACATGGTCCAGCCGAATCAAAACAGCAAAATCTACCGCCGATGCTGCCGACTCTGCACCAGAGTTTGTAGGGATCAACCGTCGAGATATTCATGTTTGTAGTTAAGTATCATGTGGTCGTGGCCAAAAAGGACAACAAAAAAAAGACTGCCCAATCCTGTCCAAAACTTGCTGCGCAAAAGATAGGATGGGCTATCCAAAAAGGATTGTCTCTCTTTCGGCGGTCTAAAAATGCAATGAATAGACAACGTAGGAAGAGGTTCTTGGGTTTGTCCCTTTCTAAGAAAGAGACAACCCAAAAACAAACAACGGAACAAGAGGCTTAAAAAGTATCCCCCCACCAAAAACAACGCTTCCACATAAAATCAATCATTGAACGAAAAAAAGGGGGCTTCCAGATCCGGTGTCAACATTTCGCTTGGGCAACTCAATCAATCGGAAAAGACCTTCAGCAGCAAGTTCAAATAGCTGTCCAAACCCCGTTGAGATCTTCGGATATGGCTCGACACCGCCGACACAAACGGACGGGATGATTCCGGGATATCGCAGATAAGAAGAACCTCCGCTTTTGGGAGATACATGCGCCCGCGAAGGCAGGGTGTTGAACGTCTCGTCACTCCTTTCCCATAGAATGCTTCCACACTACCCTCAGAAAAGTGTGCCTTTGTGCAGGGGGATGATTGGACCACATTAATATCCTTTTTGCGAGAGGGGCCTATTTCCGACACCTACAGCAAAGTGCGGCTTTGCCGCACGTTTTGGACAACGTGGAAAAAAAAATGGCTAAACATATTTCAGTTTGTACCTGGTATGTTTGGACGCTTCCACATGAGACCACTGAGGACGCGTGAAGACTAGCAAGGGTCCTTCACTTTGCGAGCAAAATTGGTCGGGTGCATAGAGGTAGGGAACTTTAGTGCAGGCTCAAGCTCCGCCCTTAGGCCTCACAGCAACGTCTGAGAGCGAAGCGGCGGGATCGGGCCTACTCTCAAATTGACGCAATAGCGTCACGGCGCCGCACGCCACGCAGGGGCCGTCGCTCGGCCACCCTCTCCGCGGAGCCCGTGGGACGCCCACTTTCAGCGAGACACCGTCGCCGAGGGGCCCGGGCGCCAAGCGCCGACCGAGCTGCCCGCGCCGGTAGAACCGCTCCAAACCACGAGTTCGCACCTTCGTTGAGACCTCGGACCCCTCCGCTCTGGACTGTTAATAAGCCGCGATTTGATTGGGCGATCTCCTAAATCTTCATGCACTAAACGCCGTTCTGTGTGTGTGGTGTATACATACATACATTTGTGCATGTGTCACAGCTTTACGCACGGCGAGTCGTGCAACTTTAGGCATGGCGCATTGAGGCATGCCACTTTGGTGTTTGTGCTTCTGCCGTCAATTTTTTCTGCAGCTAGCTAGCTGCGTTGAACAGCCACATTTGTTGGGGAATTATTTGGAACATTGTTGGTCGTTTCTAGATGGCTGTGGGAATGTTCTTCATGGAGTGTGCATTAACCCGAGCGTGTTATTTGTGGATAGTGCAGTAGCCCGACGGAGTGTTTGTGGTGTAGTTTGCAGGCAAGTACATGAACCCTGCAGGGAATGGTTGATGTTTCCGTCTTAGACATGTATGTAGCGAAGTAAACACATCACATGTCAGTGGCGAAGAAACACATCACACTTCGATGTCTTCTCTACGTCTTTTGTTTTCCATTTTCCGTTTTCAACTTGGTTACGAGTTAACCTCTATTATTCCTTTTCCGTTCGAGAGTTTTGTCTTCCTTTCACATCGGATACCCATTGTCGTCATTGCCTTCAACTGCAAGTAGCCAACTAAGTACAAGGCAATTCAAGATTTTTTGGCGCTAGGCTCCGCCTTTCGGGGATGGTTTCACACGTTGCACAGACGAATGCTTCCGGTCTACATTTCCCTGACGGCGAGTTGCATGGGACAGAGCATCAGTGACTACATGCCTGGATCCTGTGCACGTCGACGAGTGACATTCAACGTGTCATCGTATTACCTGCAATGACAAATACATAAAGGTCGCCATGCCCGTCTGGTGCACACAGCGAGGGAGGCTGTGTGTACCATACACTGACGTGAATCGCGTATCTAAGTTGGTTGTACCTCCGACGCTGACATTGTTGAATTGTTGTCCACAGCATATTCATTTTGTCCTGCGCATTTTAGCCATCACCCGCAAGGACACACCGGCGGACGGGCGCATGGCTGCTGTACAGCAGGGGTGAGCTATGTGGATCGCGCAGTCACCGTTATAACGGTAACGCAGACCTCGGGTTTTGTCACAGCCTGTCTTCTCAAATTAATTTTCGAAAAAAATAGTAAAAAAAAACTCAGGCCCTCGATCCTCCTGTGGTGGCGTCATGCCGTGCGGTCTGCAACAATACTATGTAGGCAGACGTCAAAATAACCCGTGTCCATCGCGTGCGAACGGAGACAGCGCCACCACACGGCAGAGAAACCCGCATTACGAACACAAGCCAGTTCTTTAGTATAATGGAGTTACGTAGTAGTCCTTTCCTGCTCATCCACTACTCGCGAACGATCTACAGCCTATGTATGTGTGGACTACTGTACCCATGGTCTATATCTCGTGTCGCTTTCGGAAATAAATACAGACAAGGGCATTAAAGGGCTCCTCCAACCGCAATGGGCGGAAGGACCCGAAGCGCAAGCCGAGGCTAGGTACGGGACTGAGTGGCACAGAGCAGGAATAACATGGAATTCAGGTTGCTGCGTGTTTCTCTAAAGGTTTTCGTTTTGATGTTTTTGAAGTGAGTGGTGTCTTGTTCCCACCGGGGGTTGCAAACGCGGAATTTCATTTCAAGTCAACTTGATCAGACGTTACCGTGATTCTGGGAGTTGGTGTTGAACGCTGGTATAATTTCGAGGTGGAAGAAGCCCGGTGGGACAGCAGACACTGGCGACCAAATGAAGAACCTCCAATGAAAGGGCACATCATGCTAGGTTTTTCCATGGTGTCGCATATCTTGAAGTTTCGAAGGTATACGTCTTGTGTTGGGGATTGGTCGTGCCCAACCCTATTCGGCCGTTCGTCACTTTGTGTGACATGCACGAAAGCGTAATGACGCACTTCGTGCGACATACACCAAAGCGTAATGATGTAGGTGCTCCCAACACGCTCGAGGCCACGGGCAAGGAAAACAATGTACAGAAAAGCAAACCACTGGTTTTGTACATACCTATCTTCCAAAAAACTCAAAAACACTCAAAAATTGAATAGAAGGAGTTCTTCACATTCTTCTTGTGATGCGTCGGACGATCACAAGTACCGTCGCTCACCGTCCGTGGACGGACAAGAGATTGTCACCAAACATGATTGTAGTTCTCCGTCTTCAACATTCATTCATCGACGAGAAGTTGGAACGGCAATTGTACGCCCAGGGTTGATGATCGCAGGTGAATGTACATATGTAACCACGTAAAGGAAAATATTTCGCTTCGAAAAAGGACCTCCAGTAACAAATAGCTCTTCCTTTTTGGTTGTGCTGACTGCACCAATGCGACCGCCACGTGTAAGCAATTGAAGAATCTGTTCAACCAGAAACAGTTACTGATAATAGTATTGAATAAGACACTCCCTCGTTCTGGTTGTGCCGCTGCACGCGCCCCCCCAGCAAAACTCGCTTCGACATAAAATCAATCATTGAGGGGAGTCTTTGATTTTTCCGCGGATTTTTTTTGCTCTTGGTCGGGGGGGGGTTGTAGGCACGGGAACAATTATCCAGATCCAAGCGACCTTCCTACGGTTCTCAGGGGAGGAAAAGGACCGATCGAAGTGTTTTGTAGGTCACAACATGCTTCAGTCGTTCAGTTTTTGGCTCGTGTGCGATCAGCACGACACCGAGCACACCGAGCTCCCTGTTGTCGGGTCGCCCGCAGAGGGCGTGTGAACAATCGCACGCCAGTGGCTGCAGTTTGTAGATGCCGTCGGCCAAAGGTCTCTCCCTGGCTTGCGTTTTGGACTGATCACACTCGGACCAACCAGAAAAAAAAGGTGACGTTCAAAAAAGTCAACACCGCAACACCCTTCGGTTCATGTAAACAGGCTGTGTGCAATTAAAACTGGACACTACGCTCTGTTTCTGGGACGCGAGCAAAGGTATGTGTATGATCACACGCGATTGGCTGCAGTTTGTGGATGTCGACGGCCTAAAGCCTTTCTCTGGCGTACATTTTGGATTGATTACACATGCAACTGGCACCAAAACGGCTCTTTTCGGTCCAAAGGCAAGAACGTCAGCAGAGCAATGTGGCAGGGTTGACGTTGTCGGCTCGCTTGCGCCCAACACGATGCAGAACGCCCTGAACATTAGATACCTGCAGAGGCTTTGCGCACGCCCTCATGATACTGGCCCCTGTTTGGGCAGCAGGCGGTGTAGTTCCACGTTCTGGCACGGTCGGGTTGTGCCCAGGGTGTGACCCCCCCATTTCAAAACTGGAAAATATCCGCCGATCCAGTTTAGTAAATGAGCATATTTTCTAACTACCCAGCTGGGATCCTAGATAATATTTGGCCATTCCGAATCTTGGGCGTCTGGAATTGGCGATGTTCCTCTGCGCAAGACGCCAAGCAAGATGTTTTTCGGGGCTGAGGCTGATATTTTCCTTTACGTGGTTACATACAAAAGTAAATTCACCTGCGATCATCAACCCTGGGCGTACAATTGCCGTTCCAACTTCTCGTCGATGAATGAATGTCGAAGACGGAGAACTACAATCATGTTTGGTGACAATCTCCTGGATCGGCCAAATTCCGGCTGGACAAAAGTCCGGCCGTACTTACAGTGAACCAGATTCCTCAGGCGGATTCTTGGGGGTGGGTTTCCAGTAGATCGAACCCAGACGACGTAATCGGCGAGTGCGACTGAGTTCTTGACGTATCGCTCCCATCAAGGGCTTCGAGCAAGCCTACCCTGAAGGACTCGCTATTCTGCACGCTGGCTGATGATAGTCGCTCGGCACGCGTGCGTAAAAAAAACATACCGCATCACACCAAGCATGGAGACGCCGAAACAGCCCAAAACCGCCACGAGACAGCAAATAAATGTAAGAGAGGGGAGGACACTGCAACTGATTTCTCGCTCCCTAGTCCACCGATCGGAGCGAGACCGGTCAGGGCGTGCTCTCTGTTCCTTCCTCTTTGCCGGAGTACATTTGCTCAGCAGCTCGTTGATCCCACCATTCGAAATCGTCGTCTGCGTGTACACAAGCTGTCTGTATAAAATTGTTTCCAGGCCTTCAGCACATTATCAATCTATTCTCAAGCGCGGAAGACCAGAAAAAAATAACAGTTCGAAATAGCAACAGGCACAACGCGCATGCTTCTCTGCGTCGATCGAGAGTACGCGCTGCCGAGCACATCTACTCCGGCAGAGAGCAAGGAACCGAGAGCACGCCCTGACCGGTCTGGTTACGATCGGTCGACAAGGGGTTGAGAAATCAGTTGCGGTGTCGTCCACTTTTGGACAAAAAGCGGTTCTTTTTGCTGTCTCGTGACGGTTCGGCCTGTTTCGGCGTCTCCATGCTTGGTGTGATGCGGTATGTATCTTTTACGCACGCGTGCCGAGCGACCATCACCAGCCAGCGTGCAGAATAGCAAGCCCTTCAGCGTAGGGTTGCTCGGAGCCCTTGATGGGAGCGATGTCAAAAACTAAGGTCGCACTCGCCGGTTATGTCGTCTGGGTTCACCAGCGGTGAATTTTTTGGGAAAAGAAATCCGGCTGGGCACCATCCGGGTTTCTGCCGAACTTTTCGGGTGGGAGCAACTCAAAAAGCTGAACCCAGAACCCACATTTTGTCGACCCAAAAAACCGAAGAACCTGGCACAATAAGAAGCCGGATCTTTGCCCATCCTGAAAAGAAAAAGCTTTTTGGAAATGGAATCCAGGTGTATAAGAAACAGCCTAAGAAATGTACCCCTTCCCCAAAAAACATACGGAAACAATCAAAACGGCAGACTCGGCCTGAACGGAAAAAAATGGGCTTCCAGACCCGGAACATTTCGCTTTCACAACTCGATCAATCGGAAAAGACCCAGCAGCAAGTTCCAATAGCTATCCAAAACCCGTTGTCATGTTCGGATACGGCTCGACACCGGCGATACAAACAGACGGGATAATTCCGGTTCATCGGAGATAAGAACACACTCGGCTTTTGGGAGATACATGCGCCCGCGAAGAAAGGGTGTTGAACAGTATACTGTTACTCCTTACTTTCAGATTACTTTCCGCAGTATCCTCAGAAAAGTGTACTTTTGTGCAGGAGGATGATTGGACTACACTAATTTCCTCTTTGCGAGAGGGGTCTTTTCCCACACCTACAGCAAAGTGCGGCTTCGTCTCGCGTTTTGGACATGTGGAAAAAGAAAACGGCAAACAGTTTCCATTTTTTACCTGGTACGTTCGGGCGTTGCCAAAACAGACCGCTGAGGGCGCCTGAAGACTACCAAGGGTCCTTCAGTTCGCGAGCGAGTTTCGTCCGATGCATATTTAAAGAACATTCACAAAATATGCTCCAGCGGATCTTCCAACTCATGCTAGACTTCAGAGTGCCCCGTCTCACAGTCCCCAGCGCTGCGAGCGAAGCGGGGAGTCTCGGACCCCCCTCAGCTCAAGACGTTAACGCCGACCCCTCGCCTGGCCCGCGCGAGGACGCCGATCGACTTCTCCTCTTTACGGTGACGACCGGAGAAGTCTTGCCTTCGCGACCGCACTGCAGCCGGGGCTCGACAGTCGCACGCCTGCTGTGTTATGGCACCGCCAAATTCGACCAAATCTCGACTTGCTGGGGGCATCGCATCTCATCCTGGGGTTCTACGGAGAGCGTCTTCGTTCTCAAAGAATCGGGCCTGTGATTGGGTGACCGCTCGGTGGAGCACGGTGACTTCGCGTGAGAACGTGCGACTGATAAAGAAATATGTATGGTGCTGACTCTGTGCGCGTTTGATTGCGCAAGGAAGGGAGAATGTGATCCGAACAGCACAAGGAATACACACAGATAGACTCACATGTCACACCCACAAATCAGCACACCCGCACACGCATCATGGTCTCTATGAAGCACTTTCATCTACGGGGTATAATTTAGATCGCAAAAGTCTTCACCTCTGCGACATGACCGGCTTCAATGATTTCCGGTAGATCTTTCACGATGCACGGAAGGAAACAGGAACAACGAAGATTTCAACGTACGACGAATAGTTCTATATACCACGTCTTTGCAATGCTGCTATGTGTACTTACCTACCTCTGTGTACCTCTCACGTATCCCGTTGTATTCCGCCTGCAGCCCCAGCCCGCAACGTCCATAACACGCGACAAATTAGGTCGCATTAACTCCAATGATAAGAACCCCCGATTTGATCTGTATTTGGGTATGTTCTGTAGGGTACCCACAGAAGGTACCGGCGGTATTTCTCCGGGTATTTACCCTATTGAACAACTCTACAGACGAGTTCTGTGGCACTTCCGCTACCCTACCCGAAACTTCTGTGAGATCTGTGGCACTTCCAATACCCTACAGAAAACGCCTATGAGTTCTGTGACGCTCCAATACCCTACAGAAAACGTCTGTAACCATTTGCTAGCCTACCCGCCACGTTCTGTGAGTTCTGTACGACCTTCGCACAAACTGTATTTTTTCTGTTGAGTTCTGTGGAAACGGCGATACAATACCGGATTTTGCTGTAAGTTCTGTGGCACCTACAGAAACCCTCTGTGAGTTCTGCAACCCTTCCGATACCCTACAGAATACTTTTGTGGAACTCTGTGACACCTACCGGACACTTCTGTGCGTTCTGTCACACCTACCGGTCGCATCTGTGAGATCTATGGCACTTCCAATAACCTACCGGAAAATTCTGTTTGATCTGTAACGCTGTCAATACCCTACCTACCGGACTACGTCTGTACGCTCTACGTTCTGAGTCAGGCCCACCAACCAAACTTGAAGCGCACCTTTTTAATTTGCAAAAAAAACAAAAGTGCAAATCACGGGGTTCTCGCACACAAATCATGGTGAGCATGCACCACACACATGCACAACACACATACATCCATATCATTGTGAACAATAACAGCCCGGGGGCAGCCAGGCCTCAACTGAAGCCTTTTTGCCCATTTTTTTCCCGTGGCGGAAGTTGTACTGCTTGAAAACGGAAGCGGTGGTTGGAAAATTTCAAGGCTCCTCTCGGAACGATTCCTCAGTTCGGTAACGATTGGTACGGGAACCAGCGAATACGGTAATACACGGAAACATTTTGGTGGTAACTGGCCAGCACGGTAATGCACGGTAATATTTGGGCGGTAACGGCCCGCCACGGTAACTTCCGTACGGCAACTAGCCCCCAGCGAGAGGTCCGCACCAGCAACGAGAGGTATTTTTTCTTTCCACACACACAGCGGCAGGCGAGGCAGACGGACAGCAGTCCGCTCGACACCGACACAGAGAGGGTGGGCTGCAGATCTTCGGCTTTCCTTTCGTTTCTCCGTCTCTCTCTGCATACATAATACCTTCTTCCTGCTTTCTTGCCTGGACCACGGATGGATACGTCAGGCTGGCTACCCATGTCTGCCATCTGTCAACAACCATGGTTATAGCCCCAATTAACATTTGTGGTCGACAGTCTGGAAGGAGAAATATTCCGTTGTTGCAGAGTAGTGGCGGCTGGCTGTAGTCGACACTCTGAGAGAAAAAAATAACGTGGTGTGGGGCACGTCGTATTTGACGTGGGGGTGTTGCTCTGCGTATGGTGTGTGTGCTATCTGCTCTGTCTTTTTATGGTTCTCAGTACTTACTGCCGTATTTGTTATGCGTCCACCCGGAATAGACTAATTGTTGTCGGCGGCGAAAAGGGTATGTATCCCGTCGAAACAGCAGTACGATGGAGGCCAATGGTTGGAACCGTCCGTAGAAAATCGTGTACAAGAACCCTTTGATGCTGGTCGTCGGTGCACGTTCCTGAGGGTGGATGACTTCTCTGCCGCTCCCTGCCTCGCGAAAACGCCCCACAAACTAACACTCCACGCATGGTTCTCGGGAGATAGATGTATGTATCCTTGACGCAGTCGATTGCGGTGCAAACCGACCACCTGCATCGTCGACCTGAACGTGACTCTTCGCGTCGTGTGGGGTGCGTCGTTGTTTGTTGACGACCTGTGGGGGTCCTGAAGAAAAAGAGAGGGGGTTTGGTTGTTCGGTGAATCAATCCAACGGGGGAGATCTACGAACATGACATACAACAACGCACGCGTTCTCAAAAACAGAGACGAGCTGTTGCACCAATCTTGCAAGAGGGGCGGGCGGGGCCACGAGGGACACCTGTTCCAACCCACACGAAAATCTGTCAATGGGATCTCGAGAAACATCGACCCAAGAAAACAACTTGCTTTTAGAGGAGAAACCGGAGATCGCCTGCTCTTAAACCCAGTGAAAAAAAGGGAGTGGGGTCACTTTTGGTAGTGTCACGTCTGATGGGGTCAAAATCGAATATAGGTCTGAGAATTTCCGGAAGAGAAAACTGAAGCAAATAGGCTTCAGAATTGTAGACGGAAGTAAGGAGTGCTCTCGCATGATGATGCGCATTATATATGTGGAAGAAGAATTGAGAGACAGAAAATTACAATGAGCCGCGGAGCGCGAAACCCGGTATTCTTTCCCTTCGTCCCCGGGTGGAAAAAAAGGCTCTATATAATGGCCAAAGTTACTTGTCGCGATACAGGGGCCCCAAGACTTGATTTTCCGGGGAGTCTTAACAACGCACCTTTGGGACCAGATCGAGATCTGCAGGGCACCGATTGACGATATGTTCGCTTCTGAGGAAGAAGAAAAATAGCGCCTTCTACGTCACACCGGTCTGGTCGTGCTCCGATAACAGATGGCCGTTCTACACAAGTGTTTTTGCCCTAAATTCGTAGGAGATCTTGCTCTCCGACCCCTGGGTTTCTCCGCGAAAAGACATGCACAAGAGCGGAGATCGCGAGCGCGCGCCATTCAAACCAGGATATGACACAGAGACAGAGTCAGAGACAACAACACCACCAAAATCACATCACCGCTGGGACGCTGATTCCAGACCAGCTATGTAAACCAGCAGGGGTCGGACCAATACGACCTGTGCGCCATGGGTATAGTCATGCGCCATGTGTGTGTAACCTGGCGGGTGTTTATTGATGTTGAGTGGGTCCAACCCACTGCTCCAAAAACAGCAGACCGATAATCACGAGCGAACGCACAACATAGCACACCTTCCCCAAGTCCAGATCACACCTACCATCACACGTACCATTGAGAAAATACGTCGAGGGCGTGAGGGTCTACTGCTGCTGCGCGTTTTATCAGGATGGTTCACGGCGCGATCGGTTGGGTACTTGCGTCGCGCTATTGACTGTCTTCCAAAACCCGCGCCCTGCCTGCTGTTGCTGCTGCCGTGGGTGTTGCGCATTGAAGTCATGACCATCAACGGCTTTGTTGTTCTTGTTTCATACTGCAGTAATGTCCCGTGATGTACATTATGTAGACTGCTTGCTTTCACTTCGTGGGAAACTCGGAAGGTTGAAACGGACGTTGCGGGCAACTTGTGAGCGTGACGCAATATTTGACATCTGTCTTATCACCCTCCTATGTCTAGGGCTTCAGAACTATCTTCTAGTGATGCGTCGGACGATGACAAGTACCGCCGCCCACCTTCCTTGGACGGACAAGAAATGGTCACACCAAAAGATCATTTAAGGTCTCCGTCTTCGACACTCATTCATTCGACAAGAATCTGGAATCGCAAGTGTACGCCCGAGATTCTTCGCGTACATTGATTACGCGGATGGATGAGTATGTAGCCACGTAGAGCAATATCTTTCAATTCGAAAAAAGGACCTCCAGACAAAAAATAGCTCTCCCTTCTTGGTTGTGTTGATTGCACCGACGCGGCCGCCACGTGGAAGCAAAGAAAGAATCGATTCGAAAAGAAACACATGAAGTACTTCAAGTATTGAAAAAAAGAAACTCCCTCGTTCTGGTTGTCCACTCGTGCCCCCCCCCAAAAAAAATCGCTTCGACATACAATCAATCACTGAGGCTGAGTCTCTGATTGTTCCGGGGATTTGTTATGCTCTCGGTCGGGGGGGAGTTGTCTATATGGCGAAAACTATCCAGAACCAAGTGACATTCTTACGGTTCTCAGGGAAAAAAAGGGCCGATCCAAGTCTTTTGTGGCTCACAACATGCTTCAGTCCTTCAGTTTACGGATTTGGCTTGTGTGCAACCAACAAGACACCGAGCGCCCTGTTGTCGGGTCGCCTGCAGAGGGCGTGTTAATCATCGCACGCCAGTGGCTGCAGTTTGTGGATGTCGGCCAAAGGCCTCTGTCTGGCATGCGTTTCGGACTGATCACACTCGGACCAACCAGAAAAAAAGGTAACGTCCAAAAAAGTCAACACCGCAACACCCTTCGGTTCATGTTTACAGGCTGTGTGCAATCAAAACTGGACAACACGGTCTGTTTCTGGGACGCGAGCAAAGCGTATGGGTATGATCACACGTCGTTGGCTGCAGTTTGTGAAAGTCATCGGCCTAAAGGCTCCATCTGGCACGCAGTTTTGACTGGTAGCGGGTGACACACGGAGCAAACACGCGGCGGAACCAGAAAAAGTCCAAAGAGTCAATACCCAAACACCGAAACACACTTTGGTTCACGTTTGTTTGCAGGACGTGCGCAATCAAAACTGGACAGCACGCTGTGTTTCTGGGACGTGAGCAGAGGGTATGTCTGAGATCAAACGCTATTGGCTGCAGTTTGTGGATGTCGACGGCCTAAAGCCTTTCTCTGGCGTGCATGTTTATTGGTACACATCCAGCAGGCAAAAAAACGGCTCTTTTCGGCCCATACGGAACAACTTCAGCAGAGCAATATAGCAGGGTTAACGTTGACGGCTCGTGTGCGGCCAACACGACGCAGAACGCCCTGAATTTCAGATACCAGCAAAGGATTTGTGCATGACCTTATGATACTGGCCCCCGTTTGGCCAACAGGCAGTGTGGTTCCCCGAATCTGGGCTTTTGGAATTGGCCACTTTCCTCCGCGGGAGACAGCAACATTTGTTTTTGGCTAAGAAATGGACCCCTTCCCCCCATAACATACCGGTATTATCAATACGTGAGACTCGGCCTGAACAAAAAAAAGTGGGCTTCCAGACCCGGTGTCAACATTTCGCTTTGACAACTCGATCAAGCGGAAAAGCCCTTCAGCACGAAGTTCCAATAGCTGTCCAAAACCCGTTGAGAAGTTCGGATACGGCTTTACGCCGCCGACACAAACGGATGGGATGATTCCAGGTTATCGCAGATAGATAAAAGAAACTCGGCTTTTGGGAGATACACGCGCGCCAAGACAGGGTGTTGAACGTCCTTTTACCCCATGCTTTCAGATTTCTTTCCACACCACCCTGACAAAAGTGTAACTTTGTGCAGGCAGATGGTTGGACCACACTGATATCCCCTTTGCGACAGGGGACTTTTCCCACACCTACAGCAAAGTGCGGCGTTGCCGCGCGCTTTGGACAACGTGGAAAAAGAAAAGGCTGAATATTGTATTCTTTATCTGGTATGCTTGGGCGCTGCCAAATGAGACCACTGAGGACGCGTGAAGACTACCCAGGGTCCTTCACTTTCCAAACAAGTTTCGTCCGGTGCATACAAATATATTATTCGAAGTACGCCCTAAATACTACTGCTCCGACTGCTACTGTTTGTTAGCACTCCAAAAGTGGGCAGTTCATGACTCCGGGGAAAAAAAAAGGAAAAAACAAGAAAATTCTCATTGGGAGAATCGGACAGCGATTCATGCAAGCGTGAGCATTCGTCCCACCCCATACGGGCAAGTGCCGTAGTGTCTAGGGGTGCAGTGGAGACCATTTTTGTTGCCTATGAACATTAAGGATTCGAGTTTGCTGCAAAAGATGTGTGTGCAATCGGAAGAAGCATTGTCTCCACCGAGTGGTGGCGTGCTTGGTTGTGAAAGCTACATGGTCTTCCGGTTTGGACGGAGTGTTGATATCACCAACAGGGATGGCTAGGAAAAGCGTGCTAGACCTTAGTTTGCGCGTGTGCAGCAGAGTACAGCAGAAGTCGGGCCGAAGGTGGTCTGCATATCGTATTGTCGATTTGTCGCACAGGGACACGCACGAACTTTCAGAAGGGCATGTGTGATGTTCCGGGTAATACACACACGTAGGAATCCGCTGGCATGTCTGCTGCACAACGGTGAGACAGCAGCGAGGGGCTGTGTGCATGACACAGTACTTAGACGCTATGTATCGTGGCGCACTCGGCGTTGTAGTCTAGTGTTTCCCTGACGGCGAGTTGCTTGGGACAAAGCAGCAGTTACTTCATGCTCGGATGCTGTGCACGTCGACGAGTTACATTCAACGTGTCACCGTTACCTGCAGTGACAAACAACTAAAAGATCGCCACGCCCGTCTGCTGCACACCGGGGGAGGCTGTGTGTACAGTACATATCGCGTATCGCGTATAAAAGTTGGCTGTACCTCCGACGCTAACATTGTTGTGTTGCTCACATCACACGGTAGCGTATCATACTTTGTTCTGGACACTTCAGTCGTGGCCTGCAGTGACACACCGGCCCAAGGGCGCATGATTGGGGTACAGCAGTGAAACGCTGTGTGGATCGCGCGGTCACTGTTACAACGCCAACGCAGGAATCGGGTTTTTATCACAGCGTATCTACAGCAGATTTCAACAAATAAACTCAGAAAATTTGCAGAAGAAAGCCCGGGGGTTAGCCCCGGCCTCAACTGAAGCCCTTTCCTTTTCCGCCAATTGGCTCGCAACGAGAACTCCCGAAAATGTGTTACGCCCAGGAACGTGTAGTCTAAGGAATTATAAAGAAGTGCTCTCGCATGTGCACAAAAGGTTAAGACGACATGATAGACACAGAAATATAAAAATACATGCCGACGCTTTGTGGACAATGCCATCAGCGTTTACCAGGAATACGCTTTCTGGACAGTGCCATTAGTCTAACATTTTAACCCCGATAAACCTATCATAGTATTCACACGTGTGCAGAGCGAATGAATAATGAGCCTTGATCAATACTCTTTCGGACTCAATTTTTTTCCGAAATATGGAAATATATTTTCGATTTGAAGCCATCATTTTAAGGATCGTTCCGGACAGTCTCGTCAGAACCCACAAGGAAAGAAAAATCAGGTTTACTCGTTTTATGGCAAATTGCGGACGATTTTCCGATTTCGCAACATTCTTTGATTAAACACATCAGGCACCACACCCACGCAGACACATCAATCCGCGCGGCCAAAGAGAAAGCCAGAGGCCAGCGACAAGGCCCTGGAGTTAGCGTGGCACCAACGAGAGGGAGGCTGCACGGTCAGAAAGCCAAGTTGAGCTTGTTTGCGCGGATTTAGGTCAGCAACACCGGCCACCCTTCACACACAGGTTGAGGCAAGGGGGAAGAGGAGAGAGAGCGCCGAAACCGCGGAGACAATTACAACCGATGACGTAGAGGTGGTGGCAGCACCGCCAGCAAAGAGGAGCAGACAGACAGGAGGAAGAGCACACACGGTGGCCTCCTGGTGTAGGCGGGCGCATCCTTCCCCGCGCAAGTTTATTCTCTGCTGGTTCTCTGCTAGCATAGAGAGAGAGTTTGACTTGATGTGCCCCCGTCCTAAAAACCTTTTCTCCTCTCCCGAACGCTTGAAACGGGACACAGTAATTCGTGCAGAGAGAGGCTGGCGGCCAGCATATAACCACTCCCTCCCTGTCTACGTTCTGGTGCGATTTCGTTCTGGTGCGATTTCGTGTCCTGGGGTTGAGGGGGGCGACACAGACACGCACACCATTGCCTGCACGCACACTCAACATGAGTGAGAGAGCGATGTCAGCAGGGTGCAGCTGTCACGCAGCGCACCACAAAAAGCGGTACCACCTGGGGACAGGGGGAGTTCGTTGGGTGGGAGAGGAGAATGTTGCCCCTTCGCCAATCACATGAAGCTGCTTAAATCTAAAATATTTGCCTGCACGAAGTTTCAAGGGAACTTTCTCGATTCTCAATCTGCTTCCTAAATGGAAAAATTTGGAGCCCCAGTCCGTGTCGGGTTCAATCGTCGGGGTCGTCGTTGTTTTATGCACGACTTGGCCACCAGTAGGTTGTAGGTTTGGATGCGTGTGTGAAAAGTGTGTCCTCCTTCTTCTTCGTCGGCTGATGACATCGTAGAGGCGAGTTGGGTTGCAGTGCCACTTGCCCGTGAAGCCCCTAACCCGGGTTCACGAGTAGCGTCTCCCAGGCGTAAAACGGATTTCTCACGGCGAGGATTGATTATCGTCCTAAAGCGCTGCGGACGCAAAGAAAAGACTGACTGGTGGTTTGTAGGGTCAAAAGACATCATGGCCTCCACGTCGCGCAGTTATTTGTCGGGGGTTTTCCTTTCCTTCGGCGGTAGAAGCGGAGACAACGCCAAAACCGTAGCGACAGCACCCCGCAAACGCTACCAGGGAGCCCAAGTCTGGCCTACATAATGCACGCTTTGCTGCACGTGTTACACGGGGGGGAATTCGAAGGCCTCTGATCTGGACCACGTGCAGTAAATAGTTGTGACTTGTGCTGCGCAGTCCCTATAGGTTTGCCATCGCATGGTAGTTTATAAAACATGTGTACGCAGACGAAGTGAGAATAAACACCAAAATCGTGCGGTCCTATTCTTCGCTTGTCCATCCTCCCCTGAGCCGCTCGAGGCATGAAACTCCTACGACCTGCAGTAATGTGTGTGCTATTTTATGTCGTGCGGCTCAGTGTGTGGCGCGCATGGTGTTGCACGCGTTTGTCTGAGAACGAAAGTCAAGGCCTTGTCTGTAGTTTGAGTTCCATACGGGTTGTTCAACAGATGTAATCCATCGCGATAGCAGCTGCTGGCTTGTTGTCCACAGCAGCAACCTGTGGTAGAATGTACTTACCATGGTTGGCGCTCTTGCGTATTTCGTCATGTGAAATGTTCCACAATACAAATGGGGCAATTCACTCTGCGTCTGTCGACCCGCTCGCGGGAACCCTGGATGAACCGATCAGCGGACGCCAGTCTGAGGCAATTCTGTGAAGAAATAAAGGCTCAAACTTTAAGGGAAAAAAAAAAAAAGGCCGAAGAACCACAGCTCGATCTCGGGCACAACATAAGAAGCGTCCCAATGAGAAACGTGATCTTGCTCTACCCCAAGACAAAAGGAACAAGGGGTAGAAGCTGGGTGAGCATTTTCAAAGAAACGTCACACCGCTGCCACTTCTGCCGTGCTCCCACCTCGTACCTAGCTCATGTCATGTAATTGTTGGTAGGGGCGGAGAGTGGTTATTTTCGCGGCCGTCGCCGCGGGCTGCCCTACCCACTGCTGTTGTACTTCAGCTGTCACAACCCCCAATGTTCGCCACACCAAGCTCTCTGCATGAAGGCTTTTTGTGCGTTGGTTTCTTCGCCATCAAAATGAGAAAATACAGCAAAAATAGGACGATCAGCAGGATGCGACAGCCCGGGAATAAGGAACCCGTTTGAAGAAATTGACCGACTTCGGCTGGTCCTTGTGCCCCGAAAAAGAAAATGAGGCTCGATCCGATTTTGAAGTTTCTTATCCCCGGGACATATCTGTAGGGACATTTGTGCAATTTTAAACTACTGGTGCGCATTCAATCCTGAGGAGGTTGAGGCGCTTGAGTGCCTTCCGAGATTTACTTTGCCTTGTGTTCCTCTAGACGAAGACGCATACCTAGAGCAGCGGTGCGGCTGTGCCTACAGCATCACTTAGTCTGGAATGAGACAAACAAATCGCTCTGCCTCGTGTTCCCGTAAAGGGAGATGCATATTTGTCTGCAGCAGTCGCTGTGGTCTACAGCACAGGCTAGAGGGAGAAACAAAAAAGCTCTTGCGGTTCATAGCAGTCTGCTTTCGCAAAACAAGAAATACAGAGCAAAACGAGCAAGACGAGAAAATATGCACGTGTTTAAGGGTTTGGCGCATTGATTGTGAACAACCGGTGGGGGTAAAAAGATATTTAGTATGTATGGTTCGGTTGTTCGGATTTGCACCGGGGAGATCTACGAATTAAGACATACCACAACGGACGCGTTGTAAAATTTACCACAACCTTTCGACTTAAACTTGCAGGAGGGGCGGACGGGGCCAGGAGGGACACCTCTTTCAACCATAAGCATACGACAATATGTCCAAGGAGTTTCGAGGAACAGCGACCGAAGAAACAAATTAAGAGGAGAGACCGGAGAACACCAACTCTCAAGCCAAGCGAAATAACGGAACGTGGGGTACAACTCGAACATCGGTCTAGGAATTTTGGCGACAAAAAATGAATCCCTGTCGAGCTTCAGAATTCTTAGCACTTGGGAAAGGTCATGTGTATCATGCGGGGAAATAATGACGTCTCGCATTACTGTCGCGGTCTGTGTCCCAATGGCACGAGTAGGGGACATTGGGAGACCTTTGTTGCGGGAAACGTGTTCCATGTGATATCTGGTATTCTTGGCTTCGCCTTGGCCTGTCCAATAGTGTGGTCATTGTTCCGCCGTCATAGCGCCGGTTTTTGTAATCGATGGGGAGTTTCAAGGGGTTTTGTCGGGGCGCCGGGATTCCCCTTGACCACCGTCGAAACCCCTTCAAACCCCCCATCGATTACAAAGCTGGCGATTTATTGATGCACTAAAAAAGTAAGTATTTACTCGATAAGCACGCAGTACTGCTGAAAACAGTTGTACCCGCCGGCCTCACCCATATGTTCTGGACAACTGCACGACGAAATCTCCTCCGTCCCGTTATGCAAAATCTCGACTCCGGTCGAACGCCTCAAAGTGGCCCTAACTACTGGTCATCCGGGTCGAGACTGTGGTGGCATCATCGCGACGCTGTATCAGATGCGCTGGGACGGCTTTCCCGGACCTCCTTGGGAGCGTGAGATGCGTCTTGAGCACTCTAGATACGACATTCTCCGGTACTGGACGACTTCGTTCCACCAACACCGTCAGACGAACCTGGGATATCGCGCCATGCGTCGTGATGTCGCTCCACCGGAACTGGAGCGTCCTGAAGGCCAAACAATGTTGCCTTCCGGTTTTACTTTCGATTTAGTCTTTCCTTCTACTTGGGATCGTTGGTTTTCTGTGGACACTCTTCCTGTGGGCGCGTTTTTCCGACGCAAGACTCGAGTTTGACTGTAGATGCTGGGCATAAATTGCGGACCTAATCTTGATGCTGATCATTCAATCGTCCGCTTCCTAGACGAGCCAGGGCTGATCAATGCTGTGGTGCCTCCATGTTCACGGCGGCAGCGGTCTTCTCAAGGGTATCCTTCCTCGTGTATGTACAAGGACATTCGCAATGGCCGCTACGCTCGTGAGGTATATGGCGATAATAGCCCCAAGGGCAACCCCGGCCTCAACTTAAGCCCTTTCCTCATTTGCCAACGGGCTCATAAAAGGAAGGGTCGCCTCGAGAGAACACCCGAAAACGCGCCACGCCCAGCAACAGAAAGGTGCAGAAAGTGAGTGCTCTCGCATGCGCATTATACATGGAAAGGAGAGATAAGACAGACTGAAAAACATACGCTTTCCGTACCATACCATCAGCGTGTACCCCGTTAAACATATCATATTCACCGTGTGTAGAGCGAATGAATGAGCATTGACATAACATAATAAAAAAATGTGGAGAAAATGTGCTGGGTTCAACCCCCTCATGGCATCCACACGACGTTTGCTAGAACCTGCACTAATTGTAGTGAAAGCGGATTGGGGGTTAAATGAATGGTACACGAACGATCGAGGTGGAGACGTACCTTAAAAGGCCAAGAGATGGGACCGGATGCGATCGATTAACCAATGTTTCTTCCTCGGGATTTTTTTCACACCCCTGTGCCAGCTCTCCGGCCCCGGTGCGCAAATACAATCGAATAATTTCGTTTGGATTTTTAAAGGCACCCCGGTGCGATCTCTCCGACTGTGTTGCATGCAAGCACCCCGATGCCGTCTACCCGACTGGTATCATAGTATTCGTACCAGTGTAGCGATACCACAGGCGGACCATGACCGGTGTAGAAATAAGCACAGGGCGTTCTGCACACGCATATCTGAGCAATAAAAAAGAAGGGGAACAAAAATGTAAGTACCCCGAAAAAAGCGGAGAAATTTGTACAAACAAACCCAGACAACCCACGTGCAAACGCACGCAACGCACACACACAATCATTGATTGTGCCATGTCCGAGGGCGCAGGTGCCGAAACTGCTTCCTCACAGATTAGTGGTACTGTTGCTGATGCAGCAGCTCCTGCAGCTTCGGTTACGGGTCTGTTGAGAACAGGAGAAGCCATCGACGAGCTGTTGGCGGCTAATGATAAAGACGTCGAACGTTCCGAGAAACGGAAGTACCCAGAGTCACGCTTTGCAGCGGAGAGATGTGCGGCGGGAGAAGGCAGAGGGAGCGACAACAACGCGTTCAAGGGTGAGGCGGAATATACTAGAGCCCTCTGCGAGCACGGGAAGCCTGTAGAAAACACTGCAGCGGCAAAAGTTCTCGGGGTAGCCAAAAAGCGCATCACTCCATCGGTGGAGAAGGAAAAGCGCATCGGCTTGATCCAGGCCAAACCCAACCTATCGGAGGCAAAGTCGTTCAACGTTGGGGCTGCAGCTTCGACCGCGGCTATGGATCTATCCTTGGAGGACTACATCAACGAGCAGCGACACCAGCACCGCTGGCTGTTGCAAGGCAGAGAGGTCAAGAACAAGCTGGAGGCCAAGCCCAATGCCATCGGGAGTCTACGCGCCACGGCCACGGCGGAGGCTGAGCAATTCAGACAACTTCAGCAAGCGTTTTCGCCCGTGGCGCGGATAGCATCCGCCGGCGTACGGGCGTGGGCCAAACGCTACCCAATAGGTACGAGGAAATGGGGTCCGGCACACTAAGGAAGCTTCGGACGGCTCTCCTGCAGCGCACCGGCCAAATCGTCGCTGAGCGAGACCAGTGTGCTTTTGATGAGCTGCACGTGGACAACGAGGAGCTACGTTACGGGCAGCTGGGGTCGGTGATGGAAATGTTTTCGAACACCTCGGCAACATGTACCAGACGCCCGTCCAGCAGGAGATCCCCGTGGAGATCTCTGGAGAAGCGTTACGCGAAGGATCCTCACATCAGCACAGGAGGTAAGAGTCTTGTAGCTGCGTGCTTGTGGACTTTTACTTAAAATCAGTAGACCCGTACCGGCCATTTACTATTGGTCGTGGTAATGATATACTTCAAAGTATTGACAATGCAGGGGCATGTCACGGTGCCAATAGCGTTGTGGCAACAGCAGCAGTAGCAGCAACCGTACAAAACATACACAAAACGCCTCATAACACGCAATTACCACCTTCGAGTTTTCACACGCGGTTTCGAGGCCCGGCTGCGCAGTCCTTTCTCCCATATTTGGTACTTCGTACAGTATTTTCAATTGGTTTTGCTATTGCACGGCTGCCTCCAATCCGTGGTCCGCTTTCCTTCGATCCTTTGAACGGATTGGATATCATGTGTCGCGGTGTACGAAACGACAAAAACAAATAAATCCTAAACGGAAAAATGGGAGCGAGGTTGTCTCTTTTTTGTCGCGGAGTCCTCTTCCTTGTTCTACAAATTAAAAAATATTGTAAATCATCATGTCACACAGCGGATGGATGTACAGTATGCCAAACCCGTCAGTAGTGTGCTAGCCTTTCTTGTTGTGCGATGGTTGGCGCCTGTCTGGTGGTTGTAGATGACCAAAGGCAAAAGGTGCGTTTTGGAGCGCGTGATGACCGGCTGTGCTTCTTCTTCACACACCTGCCTATCTATCCTCTGTGCTGCTCTGCTGCACCAGTAGTTTATCATATTGTAGTCTACAGTTCAACACTGTACACCTCCTACTTGCTGCTGTAGAAGTGATCGCCTCGTTATCCTTACGAAGGCTGGCGAGAGACGCACAAGAAGTTCCTTGGACAAAGTCGTACTTGTAGTTGTAGTATACCTACATTCCAGCAGTAGCAGCAGTAAAAAATATGCATCCACCGGATGAATCTAGCTTCTTACATGGACAACAGCATGTCCGATCGGAGCTGTACTGCTGTAGGTGGTGATAGATGTTCAGGTACGTATCATACTGCTGTACAATAAAAGGTTCTAATGCTCGTTTTCGGGAGCTGCTTACTTTGCCGGTTGGCAGCGGAATCGGGGTGCAACGGTAGTTGCAGCGTTTCGCGATAGAGGTGGGCAGAAGGGTTAGAAATGCCTCTGGTGGGTGAAACGTGGCGGATCAAAGGAAAGCAAAGAGAGAAAGTCACCAAAAAAAAAAAAATCAAGCTTGGTCATCACGTGTAGTTTATCGCATATGGTTTCGTCCGCTACAAGCATCAACTGCCCCGCTTGAAGAGATGCGCAGGCAGCCCTTTCGATGCTCGTTGTCGGGAGGTGCGTACTTTACTAATTGGCAGCGAAATGATGCCGAAACGCCCGTTGCAGCGTTTCGCGATGGAGCTATGAAGAGTTACAGCAGATGGACCGGCAGCACGGGGCCGGAGAGGGCATGTGACGGGAAAAGTTGTACCCCCGTGGTCCATGCGTTGCATTTAGCGTCTCCCCTTAGCACAAACCTTGCTTGTACATTGTGATCCGAGGTACGGGGTGTACCAAGGGGTAAGCATCGAACGCAGTGTAGTTCTAGCTCCACATAGATGTAAGATTTTGTCGAGGGGCTGAGTATGTGTTGAGAAATTGCGAATTCTTGCGGGGTGGATGTTTTGTGGCGTGAGAGGTCAGCGTAGGGATGACGACATGCGGTCACGGGCGGCGTGCAGGTCTGATGGCGATGCAAATTGGCACACACATGTGTGGCAGTGTTTGCGTTGGCTGTGCGAGTTTCGTGGACTTTTGTGAGCAGGATGCGGAGGTATCGATGCGGCAAAGATTTTGTGTGCTGGGTAGCGCAGCGCAACTCGACCGGCAAATCAGCCAAACGGTGTTTGTTGCCTTGTTCCCTCCCCTCGCGACCGTCCTTGCCAAGTCTTGCGCAGCACGCCTATCTCGTCCTAGCGCATCGAACGGCGGCCAGCATGGGGCTGGTTCTTGCTCGGTTGTGAAGTGCGCCGTGGCCAAAAAATGCAAGGGGTTTGCCCAACAAGCGCCTCAGCGCCATTAATTTGTTGTTTTTTTTCGCTGTGCAGCGTGCGACGCGAGTTGAAACGTTCGCCGTGCTGGCGAGGGCTGGGGTGTGGGCAGGCATGGCCGCGAACGTCGTCGTGGTGGCGGTTTTGTGCCATTGTTGAGCTCAAAGAATTCAGCCGCGAAGAAGCAGAGCAAACAGGTGTCCACACTAAAAACGAGTTAAAGGGATTTTGAAGAAGACAAAATGCTTGTGTTTGGCGCCGGTGTGGCTTCGATTCAATTTCCTTCGACAGAGCCCTCGAGGGGTAGTTCTCGCGAAGGCACCGCCGCGTTCTCATGCTCGTAGCTGTCGCGAGCAGAGATTAATCAGCCGCGGTCAATTTTCTATTGTTGTCTTTTCTCCAGTCGAAATTCCTTATACTTTTTTTTTTCCGTAGCTGAAACTAATCCTGAACGGATTGGAATTACATAGGCCGTTTTCTTTCTGCGCACCACGTTCGAACTAACCAGTTCCGAGACCAACACACTCAGTCGCGAGCCTGGGTACTGGATACTGCAACTGGCGTATACCACACGCCACAGCAGGATAAACCCAGCAGAGACCACTCTTGTCTCTGTGTGCGCGAACTTCGCAACGTCAATTCGTATATCGTGTCGATGACGAGCACGCAGCAGCACCCAGAGAGCTTGGAAACAGCGAGGAGGGATATCACACACACACGCACACATTCATGGGTCAGCTGGTTTGCGCTGTCGATGCTTTTCTTCAAGCCACACACACACCCACACACACAGAACTCTTTGTTGGTATCGCCAACCACTTGGCGCACGAAGCTTTTTGCCGGGGGGATTTTGACGATGACGGAGACTTAGTTCGCCTGAAACCTTTTCACACCAACAGGAAGAGAGCGAAGGGTTTCAGCCAGATGACCTTCCCCAACACAAAAGACGCATGACTAGGGGAGAATGCCTAGAGATTTTTGTCAAAATAAGAATCAGAATAATTGTAGCGAAACAAGGAGGATTATGGTGAAAGTACTCCTTAACGAACTCGAGCACAAGGTATTAGCCTTGGTAGACGCGTGCACTATTCTTCTGTTGCTACCGTTTCCGTCTTCGATCCGGAGGATTGTTTAGCCTCCCCCATGCCGCCCCCTCACAGGGTCCAAGTTCATGGCAGATAGAAGCGTTTTGTGTTTACAACCGCACTAAGACTGACGCATTTTCATTGGTCAGCCGGTTAGCGCGGTCGATGCTACTACCAAAAATACGCCCGCACACCCGATTGTTCATGTCGCGTCTGTCCTCTCGCCAGGCCACTGTAAGCAACGTGATCATGATGCCTTGGCACCTCTGAGTTGTGCTCTCTCTCTTGACTCGATCTGTAGGTTCTGTTGGGAATGAACGCCCCAAAGCAATCACCATCAATCAGTTGGTATGTTGAAAACCTGCATGGCAGTATATTTATCTGCACCGTGATTTTTTTGCTGTCGCGGTGACAACACCTTTGCTGGAGTCTCATTTCCTTCATTGATTCATAGAAGAAGTGCAACATTTTAAAAGCGTGCGGCTTGCGGATAATACGATATGTTTCACACATATTTCCGGGCTTCGCCCGCGTAGACAAACTCCAAAAGCTCTGTCCCGGTACATTCAAAAATTACCATCTTTACAAACTTCACGGACTACTTCTTGATCAGTTCCCACCCCGGCCAATAGGTTGGGATCTCGGTAGTAGTGTAGTCAGCAACGACCAGGGGGCAATGACGGGAACTCGTTTGGCAGCGATGAAGCAGGAGGAGAGGGAACGGGAGGAGGACAAGACAGAGACCAAAGCAGCAGTCGAGAAGTTGCTATGAAAGTGACCGTGAGATGGATGGAGCTGAAAGAAAGAAGGATGTCGGTGAAAGCGCCCCAAAACGAAATCGAGTGCAAGGTAGCAGCCGTCGTACATGTGTGCTTCGTCTGTTGCTACCGTTTCTGTCTTGGATCCGGAGAATAGGTCTCCCCCATGCCGCCCCCCCACGGTTTCCCAGTTAATGGCATTTAGAAATGAAATTGTTTTCACCCGCACTGAGACTGACGTATTTTCATTGGACAGCCGGTTAACGCTGTCGATGGTAAAAAAACCTCTTGGAAACAACGCGGCGCCACGAACGGATAGATAAAGATATTTGACGAAAATGTGTGAGGGTGAATTTGGATGTGAAAATAACTCAGAACACAAAATTCAAACTAGCTGGTCATTCCTGGACACGTGTAAATCTACTGTTTTTGCACCAGCTGCCCCACATGTACTTTCCAGCCGCCCAGCCATATCGTGGAAGGTTCATGTGCAAAGCAAAATAAACAGTGTAGACGGTGCAGGTTGGGGTTGCGACGACACACATATTGCGTCCCCAAACCTGAATAATAAAAAATCCCCGAGAATATTGCAGTATAGCGTCAGCTACAAAAACACGTATTTACAAGCTGACGTGATACTGCCAACAACCAGGGCTTCCGGTAGATTTCTTAACTGTCTAGGACAAGAACACTTGCAGTGCTCTGGTGTGCTGCACGCTGGGTGCATGTGCATCTAGAGTACGGGAGGCATGGGGTGCGGACGGGCAGCCTAAATCTCGAAAACTGAAGGCAACCGACGGGCTTCGGTTTTGATCGAGACAGACCATGGGCCAAGAACCAAAAGGCCCAACGAGTGGCCGGTTTAACGTAACATCATCAGGACGCTCGTGTGATAGTTAGCTCTCTGGGCGTAACGAGTCTGGAGTGCCGAGGTGTGAAGATGGGCGAGCTCTATGTGCGAGTGACGGATGCCAACGAGATCTGCATGCGGGCGAAAAAATAAATCTCCAGGTCGTCTATTCACTTCTTGCAATTAATTTTCGTACGGCATGCGGACGTCAGCCCAGAAAAATACACAAAATATGGTACGCATGCCAGCGGGCATATTATCGAGACACAGACACAGGCATGAGTGAGCCAAGAGCAATATGGCACAATGGGTGGTAAGTTTTACGTAAGGTCATCAGGACGCTAGTGCGGTAGTTAGGTCTCTAAGCGTAGCGAATCTTGGGAGTGACTGCGTAGAGATGGGTAGGCTCTAGGTGCGAACGCAGGCACGCCCCTTTTCAAATGGTGACAGAAAAGTTCGCAAGCCGCGATCGCGCCCAAGTTCTGTCGGCAAAAGGACAATCGTCGCCATTCGTGTAGCCTTACCCACCAATCGTTGTCGTTTCGTGTGGAAGCTGCATTTCAGAGGCATGCACATCGGGCAAAGTTAGACCTGGGCCTGACCCTGTTTTTGGGTCAAATTTCTGTCCAGCGCATGTTCTGTCGAACAGCCCATATTGCCGGAAATTTTATTTCATAGCCAATCAATCCCCGCATTTTTGGCAGCCAGGTCAGTTTACCAAACAAAAAGACTGAACATCGGCTGTGGTGTGTCCTGTTCTTTTTTTTAGTTGACAACGAAATGGGACTGCTGCAGCCACCCCGGTTCCCACCCGGCCGTGAGGCCGCAGGGACATTGCGTAGAGAACAGAACAGCCACCGCTACTCATGCCACAAGAACGGACGCAAAAGCTGCAGTAGCACCGGCGGTAGAGCCGTTGCCCGTTTGCACCAATTTCAGAGACGAGCGGATGAGCGGAAAAAATACACCCGATCAGCGAGAGCAGGTAGGTCTGATTTTACAACATTACCGCAACTGAAGCCGCCGCCGCCCTTCCCGCCCATCCAAGGGGTTGAAGAGACACTGCGGGGAAAGAAGGGAAGTCACTGCTACTCATGGCGCAACAACGGCAGGAAGAGCTGCAGTGTAGCGTCCGTGGTGGAGTCAAGCAATGTCGCCCAAAAGTTAGTTGAACGACGCCTCACACATGCACACGGAAGAGGCAGCGATCTCACCCTAAATCACTTCACACCCAAACGGATATGCAACGACCACCCCCGTCACTGCCCGTCTACGAGCTCGACAGACATTGCAAGGAAAATAAGAAAACCGCTCCTACTCGTGGTGCAGGAACGTTAGCAACAGCTGCAGTAGCGCCGGTGGCAGTGTCGTTGCGCCAGTGCAAACTTTGGAGATGATGAGCGGAGAAACAAACACCGACCAGAAAGAATAGCAGGTGGACTGATTTTTACACTATGGTACAAAAAGGAACTGAGGCCGTCGCTGCCCTTCGCGCCCCTTCAAGGGCTTCAAGAGACACTGCGACGAAAGCAGGGAAACAACTGCTACTAACGGTGCAGCAACGGCAGGAAGAGCTGCAGGTAGCGCCGGTGGTGGATCAAGCAATATCGCCCAAAAGTCAGTTAGTAATGAAAACAAAACGCTCGGAAAAATCAATCCCATACAACAATGTGAGCTTTTTCCAACGTCGCGCCTGCTTCGCCCCCGTTCCCGAATCCCAGACAGACCACCCCCTCGCACCCTCCCCCCTAGCATTGCTCCCTCCAGAGCTCGCTTCCTAGATGCTCGCCCCGCAGACGGCAGCGAACCTCCGCGCCCTTGATCCGGCAGTCGACACAGAACCGGCTGGTTGTGTGGTCACCACATTGTTTTTTGCTTGAGAGGCGGGGACTTTCTCTGGACTTTTGGACCCGTGCGTCACCCCAAAACTATCCCATCTTAGGATTCGCACTCAGAGACGTCCGCGGAGCGGATTCTGGGGCGGTTTCTTGTATCACCTCCGAAAGAACGGTAGCTATGTTTTTGTCCGTGGCGATTTTCGCGAAAGCTCCACACCCTCGCGGCCGCTGTGAATTTGGCCAAAAAATACTTGATTTCTGAGGGTTTGATGGGATAGAACCCGCCGATTGAAAAACTGACCCCGAAACACGCATACGTCCTGTTCACAGGTGTGTACTGAACCGTAAGAGCCAGTTCGTTGGGGCATCGAGTATTCCGCGTTCTCCTCTCGCCGTCTAATGTCAAGTCAATACAGGATTTGGCGCGTCGACCGGAAAAGCTGATAAACAAAATTCGTGCGATTGTTCATCGAACAGCCTGACCACGCGCATACACCAAAAAGGGGGATCAGGCACAGGGTTAACGGTGATTGCAATCGACAGCAGAGACATAGATTCGATTGGAATGTGCCGCGCACAGCTGATCCAAAGCCGTGGTTGTGTCCGTGTCTGTGACCCAGGGGGCATGCAGCAGAATGGGACACAGCAGTGTGGGCACAGCAGTGTAGGAAACACAGCAGGGCAAAAGCACACACCAGCGTGCTGGTGGAAGTGCACAGTGCGTGTATGCTATGCCAGGCGCAGCGTGCCTCCTCCAGAAAGGGGCATGCGTGCTACCACAGCAGAGTGGCACACAGCAGTCTACGACACGCACTCAGTGTGGGCTAAGAATTGATTGCGATCACACATTTTCATTAAATCTGACTGTGGAAATTTCGGCCCAAACCTATTTGATTCAAGCATAGAAACTAAATCACACATTGCACATGATCGCAGCATGGCAACTGATACAACTTCCATGAGATTAATGTATTGAAATTCGGACAACATGTATTGCTTTCCAAGATAGCGCTGACTGAAACCCCAATTTCCAATTGGGAAATCAGTCGATATGTGGTGCGTCTCAGCGTGTGTATCCGTTACCGTGCGTACAGCAGCGGTATGTTGATGCCTGCACTGCTGCCGTTGCACGTGTCTCAGAAGAAATAGTCAAGGCGTGCGACGTGTAGATTAAGTTATAGATGTCATGACCAGCGGTCTGCTGCCTGCATGCCGTTGCACGTGTCTCAGAACAATTAGTAAAGGCCCCCGAGGTGTCGATAAGTTGAATAGGTCATGATGACCAGTGGTCTGCTGTCTGCAGCTGTCGACCGTGAAAAACAGCGCGACGGATAGAACCGGACGGGGGTGGGCAGCCCATGCCTGGGATCCCTTAACAGACAATGCACTGCCGCACCTCGTCACACTGGTTTTCGGGAATTCGCAGTATTGTTCCCGCCCTTCGTTCACGTACTCCCCCCCAATCGGTGTCTGTCATCGGGGCCACGTTGTGTTAAAGTGGTCAAGCACGCTCAAGGCAGTTACACAGTGCTTACAACTCTTTCTGGGAGTGGCGTCGCCAGGAAATAAATGAATTCTTCCGCAGCTGTTATCCGTACGTAAGGAAGTAAGCACAAGATGCCGAACACCCTTAGCAGGATGCAGCGCACCTTTCATTCGACTCGCCAAATATCTCACGGCGCTTCGCGGTTGGTGATGTGCGGACTGGTCCTGTGAGAACCAGGCGTGCTCCGCCCCGGCTTGGTAGGTGTGAGGTCAATGGTCTAACGACTACGGCATGCACGACTATTGAGTACAACCCCCCCCCCCCCACCCCCCGCTTGTTCACGTATTGAATTCAAAATCCTCGTGGAAATGAAATGCGGCAAGTTAGCATGGAACAGATGACCGGTGGGGCCTTGTATTGCGTGTCATCGGAGTGGCCACGGAGGAGATCACGAACCAAGTCAGATGAAAGGCGAGTTTATCGAAAATTGACGAAAGGCTTATGGCCAAAACTTGCTGGAGTGGCGGACGCGGGCAGAAAACACACGTCTACGACCACACTCGAAAATCTCTCGTTATCTCTCCAGAACATCCACAAAAAAAACACTTTGCTTTTGGAGAAGACACACGAGATCAGCAACTCGAAAACCACGCAAAAAACGGAAATGTGGTCGACTCGGGTAAGAATTCCGAGAACGTGGGGTCAAAATCGAACGTAGGTCTGAGAAAACGCCGGGTTAAAATCGAACGCATGTCTGAGAATTTCGCCAACAGACAGAAATGTCAAGTTTGCGCGGGTTTACTTTTGCAACGAGAGAAAAAAAAAATACATGTATCGGAATAGAGCAGATATGCACAATGAAATAACTAGGGAATGCGACGTCCGGAGGACAGAGTAAAAATCCAGCACTATCTCTTCTTTCATCATCCTAGCACTACCACGGCACGTACAGTACATGTTCGGAGCAGTGAAAAAGAGAAAGTAACAACAAACAAGCTTGCCACAGTACTCGTCGTACAGCGTCCTGCAACATGTTCTGCCAAAGAGTTTGTGGGGGTCAAAAAACGCTGGAAGCTCGTGCGTTGGTGGTTAGTGGAATGTGCGGAGCCTGTCTCTAACTGCGCTATGTAGCGCAAAGGTGGATCTGTGACAGGTCGTTACACACTACGAGACAGCAGTTTAAAGTTGTTTTTTCAGTCGGGTGTAGTTTACAGATTATAGACTGCTGTGCTGGGCGCACGACATCGGCCACAATCCTGCGCGCTTTTTGACGGGATCGAAGGGGAGACGCGCTACAGCAATAGGGTGCTTTGTTTCGTATCATGCGCAAACTTCGCTTGGTTGCCGCGTGTGGCGAGGTTGTGTAGTCAGCGCACAAACGCCCCGCCCCACGTCAGCGCTTGCCGAATGTATCAATGGCCTGGTCATAGATTGCCGTGTGCCCACGGCTGCTTTACCAATTGATTGTTGTCAAGTCCCGTTTGTGTCTTGGTACGATCGCGTCATGAACGAGGATAGAAAGGTACTGAAGCAGTACTGTTGTGCTGTGTACTGGTGACAGCGAGAGCGACCCGGGAGAAGGCTATGCACTATATTACTGGGGTTAGCTTTCGGCGGAGGAAACGAAAGGACAGAACGCTCATTCCTATGGACACCACCATTTACGATGCATGTACTGCTGCTGTGCTCTACATGTCTTCATCTAGACTTGTGTACGAGATGTGTGTACGCCTCAACTGTTGCTAACTAGCGGTGGAGGGAGCGAGAGGATGAGTTGGGTCTCGATCCAACCGCGCGCTTGCGGCAGTGACCTTGCAGAGAGAGGGATAGGTTGTCCCCGCTAGCGTCCTCGTCGAGCGACAGTACTACCCAGTAGAACACGGCAACAACGTGGCGACGTGCATAAAAAAAAACAATCACGCCACCTCCTTCCTGTGGGCCGCATTGAGGATGTTTTGCATTCAGACATGGTGCGGGCCGCAAATATTTGAGGTAGCTTCTCCGCCTGCCAGTTGGAGATTCGAGATAGAAGTCCATTGATGCTTCAATGAAGACGACGGTGCAGGGTCAAATGCACAGGTTCGGTACTGTTGTAGACGGAGACTCAGTTGGTACTGCTGTAGACAGGGATTCAGCTCCCAGCTCAGTCACGCACACGATCGGAACACGAGAAAGAGCCGAAAAATTCAAGCTATATTCGTTCCGAACACAACTTCGAGTTGTGACGAGCTGTGACAAAGGGGTAACGAGCCGCGGGCGGGCTAGCACCTCACAGTAGTCTATCTGAGCCGCTGTGCTTTAGGTCTACGCATACGCAGATGCGACGGCGCGACGAAGAGGGCTTGTGCCCGACCTCAGCTGATGGTTAAGAACACTTCAAACCGGCGGGTGCGGAGCAGCAATCTTGATCCATCCGTTCGAATGCAAGCATACGTATTCCGCAAGTAGGAACAAATTGCGCGATCTGTATCTGTCGAGGTGCTGCTTTGCTGCCTGGAGCAGCGTGTTTCGCACCTTGACAGCGTCGATTGGTGGGTCAGTTGCTATGTACGACCAGACTTCTGTTGTGTACTGATGTTCACGAATCCAACACGGTACGACGCGGCGTCACAAACGGATAGATGTCGGCACATCAAACCTGTGCCCCTGAGGCAAAAAAAATACGAACTGATCCCAGCAAACGCGGCCATTCCCGCCCGTCTGTGCCTGCTGCATCGTAGTGTGCTTGGGTTTTGCCAGCAAAGAAAGGATCACGTGCACTACGCTAGCAGATCGGGAGCACTACTGTATGGAGAGCATATCCGCCATCAGTTGGGGCATCGGCGCGTGCAATTTAAATGCGGTTGCGTTCACAGCAGCAGCGGATTTATGCATGGAAGCATGGATCTTTGTCATTTGATTAAGGTAGAAATATTTCGGACAAGATTACTAATAATAAACCGGGATGTGATTGGTGGAGCAATCGCAAACCTTGGAGACGCGAATCTTTCCCCTCGTCACCGCATTACGGCGGCCGCCCCGAGAGCGAGTCGCACATGGGCAAGGCCCTTCGCGGCCCACAGCTACCGTAAGGCGAATATCTCGCGGCGAACGGGGGTCCAGAGGGGGAGAGACTACACAAACTTGGTTCTGGTCCCACGAGAGCGGCGGGATTGGCAACGGCGCAACCTCGTGAGCCCTCAGCCTGGAGGCAATCCGTGTGTAGGCCTATACCGCGTTTTGCCGAAGCTGTTGATCCGTTCTACGATCCTGTTCGTTCAGATTCAGACCAGTTTTTGAAGTTTAGCGCTGTTTGTATTTTTCTCCCGGCCTCGTTGTTAAGTTGGACTGTTTGTTGTCGGTTGCACCGCTGTTGAACTTCGTCGACCTACGGCCCACTTTGTCACCCTGCACTTAGGTACACATATCTCGGGGAAGGGGTGGTTGTTCCGAATTTCAAAAACACCGTTAAACGCCCTGTCTGCAGGCGCGGAAATCAACGGAGCGATTTTTTTTCATCATTCCTTGACTTTTTATCACAAAAATAGAGTGCGGCAAACGATTCCTCTCGAAATTCCGAAGAAGACGCATCTTTCCGATTTTTCGTGGAAACAAAATTTCGTGGGATATTTTGTGATTTGGTTGCCGCTGTGAGAGAAGCACAGACAGCTCGCACGCGCACACACCCACACATCCACTACCCTACAGAGCAGCACACCAGTGGCCACACACAAGCACAACACATGCCGCGACAAATGTCAAGAGTGACGACGCGAAAGCGGTCGAAGACGAATGGACGGTTCCCTCAACGTGCTCAGGCAGCAGCACCACCAGCACCACCCGTCGGTTCAGACCTAGAGTCAGATGTTTCTCCCGTGGACATCGTCCCGGATGATGATCCCCGTGACGAGGACTGGCGCGGCGAGGACTCTGTCTGGTGGTGCCTCACACGGAGGCCAGGCCATACTGAAATCCGTGTTGGTCGTTGGTGGCTTTTGGCTGCCCCGTGCATTGAAATTTACTTCATTGGCATGTCAATCGATATTTAACCATTGGTGTTGAGTATGCAGTCGCTCCCACCGGTGTGTTGTTCTTGGGTATCCCCCTGGATGCGACGTACATGTGTGAGAGAATGTAAACATGCATAAGACTTGAACGTAATGTGTGTGACTTTACAAATACAAAAAGATGTGGTGCTTGATATGCATAGCATACCGCGGAGTAAACGTATTTACAGAGCTAGCTAGGGGTTTCCGTGGTAACATTAGGGGGTTCCGTCGCGTTACAAGCGAGTTCCGAGGCGTTATACGGGGTTTCCGAGTTACAATTAGGGAGTTCCGCCGTAAAATTGGAGGGTTTCGTGGTATGGTTAGGGGGTTCCGCGGTATGAATGGGGGTACCCTATACATTGAGGGGTTCCATGGTCATTTTGGCCACAAATGACGAATTTTCGCAAAATCAGAAAACTGCAGCTATGAACGTAGCTCGACGAGGCAATCACGAATACGTTGTTTCACGTCCCATCTCTCATTATAAAATTATGTTTGGCAACTCGACGACTACCGTCGCGTCGCGTGTCTGAAGCCTTTGATTTTTTCAGCGGGCAACAATCAAGGTAGACACCAAGAAGACGCCCGACGAGCACACAGGAACCGGGGGACCCCAGAAAACAACGCACGAAAAATGTAAGAAAGGAAGAAGCGAGAACGAAAGAGCCAGGCGCGACAGGCTTCAGGGAGGAGGCAAAAGAGCGCATAGAAAAACCACGGTCGCCGCTCGCTCTGGACCGCTGGAAACTCTCACATAACACTGCATATGCAGCAAACGTTAGGTAGGGCCCAAGTCCATTCCTTGGCATAACGCCCATCGCTTCACATGAAACAGCCGGATGCACAGTTAGCCCCTTACACAGCAGGAAGCAAAACGACTGCGGTTGGTTGACGTTCGATGTTGTTGGGAACCCACCGGCGAAAGGCGAGAGAGAGAGAGAGGTAGACTAAAAGAAGAGAGCGGAGAGAAGACAAGGCAATAACTCTCGAGAAGACACTCACTCTCGTCGCTCTGTCTCACCGCAGGCTGTCAGACATGACGTCACATTGTGTATCGAACGGTGATATCCGATGTCGGCTCAGCAACAAAAAACAAACACAGCAAACAAATATAGTCGCCGTTTGCGAACTGTGGACTATCTCGGTGTAGGAAGTGAGAACTAAAGAGAACATGACTACACAGCACAACGGACGAACTATTATCTCAATACGCTTGCCGTCCGCGATAGATACGCACCGCTGCACGAACGAGCAGACTGTGCTGGTTATCATACCTCACTATACGTGGTAAAAAAGATTGCGCTGCCAAGTACAATACCTTATCGCTCGAATTGAGAATTCCCAGCAGACTCAAGATAAGGCAGCAGCACGCTTACCGATGCATACCACCCATCCATGCATGCAGCAAAACAAAAAAAACGAAGGCGGGCCGTCTGTTGTTGTTTGTCTCTTCAACTGTGCTGCCGTTGCTCTTCATAAAGATAACGACACTGGAGAAAAGTAGGAGACGCGCATCGCCTACGCGAGCAACGCGTGAAGCACAAAACAACGGAGACGATAACCTTACGACCTTTGCAGCACATTCCGAGCATATACTGCAGCAACCGCATGTATGTGTACACCAGCAGCAGCATGTAATGTATGTGAACAACGGTCACTCAGGAAGAAAATCATGAACAAACGTAAAAAAAAAAGGTTGTGGCGCGCAGCACGCAGGACCTTCTTTCGCTGTTCAACCGGTCATTTCCATGGCGAAACAGACCAAGGTACAGTGAAGGTCGACTCTTGCCGGCCATAGGAGGCGGAAGCTGCTCAAACTCGGGGACGGGTCATGATTTCCGATTGATTCCCCACCGAACGGATATCGAACGATGAGACTGTCTCAATTAGCTCCAGAAAAACTTCCGAATTGCGAAACTTGCGGGGCCCAGTCATAGACAGACATGGCAAGTAAAAAAATTAAAACTGCTACTGGGAAGGTGGGTGACCGGCGGACCCCAAAAAGCAAAGCATGAAAAAATAAAAACAGAAAGAACGGAGAACAAGACAAGTGAGCCAGACGCGACAGGCTTCAGGGAGGTGGCAAAAGAGAGCATAGAAAAGCCACCGTCGCCGCTCTGAACCGCTGAAAGCTGTCACATAGCACTGCATGCAGCAAACAGTAGGGGGCATGCCCTTTGCTTGAAGTCAAGAGGCAGCGCCCATCGCCTCACATGCAGCAGCCGGGTACACGGTAGCCTCTACTTACTCAGCAACAAGCCAAACGATTGCGGTTGACGCTCGACGTTGTTGGGACCCCAGCGGCGATAGGCGAGAGAGAGACAGGTACTACTGTAGACCAAAAGAAGAGAGCGTCGAGAAGGCATTAATTAACTCTCGAGAAGACAGTCAATGACTCTCGTCCCTGTGGCCCACCGCAGGCTGTAACGAACGGCGTCATCCGATGTGCATTCAGCAGCAACAAACATAACCAACATAGTCGCCGTTTCCGAACCGTGGAGACTCTCTTTCATCAATTATTTGTGGTATGAAGTATGAAGTTCCAACAAAAAAGAACATAGTGACTGCTGAGAAAAACACAACCCAAACCCCACCTCTACAAAGCATGCCAGCTGCAATCACAGTTCTAGCGCCAAGGTGGTCCCAACTGTTGCACAGCACCCGTATTTCGCCGCGTCTGCGTCTGCGCGTCATGTGTGTTCGTTGTTCGGTGTGTGTTGTGATGTGTTGATGCAATAACGTGGGCACCAAAAGCTGCTACGTCCGCTGTGATTTGATTTGGATCGCACATATTGAAGTATTCGCACAGGGGTGTGCGTTCGAAACACTTCCCGAACGGCTAGCGTTTATTTATTTCAGCATAGCACATATCGGAGTTATCGCACAGGGCGTGCGGTGCAACAAGAACCAAATCATTTAATTTGATTAACGCACAGGTATCGTAGTCATCGCACATATCGGCGATATCGCACACCTGTGCGATAAAAATCTGGGAACGAAAATATTTAAAAAGTCGATCGCACACTGTGCGATGACTCCGTCTAGACGCACTACGGACGAACTATTATTATCTCAACGTGCTTGCCGTCGCGATAGACGCGCACCGCTACACGAACGACCAGTTGTCAAACCTCACTACGCAAAAAAGATTGTGCTGCCATCTACCCCTTACCGCTCAAATTACGACTACGCAGCACACTAAAGGTAAGGCAGCAACACGCTTACGATGCTTTATCACCGATGCATATGCAGCAAAAAAAAAAAAAAAACGAAGGCGGACCGTCGGTTGTTGTCTGTATCTTCAACCGTGCTGCGGTTGTTCTTCTTCATGAATATCGGTACAGAGAAAAAATTGAGGAAAGCGCATCTCCTACACGAGCACAGCGTGCAGCACAAGCGCAGAGACGATAACCTTACGACCTTTGCAGCATGTTCCGCGCATAACAGCGGCAACCGCATGTGTACAACGTTCACCCAGGAAGAAAATCACAAACGAAAAAAAAAAAAAGTGCGGCGCGCAGCACGCAGGACTATCTTTTGCTGTTCAACCGGCCGTTCGCATTGGCGAACCAGACAAGGAACAGTCAAGGCCGAGTCCTGTCGGCCACAGGAGGGGCAAGCTTCTCAAACTCGGGGAGGAGTCATGGTTTGTAATTCCCTACCGAACCATATTTGAGGCGCCACGAGGTTTGCACTGTAGCCCGAGATCAGCATTTGAGACCGGGTCGGGCCAGGGGTGGGGGATGCGAATGAAAGTCCCACCCACGGATATCGAACGATGAGGCTGAAGCTGAAGCTTCAGAAAAAGTTATCGCCCAAAACGCGAATGAACAATTTGTCCCGGACGGACCATAGAGTCATCGCTATACTATTACTTGAGCTGAGTAAAATGTGACATTTTTGACTCGATTAAACTATTGAGTTCGATGAGACGTTTTCACTTGTTAATTCAACTGACATGTGTCACATTTTTTACTCGATTCAACTATTGATTTTTTTTTACTTGATTACGGAGTGGATTTCGGCCAGTTTTTTTACTTTATTCAAGTATCGACAGTTCGGACAGGATTTCTTTGTGTTTTTTTGGGATTGCCCTGGCTGAAACCCCAATTTGTAATTGGGAAATTCTTTTGCCGCGATTACAAGGGTCATATTGGTTATAGCGACCTCCTTGTTTCGCCTCTGTGGCGTCCGGCTTGTCGCCGTTAGGTATGTCGTCTTGCAGGAAAATTCCGTCCCTCTTTGTCTCTCGTCGTTCCGGCGACGAAGCGTAGATGTCGTTTTTCTCTGCGGTTACCGTACTGTTCATCGTTTTTCAGGAACGCCGCTGGGGTTTTTTCTAGCCCCTCGGAAGAAATATTCTTGCCTTGTAGTATACCATAAGTTGCCCTGCTCAAGCAGCGCTGCCTCCCATCCCAGGTCCGTTTTCTCCCTTGAACGTGCGTCCGCTGTTGATTACGACGAACGAAATGATCTCCAATTCAAACGGCACAAGACTTGCGTTGCGCCAACAGTCGGTGCGCGCCTTTTATTGCCAAGGATTTTGCCGAGGGGTATGCGGAATTTGCCGAGACACTAGTGGTCATCGTGCCTCTAAACGCTTCGCAGGGCAGTGCACGGAGTGGTCATTCAACGAGCGAAGCGGTTGAACCGCTCCGCTCCGTGACATGAATAAACAACAGTTCCTCTCCGTGAGAATTTTTTCGCTCGGACACACCGCGCCGCTCCGCTCAGTGGGACTTCCCAAAAATACGTACAAGCGTTCCTGTCACGAAGCGGTACAAACCACAAAACAGTCACGGTTTCCCATGGCGTCACAGTATTTTTTGTTTTCTTTTGTTCTATTTTCACAGCACGACACAAATAACATAATAACCGCGTCAACACACACAGCGCTCCGCGCCACACACACACACTCCGTGCACATCATTCCGTGTGCGCGTCTGTCTATCTCTCATGTCGATACCCGACCCTGGCAAACGCCCGTCTGGCGACCGTTCTCCTTGTGGTGCTGGAGTTGCTGCTCGCAATTCACCATCTGATCCACGTCTTCTCGCGTGTACCTTTCCATTGACAGCACTAGTCGCCAACAGAGAGGGAGCTTTCGGGGCTTACTTGTATACAACAGTCTAAGGCAATCGGTGATACCCGACCGTGTTAAGATGGTTGGTGATGTTCCTCATCATAATATTCACGATATCATGAAGCTGGAGAATGAGTTGGGGAAGCTGCTTGCAGCGCAGTCTGTTAGGGAGGCTAAAATTGCATCAGTCCAAGCCGCTCGTGCGGGAGAGCAAGTGATTGTCCATGTCAAATCTGACTGACAAAAATAGAGCCGCAAGTATTTGGATGAATACACAAGAATCCTGGTGTTACCAAAGTAAAAGCCCTAGCTTCAAAGAGAGGCGAATGAGAAGTTATCTGCTGTTGTACATGTATGTGTTGCAGGAATGTAGGAGTGAGAGGTATTAGGTATCACGTATTATTAGTCGATGTGGGAGTTCTTTTCTGGATAACTGATGAAGTAACAGCTTTGTGGTCTGTTGGGCTGTCCCAGCCGCATGCGATGGCACCGACACCCTCCAAGCACAGCACACCGTGCGGAAAATCGACTTTCGGTGCACGGAACCCATCGTTTTTCACGAGTTTGCCGGTACTCCGTCGATTTTGCACGGATATCCGTGCGGTTTCGACGTTTTTTTCTGAAGGAAAACCGTCCTCAAACCCACAGTTTCGCGCGGTGTATGCTACGGAGTAAACAAAACCGTGTTCCGTGAAAAAAAAACGCATTACCGATAAAACTCCATACATGAACAATCATTCATGAGATTCTTGCCCTCGGATAAACCGCTCCGCACCGCTGCGTGATATTTATTTTCAAATACAAACTGCTCCGTTCGGCTCTGCGGATCAGTCTACTCCGTGCACTGCCCTGATACTTTGCACACACACCCGCACACTTGAGTAAGGGTTACTTGCGCGCCAGCCTGTCTTTCTGTTGACTTGGCAAATACATTAGCTGCCTCTCGTTCTCGAGCAGCAGTAGTACTAGGTTCTTGGCACTTTCGCGCCACCACCCAAATTAAGTGTTTCCAAGGCAGCGGTCAATAAAGAGTGCAGAGGAGATGCAGTAGGTAAAAAAATGTAGAAGAATATCGTGTTAAATCCTCGGAGTAGGGTTCAAGCTGAACATACGTGATGGGCATAAGGCGACGGGCGTTCCTGTATTCTTCGGCGCTTGCCGCGCCGCCGCTGTGATGAGTTAGCTACCGCACGCTTGATGCAGGCCGGAACGAGGACGGGGGCAACAATGAAATCGGTTGCGTTGACACTACCATGCCTGTCAGTCCGTCGCCCCTAGGTGGTTGTGGTAGATTTTCGAGAACAAAACTGGCCTGCTCACGGAAGGGCTGCCTCCGAGGTCCGATTTCTTCCAACATGCGTACGGGGTTACAACGAAGCGTTGTCAGAATCAAACGGCCCAAGATGGCGTTGCGTCAACAGTCTGCGCGCGTCTCTTGGCGAGGCTCTCGCCGAACTACTTGCGCAAGTTGACGAGGTCTTTGCCGACACACTCGTCTGCGGCGTCGACCATTGCCTGTATGTCGATTTATGCTACCCGTCCGTAGTATATTGCGTTAGTCTAGGTACGCAAATTGATAGCCGGAGTCAACAAGGGTAATGCCGCTGCTTCAGTACTGCTGCACATATACGCATAGAAATAAGTCCAGAGATGGATTATACAAGATTGGAGCAGCGAAAGTATTACGCATAGAGAGGCGGTGCTGAATTAAGATTCATCACCGTTCCCTGTCTTGCAGATTCCAACGAAAAGAACAGGGAGAGAGCGTCTAATCCTCGTTGCGCGGAGTCCTCGTCCTCCACATCATGCCAGTACAATCAACTCACCGAACAGGACACCGTGCCACTACGCCAGTTTACTAGCCTGCGTTGGTTGCGTCTATCTGGTCGTCGTGGATGACGAAAAGGTGCGTCTCGGAACAGTCTGTTTACACTGGCTGCTTCTCCACCCCTACCCTTAAGCAGCGCAGGAGGAGTGGTCTCTAGTGGTCTCTAGTGTCTACACGAGGCTGTACACACTGCGGCTGCTATGGTGACCGCCTCCTTTCCCCTATGAGGCTGGCGAAAGACGCACCAAGTTCCTTGGACAATGTCTGCTGTGCAAAGACGTTCATGACGTGTACCGCAGTAGTACCGCAGATCTATCCTCGTCAGCTTCTACACAAACATGTCCGCGCCGGGCCTGGATGGATAAGCATGTGTAGCGGTAATATCGATACTAGTAGAGCAATGTGCACCAGTCCACGGGGCAGCACGACTACACGACTCTGTTGTGGTCCCGGGTCGTCCTGTAGGAATCGCAAAGTGCAAGGAAGGTCACCGGCGTTCAGTGCATGGTACCAACCGCAGCAGGAAGTAGAGAGGGGTTGCTTGGCGCCATGAGTTCGAGAAAAATTGAAAGGTTGTCTCTTAAGCACCGTTGCTTTTGGGTATTTTTTCTCTTACTCTATAAGGGGGAGGGAGATCTTTGAGGGGGAAAAAATGAGATCCGGGCGATCTTCTTAGCGGGCCCTCGAGACATATTGTTATCACCAGCGGAAGAAAAGGTCGTTTCAAGTTTATGTGGATCACGACCACTTCAGTTCACGTTGTCGGCTTGTGTGCGGCCAACAAGATACAGAGCGCCATATTTTTGGGTCGCCTGCAGAGGACACCTGTAAAACCGCGCGCCATTGGATGCAGTTTGTGAACGCCGTCGGCTTAAAGCTTCTCTCCGGGATGCGTTATGAACTGGTCACACGGGCTGGTTTCGTATTTGTCGGAGAGATGGCACCGGGTGCGATCGTTTATATTTACATGTTTGTTCCTTGGGTTTTTTATCGCACCCTGGTGCCATCTCTCCGACCTCGGTGCGGAAATGCAATAAAGTCAATTTTAGTATTTTCAAGGCACCCCGGTGCGACCCCTCCGAACACGACCAAAGACACAGAGGTATTGTACGCACGCATGTTGGTGCCATGTCCCCGACCGGTACTATAGCCACACCCACGCACACACACAGTCTTCTGCACACGCTTAATAGCTGACAGTTCACAACGGTTTTGATCAGCATAGAACAACACATGTAGGTACCGTTGGTGCTGGTTGTAACGCACACCGGTAACGGCAACGTAGGCTGGTACGTAAGAGCTTTCCATGCGACGAGTCGTCTTGTGTGTTGATAGCGAGTTTGGCTATGGCGTGCCAAGGATAACAACCGATGTGCTTTCCATCTGAGGCACCGGTACGTACAGTATCAGGCTGGCTGTCTTTAGCTTTCGTTTTGGTCTCCCTCTACGGATACCAGTACGTACGCAGCAGTACAATACATTCAATTTGTATAAGGTGGGGTAGGGTGCGTCTTGTACCTTATGGGTTTGGCTGTGTACGGTTTGCAACTTCCATACCAATTAAAAAACGAACATACAGGACACGAGGAGCGCTGACAACGTCCCCACTTGAAAAAGGTACGCGCATGTACCTTATTCCGGCAGATGAAAAGGAGCTCAATCTTGGATTTGGGGGTCGGTGAGATTGCACCCGATGCGATCTCACCGACCCCGGTGCGTAAATCGAAATGAATCATGCCGTCCTTGTATGTTTTGCGCACCCCGGTGCCATCTCCACGACCGGTGCTATCTCTACGACCATTACGGTAATTCTCGCAGCAAACCAGCCTCTTGGACGCCAGCAGAGGGTATGTTTGCAAGGGCGCTTCACGGCGTACCTCTTCGCGGTCGCCGCTACGCTCCAAGTTTTGAATGTCGATGGCAAGTGCGTGCGGATGGAGTTTTGGAAGGAGAAAAACGCAGAAGAAATGCTGCGAAAAGAAAAAAGCTGTTTGTTCTCATTCGAAGAGCACAGACGCACAATGAATAAATGTATTTGTTATGCGACGGCCGGAGGACAGAGGGTATCCAATAAAACTGCGTAAGAAATCAAGAACACTGGGTAACAAATGTGTTTTTAAGAAACACAAAGCAAGGCTCACTCACTTTCCACGAAAAAAATGGGAAATAGTGATTATAAGTATAATATAGCTCAATCTCGGCCACACAATGCAAGAAACGTCTCAGTAAGAAAACAGAGGAGCGACGCCTAAAACACTTACTATACGTAAGAAACGAGGGGTTGCGGGGGGGGGGGATGGATGCGTTAAATATTAAGACTTGTAAGTGAGATGCAACAAGCAAGCAATTTTCTTCTCTCGCCCTTCCCCCTCTCCCACGATGTGCTATCCACCCCTCAGCGAGACGTTGTAGCTGAATAAAGTTCGCTTCTAGGGTGTGCGGTCTTCGTATGTGAACTGATGTACAGCCGTCGGAGGTGAGAATCGGGGTTGACTACGGGAGGCCAGAACAAGCAACGCAAATCCTTACCAGTACGTTATGTGTGTGTAGGCAAAAGCAAGAGAAAAAAAGACAACTTTTGCAGATGTATGACAATACGGCAACCCGCAGCAGCAGTAGTATTGCAGTATGCTCTGCCAGAGGGTTGTGGGAGTCAGATGACTGTAGAAGTTAACTTCGTGTGTTGGTGTGTGTTGGTGCGACGCGGAGCGTGTCCCTTCAGCCGCTATACATGCTGCTGTAGTGCGATAGGTATCCAAGATTTTTCCGCAAAAAAACAAAAAGTACTGTACCGTCCGTCCATGAACGGAGGAACAACGTAATCCATGTTGGTTTTATCTCGGGCGGGTGTAGTTTTGCAGACACCTGTGCGCACGACACCGGCCGCTAACCCCCCCGCTTTTCGCCGGGATCGAAAGGGAGACGCAATACAGCAGTCGAGTACTTTGTGTCTCCTGTCGTGCTGAGAGTTGATGGCTTGGATGTTGTGTGTAGTAGGAAGGGTGTGTAGCATGCAGCCGGCGCACACGCACCTCCGCCTGCACTGTCAAGAAATTGGGGCGTGATTGGTGGATCCATGGTAGATGTCGGAGACGCGACTTTCGGCCCTCCCTAGCGCTGCACGCAGTCCGCCCTGAGCGCGCGCGGCACGCCGGGAGAGACCTCGCAACACAGGGCTATGGGTAGGTGCAAGTCTCGCTTCAGAGCGAGGTCTACGGGCGGAGAAACTGCGAAAAAAGGGCTCTAGGCGCGCGATAACCAGGATGCCCTTTCTTCCAATATCGTGAGCCTTCAGCGCGTCGGAAATCCGTCTATAAGTCTATCACCACACGTAATGCTCCCTCTGTGTACCTCAGGCTGCCTACTCGTATCATGAGTACCACATGGTGCACAGACATGCCCTGGCTATCAGTAACCATAGCTACCGTGTTGTCGCCAGATAGAAGGGCACATGACATACCAGGATTGTACTCCCTTAGCTCCTTCTCGTTGATGTGCAACTTGATATCTATGTGTCTGGGTGTTGGGCCATCAGTTGGGAAGGCGTCGTCTAGCTTTATCCTCATGTGCGTGTCTCCGTGCACTACTAGTACTGTGGGATCGTCCAGATACCTCAGGGTATTCACCACAATGGGACTGGCGATCCCCGGTACATCCAGGATCCTGTCTTGTGTAAATCCTAACATTGCCATCATTGTTACCATACAAAGATATAATAACTTTCAGTGCCTCTCTGTAGATACCGTCCTCACTCTCCAGTAAAGCTACCAGCACCCTCGTTAGGCTCTCTTCATCGTAGCTGAGGTCACCTACCACGCAGCCACTGCTCATGGTGGCGGGTCCGAAGTGTAGGCAACGAGTTCTCTTCGGCTCTGACACCCTGGCACTGTTGTGAGTGTTGTTGCTTCCTGTACCTGGGGATCGTGGAGTAGTCTATTTGCGATGCTGTGCTATAGATATATACGCATGGTACGCACACGTGTGCGACAGCGCGACGAGGAGGGCTTGTTGTGCCCGATAGCTGCATGTACGTGAGTTCGACCTCCGCTCATGATGTGTAAACATTTCAAACCAGCGGGACTGGATAAAACAGTCTTGGAAAACCTAAAATTGTTTTTTTGCGTTTGTGTGTGCCGGGTGCCGGGTTGGGCCGGGGAGCTGATCCCCGACAGCAGCAGTACAAACTTCGCCTAGCTAGGTTCTGTGCACAGCAAAGTGGACCTAACCCTGTGGCATGAGAGCCCTGCAACGGGCATGCTGGTGGACAGCAGTGCGTATACCGTTTTTTCAATGTAGCGGGAGCGGATACAGCAGGCTTGAAAAATCTACATAATGTTTCGCGCGTGTGTGTGCCGTCCCTGAGCCCGGCTGAGCCGGGAGCTGATCTTCCAACAAACAGCAGTAACACTTCACTGGGTAGGTTCTGTGCAACCTAACCCTGTGGCATGCGAGCCTTGCAACGGGCACGCTGGTGGACAGCAGTGCATATACCGTCCGGGTGATACTGCGTGTGTATGTGTGCCATAGGCGCTTGTTGGCATACAGCCGGCAGTCTCGTGGTGTGGGAGACGCACCATAATGAACGCCGTCGTTGTGTCCAAGTGCGTCACCCGACCCGTGCTGAAAGACAGCAGCCGTCGTTGTGTCCGTGTGTGTCACCCGTGCTGGTGGACAGCAGTGCTGCATGCCCCATCCAGAAAAGGGGCATGCTTGCCATCGTTGTGTCCGTGTGTGTCACCCGTGCTGGTGGACAACGCAGCTCTGCGTGCCCCTCCAAAAAGGGGCATGCTTGCTGACACACAGCAACAGTTGTCGGTTGTGGCAGAGTCATCGCTAGACCAACACTTGAGCTGAGTGAAATGTGACATTTTTGACTCGATTTAGCTATTGAGTTCGATGACACCTTTTCACTTGTTTATTCCATCAGATGTATCACATTTTTGACTCGAGTTAACTGTTGATTTCAATCACTTTCTTTGACTTGATTACAGAGAGGATTTTGGTCAGTTTTTTCAATTGATGAAAGTATCTAAATTTCGGACAGGATTTCTTTATTGCTTTTTTCGGGATTGCGCTGACTGAAACCCCAATTGGCATTTCGGGAACGGCGCTGCCCCAACGAGCCAACACAAAACTAAACATCATGTGAAAGAGCCTGCGCGCGATACTACGTATATATACTATAATAGGAATTCAAGGTCGGCTCGCACAGCGCGTCTGCCATTACGCGCCCCGCAGCAATGCCCCACAACGAGAAAAACCCACGCTACTAGTGGGCACAATCGCAGAAGTGCACACCCATCGCTTGTGGGAGTATGTACCGAATGCAACGGGTGTGGACTCCTGCGAGTGTCGCAACTTGCAGCGCCCAATTTGTTCATTTTGGGGCATACCTCCCGTATCGCGTGAAAAAAGCACGTTTCCGTGCTCCTGATGTACTGTGTGATACCCAACGCCGAGGCGTTCCTCGATGCTGCCAGCAGGGCCCTGTCTCGCGTTTCCGTGTCCCCCACGGTGTTGATTTAATGGGCAGTGCGGAAGAGTGTACATGTCTGTGTTCCTCGGTCGTTGGTGCATGCTTGGCACTCCATCACGCAGCGGATGCAACAGTCGGCACGGTCCTTTAATGCATGCTTACCAGCCCAACGAACACTCGAAAAACCCACAAACACAACTGCGAGAGGTCGCGCCTTTCCAACAATAAAGCAGGGCAGACGCAAGGCAGACTACGTGAGGGTGTAGGGCTTGCACCTTCGGTCGCGTTTCGGAACACAGTGCACGGTACAATTTAGTGCTCCATGTCATGCATTTCCATCCGTTGATGTATGTGTTGTTCTGTTACTATTGAACAACACACGTTATGTCCTTGTGAGTCGTTCCTTTCAGTGAGTGAGTAAGTAAGCGAGTGAGTGAGTGAGTGCTCTTTTGGCGTCAAAAAATACACAAAAGCAAGCAGCAAGGTACCAACTCCACAATCTCAAACGCCAATCTGCATCCATGACTCCCTTCATTCACCGTGGCGGCCTTAGACGCCGTAAAACTTGTGTCTGAGGGACAATTTGCGGGGGGTGCTGTTAAATGTTTTCTCCACGTAGATTGTCAACAGACGAGTCGGAGATCTACATTCGGAGGGTGTTCTTGCAATATGTCACCCAGAGCTAGCGGACACAAGGACCCCGTGCACGGACGTTTTGATGTGGGTGCCGAGTAGACAGACTCCTGAGCATACATTGACAATAGTCGCCGAACAATCATACAACACGACACACAGCGGGGAGGTACATACCCAGTTGTCACATGAATTGCTGAACGGCTGGTCCTTGACGCACGCGCAGCGTAGTCAGGTTATTTAGTGTATATCAGGAGCGAGGGTGAAGCGGGTGGGTGAAGAGCACGAGTGGGTGCAAGACGTGAGCCATGAAAAATTCGATATTTTAACATCTTTGAATCTTGAAGAGCATGCGTCACGCGTGGTGGTATGCGGTGGTCCGTTTTGTGCCTTGTGAAAAAAGTGTCGTTGCGCTGTTTCGGCGGCATAAGTCCATGCGGCTTGGTCTAGTTTGGACGAAAGCGAGGACGGCATGGTGTGCAACACCTCTGAGAAGCATCTCTCGACGAGAGTTTGATGAAGGTTGGTGCTGACGTGGTGGAAATAAGGTGAATGAACGTGGCACCACATGGATGACGGCCGGGCGCCAGTGAATACCGAACAAGAATCTGCGTTGCTTCAACATTTCCAAAACAAAAGAGCTGCAACAACGCTTTGCACAAGAGATGAGTCGGTTGCACTAAGGTACCGCTACCGCGAGGTACCGCGACGGCCTCAACACATGTGAGTCCTGCTGTGGTTGGCATGGGAAGACCGGGATGTTTCTGTTCTCCAGACGGTATGTTGCAAATATCCTGCGCTCTAGGGAAAATTCAGGTCTTTCAGGTCTCAATATGCCGTTTGGCTACGGAAGGAACTCCGAGTATCATGACGAGCAGAAAACATGTTAAACAAAACAACTGACAAACATGATGTATCCGGTCTGTTCTCCAAGAACCGTTCCCGCCCGGGACCAATCTTCCAATAACTTGGGAAGAGGGTATGGGGTGCCTTCAGAGGGGATCTTGGAGATATTTGTTTTGGAGGAAGTCGTGTCGAAGCTCTTAGTTCATACTTCTCTTCAAAAAAAGATGGCACACGCCCAATCCCGCAAAGGGTTTAAGAGTGTAAAAACACGTCCATGGCAGAACACATGAACCTCATAACAAGCTTTCAGTCAAGATATAAAGCAAGTCCCAGCGGCCAAGGTGGGTCAAAATAAGGGATAAGGACACATCTTCCGTCACCGGAGCCAGGGACACTTGCGTACGCGGGCATGATTACATTCACAGGAACGAGCAGAGTCCGCACCAGCGTCCCTAAAGACAAAGTCACCAGGATTCTTCTTCAAGACTTTGGTAAGCCACAAGCCTCGAAACAACAAGGCTTCGAACTAACAATTAAGTGGCGGCTGGTGGAACTATGGTAACTTGCCTAACGGCATGGCCGTGGCTCGCACAGAGGTGACGGGATTATACCTATGACGGGTAAGCGAGTAGGCCGTAATGTCATGCACGCTAGTACTGGATCTTTGGGCGAACCACACAAGTAAACTCCGGAGGCCTCAACATGCATACTCTCTTTCGCGGGTCCCTGTGACGGCCCGCGCCCAAACCTAAAGATTCCGGTTCTCCTAACCTGCCCTCCTGATGCGACAAAAAATTGAACACCGTCCTCGACAACGCGTGAGCATGTCGTAAGCATACACTCATGAGCAGCGAATCGAAGCTGCAACCAAACATGCTTCAATCTCACATACCATGAAGCTGTGAAAATATCAGTCGCCTGGTATCACAAGGGCTTATGATGACTGCAAGGAATATCCATTGAAAATCATTGCAAAGGGTGTACAGAACCTGATATGAAGCGTGACGTCGTTCACCTCATTCAAAGGGAGCCGCTAGACTGTTCAGCCAGGCCATCGTCACGCAAAAAAAAAAATCGACGGTGGTGGGGAGGGCCTGCTTGTGTCACGAGCTTGAAACAGTAAACACACATCAGAACCTCAGCAGAACGCGGTTGTCAAATGCACGCCAAGTCGATTGACAGAAAAAACTGACAAATACAAACCTGGGTTGGGTCTAAACCATTGCCCTGACCAAAAAACGAATGGTCGGGCGAATAAAGCTAGATAGACACATCGCCCTGCGTCACTTCGCAAAAGGCTTGAAACTTTCATGCGTTTGAGGGCAAGGTATAAGATGGAGACCGCGAGTGAACTCTCACCAAGACAGGATAGTATACGTCACAGAGCGCGCAACGGGCTGTTCAAAAATGCTCCGTGACGTCCAGTCCCAGCGTACTTCTGCCGCAACTTGTTTGGGGTTTTTGGCAACTCGTCAAAACCTGGCCAAAGGGTGCTGCAGCCCGCGAGGTTGCCTCCATTGTTACGTGGTCAGCCGGAAGGGCTGTCCAAAGGTTGCTTCAAAAAACAAACTTTTTGGAAGGAATATCAGCCTTGCCAAGACGATTCTCACCACAGGCAGGTATCTTCTTGAATGCTTCTAGCCAGAGAGCAGTGTGCTAATGGGTGGACAAGGGCAAAAATGGGTTCGATTCGGTGTGTGACTATCAACACCCGCAACGCTGCGTGCAAACGGGAGCAATGTACACACCAAGGTGATACAAGAGAAAAAAGTGATTTTGGTCGCGATCCACACCGCGACTTTGGGTCCGAAACTTGCACCTACCAAAGGTGCGGACGATGTGCCTCCAACGGTAGGTCTGTAACCTGTGGTGGCGACATTTTGTTTTGCCCTCCGTGATGACAACGTGATGACAAGGGCCCTGAGTCACCCACCGTGAGCACGGTAGCGTCCTTGTGCGGCGATGGGAGCTAAATATTTTCCGTTCGCAGATGGATGCTATTATCCTGACACGACACTCCCACGACGAAGATACAAGCTTGGACACGGTGACACCTGACTTGACTCTGTGAACTCCGTTCTTTTCCTACAACCCATTACATAAGTTTGCTCGCAAGAAAAAATCCAGTCCCTGGATATCGAGCCCGTTTATATACTTTTTAAATCTCGAACCAATATGATTGAACCAGAAGTACCGATAGGAAGAAAAAATGCCACGATCTGGGGTTTCAACGACTCTTTCGGTGTTTTCCTTTTGGATGTCGTCCACACTGTCGGTTACAGACGAACAGTTCCGTGCTGTCGTACACCGCAAACAAGATGTGCCAAATTACCAATTTTACCATGTACACAAATTTGACGTCGGTTACACTAGTTCCACGAGGTACTACACTAATCGGTGCAAAATCACATCTGGCCACAGCAGTCGTGGCGAAGCCCATCTGGGTTATGCGATAATTCCATTGGGGACAAAGAGACTAGGTTTTCATTCTTCCTTTCCAAAAACTTGAGTCGAAATCCCGATTGTCTCCGGCGCCTGGTTTTCCTGTTCCTTAATGCTGGACGGTTGTCCGCTGTCTCTGTCCTGTGTCCTCAACACGTACACCATACTGCTGGATCTCTGTAAAAACGAAAATTGACGCTACACGCAAACTCCGTGCTCCTGTACGCACAAAACTCGGCACGTGAAAAGATGAAAAAAAAATCCGGCCCGAGGTACACCGATCCCGAAAAAACAAAACAAGTAATCTAGGTCTGGATAGGCTAACCTTGACTTAACACAGGGGAGAAACCGGCACAGCACATGCCTCGTGTAATCCCTTCTTTAACCCCATCTCGATATCCCATGCCATGTTGACGAGTCTTTGCTCTTAGCGTTCGGTGTCTTGGCCTCTGCTTGGGGCGATCGGTGTCTGTCTCTCTCGTCGGCGTTCGCTGTAGATAAAGACTATGTCTGAGGCCGGCCAGCCTTTCATGACGAAGAAGGAAGATGGTAGAGGATCTTGGCGGAAAAATGGGGGCAAGAGAAAAAACCGCCTGTACGCGCGCACGCGCGCACGCGCCTAACCGATTGCGCGCGACTGAAGGCGAATGCTAGGTTCGAACCTTACGGTGTGTGCGCTTCCGTCTGTGCCCTTTCTTTTCCCAACCAACCATCTGTGGAGGCTTTGTGGGTAGATCTTCCAATCGAAAATTCGATCCGGAAGTGAAGGTGTGTTCCGACATGTAAATAACGAAAGAGGAGTGGAGGGTAAAGCGGCGCGAGAAAGGAGCAATGCGTAGCGACAGGTTAGGAGGAGTGAGTTGCCGCCGGGAATCGCGAGGTGGTGAGGTTCACGGCACGAGATGGTGGAGACAAACAAAAGAAAATGAAAAACGAATCAACTGCGTGCGAGTAGACTTGTGAATTTCGAATCAGATACGGGCTGTGGGAAAACGGGTGGTGACCAAAACAAGCCACTAAGGGCAGACGCGTTAATAAAATCAGTACGGTTTGGTCGATGCCAGGCTACGCAACATAACACGGCTTAGGCGAACGTGCAGTGCACCATACCCCGGATAACATGGGGAGTGGAGGGGGCGGGTGGAAGAGGTGCTGTCAGTTCTATTGGGTCGATGTAGAAACCGTGTGGTCGGTGTTGAGGTTATGGTGCGAAACCAAGCTATATCCAGGTTGTGTCGAGGAACAAGGTTAAAGCAGAGGGAACTGCGACTTACAGACAACGTGGCAAGACACAGCCACCATACCATCCTGTCGTTAACGGATGCTGAGGTAAACATAATGCCAGATTCAAATGTGTGGTGCTCGTCCAAAACAACATTCTGCCAGGTGGGCCCAAAAGCAGATTCGTGCGGATTGTCGCTTGTAGAGGTGGTAATGGAATGTGTGACTCGATCTTGGGTCGAGACCATTTGTCACCGGGACCCCTCAACGCCCGTCCGTACAGCTACCCCCTCACCTTTAGGCAATACTTCACTTTACGGGAAGACCAGTTTAACGCTGCGGCTGCTGCGGCTGCTGCTGCTGCTGCTGGGTGTACTGGGATTGGGCATTGAAAGACGACGCCTGAGGGGCTGGGGCCGCAGCCGCTGGGGCCGCAGTGTAAGTTCCCGTGGCCGGGTCGTAAACCTGGGTTCGGAACGGCGCAGCCATTGGTCGAAAGCAACATACAATGGGGAGCACACGAACCAAAGTCGAACAAGGGCGGGAGTAAGGATGCAACAGGGGAAGGCACATTCGTTATGTTTCTTACAAACAACACAACAGACCCATCTCTTCCACGGGTAAGAGTCCGTGGTACATGGGCTAGCCCTGAATAAGTGTTGTAGTGACCAACTTTTCTTTCTGCGGTTCCCTGAGCAACATACAGCGGTATCCCCCCCCGGGGGTAACAGGCTCGACAAGAAAGTTCTAGGCACATGATTCAATGGAGGCAACCATACACGACGCAGTGTGCTGTCATGGACAGTGCACTTCGTCAAACGTCAGTGAATGCTGAAAAAACGGCCTGACGCAATGGATCTCGTCGGAGGCAACCCTCGAGACTAATTTCAAGACACGCCAAAACTCCCCCCTCCTCACCCATCCGTACACCGGCGCGGGTGTGGCCACCGCAGCAGACGATGATGCTACCGGCTGCTGCCCCTGCTGCTGCCCCTGCTGGGTTTGCAGCGGAAGCTGCTGCACCGGGAGCTGCTGCTGCTGCTGCTGCTGCTGCTGCTGTTGCTGCGGCTGCTGCGGCTGCTGCGGCGGCTGCTGCTGCTGCTGCTGCTGCGGCTGTTGCTGCTGCTGCAGGAGGCCCTGTTGTTGTTGCTGCTGCTGCGGCTGCCCCAGCTGCTGCTGTTGCTGCGGCTGCTGGACCTGCGCATACTGGATTGCCTGCGGGCCGCCCTGAGAAGGGTTTCCACCAGCAGGCTGATTTTGCAACATGGGCAAGAGAGACGACCGTGATCAAAGGATTTAGACGGATTCACTTAGACCCGGCATGTATTAAAAGCGATTACGCCCAGCCCACCACAATTCGACATGTTTTGCAGTGACAGCAGACACGCCTTGGGAGACGGGCCGAAACCAACCATAATGATTCGTACCTTGCATTGAACGAGGCGTGGAAATGAAGGTGGGTGTTGTTTCACGCAAGAGAGACCTCCGTCAAGCCAAATGCGAAGGACTTCACGCGCCGAGGGCGTCTCGAAGCTTACGATACAGGTGGGGAAGATATTTCACAACCAAGCTTACAACATAGGTGAGCAGGATTGTTGACAACCGCAAACAAATATAATAGCTCGACCAGGCCGTTGAAAAATGAATTGCTGTTAACTTCCACCAACGCAACCACGACGATACCGAATAAATACATTGGGAAAGGGTGTTTTCAATTCAGTTTCACAAAATTCCACTCTCTTGAACAGATGTGTCTTCTACACACCTGCTGGTAAAACACAGCAGCCGGTTGCTGCTGCTGAGCCTGAGGCGCCTGCTGCTGCTGCGGCGGCTGCTGCTGCTGCTGCTGCGGGGCATACTGACCCGCAGCGCCCTGGGCGGGGGGCGCTTGCTGCTGCTGCTGCGGAACGCCTTGCGGGGCGAGCTGTTGCTGCTGTCCCGGGTTCTGGGGCTGCACCTGCTGTCCGGGGTACTGCTGGTACGCCTGGTGGGTGCGGCGGCACAACGTGTTTCGAGCAACATAGTCCGCGCCGCAGACGGCCGTCGAGTAAAAAACAATGCAAGGTCAGGAAGGGCGAAAACAAGTCAGCGAGAACGGGTGACTAGAATGTGTCCAAAATAGGACAAGAGGAAAATAATCCCCGGTGCCTCTATACACCTCGATGGCGCGTTAGCGGGGTGGACTAAGTTGGACGGAATCCGACGTGGGAACTCACCGGCTGTGAAACGGCATGTGATGAAATTGAGCTTTGGCATGGTTGGATATGTTGTTCGTCTGTCGTTGAATCGGCTTCAGCGTGAAGCGAAACACACAATTTTGTGTCTGGGGTGGTTATATTTTCTTCTCTTCACAACAATACTGGGCAACAGTATGCACCTTCTGTGAAATCCAACTGTCGGAGAGTAGGCACCAGAGGGGGTGATCGTTTGTTCGATCATCTCCAAGGTAAAAAATAAGCGTCGGAAACAGCGCCAACTCTCAAAATTCTGTTATCTAGAGACAAGTACAAAGCGATTGCTTCACAAACTCATCATCGCCTCCAACTGCATTAAGACTTCGTGCACCTGCTGGATAGGAGCCCCCGGTGCCGCCTGGAGGGCAACGAACCCCTGCTGCTGAGCGGGGTAGGTGGATTGCATGGCCGGCGCTGGGGCGTACTGGACGTTCTGCTGTTGCTGTGTGTGTATTGGGGGGGGAGGCACGCCGTACGCGAGGGAGGTGGTCACTAACGTTGCCTGCACCGTTCCAAAAGAGGTCAATATGCATGCAATATCCCACAAAGAGGTCAATACCACCGGCATCGCCAACACCGGAGCAAAAATAATCGGCCAACATGCCATTTCGGCCAACCGACCCGGTTTTGATGATTCAACGCCACATGGTGTGTGACAAGACACGAATAGGGACAATTTACACAGAAACCATTACGGTTGTTCGCAATGAAGCGGGAACGAAGCTCGAACTAGAGGTTTGCGACTACTCGAAAAGCACCACACCCTTGGGCATATTATCCCAGAGTCATGTACCACAAGGTGCGACACTGGATCAACGCATGCCACCACCACGGCACCCCCCCAAATACTTCCTTTGCGGATGGACGACGCTTCCGTCAAAATCTTGGTCAAAATTGTGACTACGTGCAGTTGTGCCTGGTCGAACATCCGCCACCAATCAAAAGCTACAAGAGATATAACGCAACCAACGACGGGGTTCATGACGTCCCTCCTTCACACCCCGACCTGCACCCGATCCCCCCTGCCCGTCCACAACTACTATAGCCCACCACAACGGTAGCCCCCAAACCCTCCAACCAGACACCAACCCACGCGAATGACACCACTCACCGGCGGCGCCTGCTGGTACTGGTAGTTGACGGGGGCCGCGGTAGGCTGCGGCTGTGCAGACTGAGGGGGGCCCGCCGGGTTGTACGGCGCAGGGCCTCCGCGGTTGCGGTCGCCTCCGCCACCGCCACCGCTGCCGTTGCTGCCGGGCGGGCCGCGGTCGCCACGGCCGCCTCCGGCCGCCTCGCGGGCGGCGGCGGCGAGCCGCTCGCCGTTCCTCAGGACTGCGCAGATCATGTTGGCGGCCTTCATGAGAATCGGCATCTCGTCCTGTTTTGGTAACCATTGAACGATGGAAACCGAAAGGCCAGGACGGTGGGCGACGTTAGGGATGGATGCATGCACCCGCAGTTTCAGCTACAACCGCCTGCCCTACAACCATCACCGACGGGATTTCCGTCTGCGTGATGGTGGGCCCCGATATCCCAGGACCCATGAGCAGGACACCGGGTGGGGCATAAAAAGCACAGCCAAAGGCAAAAAGGGTTACAAACGATCACGGACCACGTTGCTACTTCATCTGCGGCCGTAGCACAGAGAAAACCCACCAAACGAGCCCCCCTATTCTCTTCACATCAACAAAAAAATGACAAGAGATTACTTGGCCGTGTTTTTGTAAGAAAAAAAAAAAATCGACCTGTTTTGGTGTATCTAACATGTGTACGTGTAGTATTGAATGGGCATTGCTTTGTACATTATTCACCTACAAAAAAAACTTACCGAGGTGATGGTAACCCGGCGCTCGAGCTGGCTGGGGGACTGCTCATCACGGCCCTGAACCTGGATAGAGGACCCGCTCTCCAGGGAGATCTTGCGGATGGTTTGACCTCCCTTGCCGATGATCGACCCCACCACGGAGTTGTCCACCAGCATCAGCATGCCTCCCGGCTGCTTCGACGCACTCGTGAGGCCTGGTGCGCTCAGCTGGCGGATGGAAGTAAACTGGAAAAAGGGAAGAGGGGGGGGGGGGGGGGGGTTCAAATACGTATCCCTGAGATTGATCAACTACCTCAAGCAGGAACGCTTTTTGTGATTGCATGCACCGCACCATTTCTCAGAGAAAAAAAAAATGGCTTGTGAACCGGGGGCGTCCGTCCACGTCAGTTCGACCAATATACATGTACGGATATCACAAGCTACCGCACGGAGACCGAAACGGTCTTTAACGTGAGCAAAACAACAACTACCTGCCTTAGGATATTCACATACAACTCACGGTGATGTTCTCCACCGGAGGCAAGTCAGCCCTGCCGCGAGGAGGACCACGCTGCTGCGGCGGAGGCCCGCCGCTCTGAAACTGCTGTTGCTGGAACGGCGCCTGCTGCTGCTGCTGCTGGAAAGGCGGCTGGCCCTGCATCGTCGTTGTCGTTCGTTCACGGAAAAAACAAAAAAGTCAACGAGGACATAAACCCAGCTCAACACAAACGCAAAGGCAAGTGAGATGGCGAGAAGGCGGATAGCAATTGACATCGAAACGAGACAACAAGGAACACGACCCGCGCGCGGTCAAAAACCCCAAGTGGATTTTATATGCTATCGAAGAAGGTGGGGCGGGGGGGAGGGGGGGGGGTGCGTGCAAGGCATGCGCTCATGTTGACATGACACAGCCAACGGCCAACATCTCTCTCCAACCATCACAACACCAGCCATGAAAGCACAACAATTGTCTACCCCCACCTTCCCAAAGTGTACTGGCGGACTACCCACGCCATGGTCACGCCATCATCCCTCAAAAAACAAAGGCACTCGCCCCCCCCCCCCCCCACCCCCCAAAGCCTCATTCCCGCAAAATTCTAAACACAGGCTAATATTGTGTTTGCATGAACTC
>FN648564.1:266433-276743 GCA_000310025.1 Ectocarpus siliculosus
CCCCCCCCCCCCCCCCCCCCCCAAAGTCCGATTCCCGATAATTTCTTGAGCAAGGTTAAGCGTGTGTAAATAGGACACCGCCCCAAAAGCCCGATTTCTCGTGAAGGGCAAGGGCGGGACAACAAGCAGGCATGCTGCAGTGATATTTCTCGTACCATGTTGGGGCCCGGGCGGGAGGGCTGGCCTCCGAACTGGGGGGGGGCGCCAAACCCGTACGGGGGAGGCTGCTGGCCGAACGGCGGGGGTTGCTGCGGAACACAACAACCAAAACATCACAAACATCAAAAGGGGATGTTTTTATTTTTTTATTCGGGGGTGCGCTGCCTGCTGTCTCTCCACAGCGGTATATCTCAAGGGCGGGAAATGAGCTTTCACAGGACCACGCGTGTTTCGTCACGTACACACGTAACACTCCAAACCCGGTCACTTCAAGCTAAAAAAACGTGCCACTTTTCGCCTCTCTGGGCCACGCCTTCCACATCGACTTACTTCAGCAGCCCCTTCGCCAGAAAGGCGTCCCATTTCACACCACGAAAACGGTGGGAGAGGAGGGAAGTGACGATCTCAACAAACGCCCACAGCGTTCCTTCAGAGCCACCGAACCGGCCATGACACCCCACGGTCGGCATGCAGGACTAAGCCTAGGCTCGCAACCGTGACGTGGCGACAAAATACACAATAATTGTGCTGGTTCTCTCGTCAAGACAAACACAACACCGGAAGGTGGGGAGTCAGTCTTCAATGCTTACCTGGAAGCCGACGGGAGCCTGCACCGGCGGAGGTCCGTCGGGGAGCTGAATGTTCACCTCCACCCTCTTCATCTCATCCGAAGGGTCGTGGTTTTCAAGGATGTTCACGGCGTTGGGCACCTGACGAACGTCAACACGCAGGCCCGACAGATCGAGAAAAAGGGTGGAGGACAATCAGCAGCAACGATGGAAGATAGGGTTTCGGTCGAGGCACCAAGAAAATCATGGTGAAAGCACGCGTGCATTTCTCTTCAGAACCCGGAGGGACGCAAAACAAGCCTACCAAAAAGATACTTTCAAACGACTCGGCGTGAACTGCCTAATCCGAACAACGTTGGTGCATCAACCGTTCGTACACTTCGAAGACAAAATCAGGTACGAAACCGTGCACATAAGGGCGGGGGGGGGGATGACTGTGCTCGCAGTTCCTTACACATCAGAGGTTTCAACGACATAATACAGCCAAAGTGTGCCTTCGGCCGACCGGACAAACTCACCATCTCCTTCAGACGGTCGCTGGTGTTGGCGATCCTTTCCAAGATCATCCGCTGCGCCCTCACGACGTTGCCAAAGGTGCCCGACAGCATCACGCAGCACGCGTCGCCCCACATCGTGGGAGACCCTGTGTCCTGCTGGATCTTCACCTGTTGGTCCGAGCCACGCACACGTCGACAGCGGGCGCAACAACAGTTCGAACACCGAACGTCCAACACACAGACAATATATCGGTAAGCGAACAGCCCGACAGCAAACGTTCACCGTACTAACGTCCACATGGCTTGTTCGAAAACTACCGCGCTTACGCCTCTAGTGGAAGGGTGTCCACAACTCCGGACGAGAGACGGAGAGATTTTGCATGCCAACAAGAGCGAATACGACGCGAAAGCAGCAGAGTCGAATGCGTCTGAGCCATACTTGCCTGCACGTTGGTGACGGACAGGACCTCCCTCACGAATGTTCCTCCCTTGCCGATGATGTGGCCCACCAGGGGCTGGGGCACGGCGACCTGCAAACACCGAACCAGAACGAAAAACAACCGCAACAGAGAGACGAGCGACGCGTTGTTCGTCAACGTCAAGTACCAAACTCTCCTTCTGCGGGCACACGATATCCTCGCTCTGATGGAAAACAACCCATTAGGCCTACAGAACTTCCTGAGGAGTGCCGTCAGCCCTATGGAACGTGGTGAGTGGATGAATCACCCCGCAACAAGCGGGCCAGCCACGTGTGTCTTCGACTACCGTCCTACATTGCCGTCGTCGAACGTTTTCTTTTCCGGTATCGTCTATTCCTCGCAGTCACAACAAACACCATACTCTCGACTCTCAACCTCACGACAACACACATCACTCGGTTGCATCCTGCGCGCCCGTTAGATTGCTCCCTCTCCCCCTCCCTCACCTTAAGGGTGTACTCCGGCTCCTCGGGCTCGCCGTTCGGGTTGTTGCTCGTCCTCCACTCCGCCACGCGATCTTGGAGGGCGTGGCGGGCAGCGACGATCTGCTTGGGGCCTCCCGTGATGTCCACCTGCCGGTCGCGGTTTTGTGTCGTTGCCCCAGGCGTGTGAGACGGCTCTCAGGTCAAACACGTAATCGCTATAAATAGTATATAAAGTACCAGAACCTACCGAACCGACGTAGCGGGGGCGGCACCAACACTAAGGCGAGAGAGAAAACACAAACAACTGTCTCACTCCGTCAGCTCCCCCCTCCCCGGAACAAACCTCTTTATGTCTCTCACCCACACACACACACCAACGCCCCTTCTCCATTGCTCTCTTCATCTCCCACTCGTCAGCTACCCCCTCCGCAGAACACACCTCTCTCTCACACACACACCAACGCTTCTCTTCATGTATCACCCTCTTTCACCCCGCCTCCGCGGAACACGCCTCTCACTCACACTACGAACACCTCCGTCCATCCCCACCGCTCACCCTGTGCTCGCCGCCGCCGGTGGTGACCTCGCTTCCGGAGGCGACGCGGAGCTGGGCCCCCGTCTTTTCCGTGAGGGCCTGGATGGACGCACCGCGGTGCCCCAGGATGAACCCGACGGCCTTCGAGGGCACGTGCACCGCCGCAACCTCCGGCTCCGAGGGGGAGGCGACACGCCCGGTGATCTGCGGCATACGGACAGCAGCGGGTGTCCTTCGCGTTAATTTTTTGCGTACTCGAGATGATGATTGAGGTGCAGCAAGCAGGAAGGTGGTGCCAATGATGACCGACAGATGGCGCCACAAAGGCGGATGGTGTGACAGCAGTAGTATGTCGGTTTCTGGAATGACAGCCGCGCCAGGTGCTGCTGCACACAAGCAAGGCAGGGCTATGTCTTTTTCTTTTCTTTGGCCTATTAAGGTATGTGCCGTCCCAGATGTTGCCCGTTCGGGGGAGGCCTTCTTATCGCGACCGTGCCCCAGGAACAGCGCAGTAGGTGAAACAACAACTTTCCTCACCACCTAAAGCCAAAGGTTGGGTCAGACCACCAGTCAGCTTGTCGTTGTCTTCCCAAAAAAACATTCGTGCCTTTCATCTATTTTAGTACTTCGTGAGGTTCGACAAGCCGCTGTCGACTTGAACAGCGAGCCTACGCGTGGTTCAATCTCCATCGCCAGCGAACTAACTAAAACGAGAGGCTTTATTTAACCGCATCACCGCCCCACCCACCTTCGGGTTGGTCCGGATGAGCTCGAGGGCGGCCTCTCGCTGAGACTTGTTGCCCTTCACGTACACGATGCGCTCGGCGGAGTCCTTGCCCAGGCTCCGCTCCGTGGCAACACGCACCTGCGCTCCCGAGGTAGCCTGTTCGACGAGCACACATTCACGGCGGCAGCGGAAAGGTGCAGTTCCGGCATGTAGTGAGCAGACGCAGGCGTGGTGCAAGCAAAACTAGCAACAACAACGCCACACCGCCGCCCACAACGGCAGTCCCCCCAAATACCACACCATGACGACTATTGCACTGCCCCGCTGCATTCCCCCAGCCACTCTAAAAAGGGGGGGGGGATGGCACATTCTGGGCAACATCACGCCCGTTCTTAGAATTCCGTCATTGGTCAGCCCGACGTATGCACGCACCTCGATGTTCTGGATGCCGCTGCCGCCCTTGCCGATGAGCCACCCGCAGTGCGCGTTGTCCATGATCCAGCGCACGACCGTGATCTTGTTAGGGTCGTTCATGTCGCTCACGTCGGTGGCCCCGTTCGGCTCGATACCCGCAGCCTTAGCCGCCTCGTAGGCCATCTCGAACTCCTCCTGAACGAATAGCGATCACGTAACACATGGCACACGCGTACAAACAACGGACGAGGACCACAACATGAGACAATTGATCGTCGACAACTGATCCGGAACACACACGCTAAAAACCGGTACACTTGACATTTTTTTATTGGTCAGCCGGCGAGCGCCGGCGATGCTACATAGGAACACGCACGAACACACACAAGTGGTGTGCAACCAACTCTCACCTCGGCGGGAGAGGGCGCGAGGCTCGTGACTCTGCGAGCGTTGAGCTTCTCGAAGATGAGCTTCTCGACGTTGGCCACGCAGTCCAGGGATCCCGAGAGACCGACCCCGCGCTCCTTGGCGCCCTCGGGGATAGACTTGGTCTCCTGGAGAGACACCTGGCTCGAGAAAAAAAAGGTGTATGCATACATACACAAGCACATGCAATGTTGTGGGATACCTGGCACGAGAAAAAAGGTGCTTACACATACATGCACATGCAATGGTAATGTGAGATACCTGGCTCGAGAAAAGGGCACATAAAAATACACAGCATTGTTGTGGGACACCTGGCTCGAGAAATAGGTACATTCACATGCATATGCACTGTTGTTCCAAGAAGCAAATACAACAAACAACGCCCGTATGTACACATACCTTCACGCCGGTCTTTTCCTGCATCTCGCGCAGGCCAGAGCCTCCCTTGCCGATGAGCATGCCCATGGCGTCCTGCACCAAGAGGAAATACAGAATATAGCCATGGCAACCAACAACCCCAAAGGGGGAGGGGGGAGGCGGAGGACACGCCGTTGTACGTAAGCAACAAGGATTCCGTTGGTGGGCATAATTGACACCGAAAGACACCGAAAGATAGTGTATCCCTCGAACTTTGAGCAACTAACTCTCTTCCCAACATATCACGGGAATGCCGGCCTGACTGCCGCCAGAGGCGCACCAGCAGACCTGTCGCTATGCCTTTCGTCTCTTTACAGGATGCATGACAGCATCGTTGCGTGCTTCTTAACTCTGCGAGAAACGGCGTCCAGGTATGCATACAACAAGAAACAATCTCTCCCCTAGTAGCCACAACTACTACGACGTCTACGTGATGGATGTATCTATAGTATCTAGCTCACCGACGGACACATGATGCTGAGGCCTCCCTTCACCACCGTGATGTTCCTGACGGACTCGTGGTGCTCCACCGAACGCCTCCTCTTCGCCGCAGGGGGAGTCATGCTTACAGAAGGTTGAGAGAGAGGGTCTTCTGGGCTGCTGTTGGGGAGAATGCGCCGACCTTTGGGGTTGGGGTTGACCCAATCGCAACATCAAGAGGGGGAAAGCGGGGAACAAAGAGTATGCAGGTGAAAATGTTGCAACCAGACAAGGTTTTCGAGTTTCAATTCAACATATATACATGCACAACATTAGACCACGATACCCGATTCATGTTGGTTGTGCTTCCCACACCTGATCGCGTCGTGATGGTCGGGGTTGTTTCCATGTCATAGCACGACTACATACCCACCCCACCCCACGCATACGGTCAGGTGCAAAAGCTGTGGAAAGCACATGCAATCTCAATCGGCCGGCTACTGTAGTCGCGGTGTGATGAGGTTTAACCCAGACCCTCACGACGCTGTCAGGTGCGCAGGCCGTCGGCAGCACCTACGACCTCAATGGGGGGGTCGTGGGGTGATGCTGTGCGCATCCATGTTTCAAGTAGAAAATCGAAAAGTTTTTGATTGGGACATGCTGATGAATTCGACTGTTAACCCTGCCGCAAAAATTGGCACACGTGTACGCGAATCGCATTGAATGGTGGTGATCTCCAATGTCGTGTGTTCGGGGATCGGGGAGCCTCCAGAACACCCCACGTCATGCTTCGAGGGTTGTTGTTTGTTGTTTTTCTTCACATTAAACTCGTGGGTACTCCGATGTATTTACTGCTGTGCGGGAGCGTTCAAGTGTGCGCGCCGAGAACCAATTTTCGCCTGCTATACATTGAAGACAACAAAGTTGTGTAGGTAGCAGTCGGAGGGCCCCTACAGTAGTGCCGGTTGAATAGTGCCGGTGCCCGGTGTAGTGCCGCTAAATTATATACCGGGGCGACCGAATCGGTGCTGTGCGGATCCACGCAGAGTTTTTTTTTTTTTGTCGGGCTTTAGCTATGCTTCCAGCTCCAGCTGGCTCTGCTGCTGGTGCTCTTTTCGTGGCTTCTTTTTTGTTCGGTCGGATGATGACCAGCTTGTTGAAATGTCCACGTATCCCAGACCAGCTTGTCCCAGACCAGCTTGAATATGTATCCGAACAGGCACCGCAAACAGCAAGGGTGCGTGATCCAACCCAACCACGCCTTACCAACCGAAGGAAATGCGTTTGTCGTTGACCAGCACACGGCGGCCGCGGCAGCAGCAGTAGAGGACGCCCATCGAAAAAAAAACAGGGCATCTTTTTCAATGCACAAAATTACTTTCCGGCTTTCGACGGGGGGGCCAAAAACAAGCCGGCTGAAGAATACCCCGCCGCGCTTGCCCGAGAGCAAAGCGAGGAAGGAGGATGTAGGGGGTAGCCAAACCTTTCCAGCTACAGGGTTCTAGATAACGACCCGGAAACAACAGCCGAGACGGCCTCGTGGGCACCGCCCGCGCGTTCTCATTTACTTCGGTCACGGTTGACCAGCGCGGGATCTGTGGTGGGTCTCAAACTTGTTTGGACCAGAAAGAGCACAAAACATATGGGCGGGGTGTGCGGTTCGCGGGGCGCGGAAAGAGCGACGCCGAGCCTCGGATCGAGCGAGATCAAACCCGCGCGGGGGGGCAACAACGCCATTCTCGTTCCGTGGCCTTGGTGTGCGCCGATCCTCGCCTTCCCTTTTATTTTTTGTTTGTCGACGTGTTCTCTTGCGACAGGGTTCAGGATGAATGGAGGGGGAAGCACATTTGGCGCCACGAACACAACACACAAAAAGCACGCAAGTCGCACACGCTCACTCCCGAGCCGCTCAAACTCCCGCGAGGCCTCGATACATCGGCAGATAAACCTTGAATTGGTGATATTCTGCGCACACTCCTCTCACCTCGCAACCTCGCAACGCCGCTCCGAACGTAGATACCGGTGAGATGATGCCCCAGCCCGCCTTCCTCTCCTGCTCCCGCGAGAAGTTGACGACGCCAAGACCCCCGCTTTCCATTCTTTCGAAAGTAAGGGGGGGTACAAATGTTAAGTTTCATGTCGCGGCGCCCCTGAGACACCCACTCTCTCGCTGCTCTGTCTGTGCTGCTCGCTGCTGCTCGATGCACCGCACCCAGCAGCCGTGTCGCTCATAACCACGGTAGGAGATCCATAGGTGCAGAGAAATAAGGCCTGCTGAGTCCCCCGAGAGTTGCGGGTTGGTGAAGCAGTATGGGCCGGAATCAACACTCCAAGGACAGATTATTCCTCACTGCAACTGAGGTAAGCACATCCCACCGCGTGCACGGTCTGTACAACACACGGTGGTGCAGTTGCCTTGAAGCACCCTCCGTACTTTCGATACTTCTGACCCTCTTACGATGTGTTACTGGAGCACAGCAGTCGAAGTGACATGCATACATGTAGCATACAGGATGATGGAGAAATGCTGCAACTGCTGTATTGTTTCGGAGTATATCACCCCCCTCTGACAATGCTATTCAACAGGGAGGGATGCCAAGACTGGGTAGCCCTCGTCGGATCGAAAGCTCTTTGTAACTCATCCCTAGGACTCGCCTTGTGTGTTACCGCCACTCGTATGCTTATCCTTGTGGAGAATCGAGCGGGGGCTGGCGCTAGCACGGCCAATCGAAGCGTCTTTGGCACCACGTAGAGGGCAATGCTGGTGCCGTCGGAAGTGTAACACCAAGACCAACAACGTGCGAAAGAACGACGCGGAGTTGAGCCCCCATCGCCCGCACCGTCCGTTCTCTGTAGCGAAACAACGGGCCTTTGCTGTTTGTTAGCGTTCCTCGAAGAGAGTCCACACAGAGAGGACTCCGGACAGACAAACACACACACCCAGAAACTCCCCCGCTCTGTGTTGGTAAAGCTCCATGCCTTCATTGCACCGGCCGCGCTCGCTAACCTTCCACTTACAGCTTGCCCTCCCACTTCCCTTGACCCTGTGCTTCCATTTGCCCTCCCTTTTCGAAATGCTTGTCTTTGTTTGTCTGGTGCGGCGGCGGCGGCGGCGGGGCTCTTGTTACTCGAACCGGCAACCATCGTCACCACCTCGTGCGGGGTTGGTTTGATTGTTCCTTGTGCGGTGTTTGGTCTGACGGCCGGATCGGGCACGGGCTAACAGTGGAAGCGGGACTACGGGGGAAAGAAGGCCGACAAGAATGGGGCGTCCAGGCCGCTCGCGTTCGACTGCTGTGCTCTCTCGCTGGCGCCTTTCGAGGTGAGAGTACAGTGCAACAGATACGGCAGACGAGGGTGGGCCTCCTCTCGTCGCACGCCAAACCAAGCGTTCCGCCCGTCTACAGCAGTACTCTCTGGGTCCTGCGTAAGAGCTAGCTCGGTGACTAACGGGCATCAATTATGCTGGCGCATGAGACTACTACCGATGGTAGAGTGTACGTTTTGTGACGAAGGCATGAAGGTTTGCTCAAGGCCGTCGTTGCTACTCTTTTAAATTTTAAAACCCTAGCCGGCGGTGCGCTCGCGAACCAAGAATGGATGGCGTTCGTGCAGAGACAACATTGTGTTCTACATAGGACAGCGCAACAGGGCGAGGCACTGACCTTTTGAAGATACCACCGCTACTACTGCTACGCGGCGAGCAACAAACTTGATACCCTCATCTATCCCATCTCCCCTCCTCCACAAACTGGATCTGCCGCACACTTTATTTTTAGACACCGGTGTGTACCAAGGAGGGGGTGATCTTCGACATCCTCAACATCATGCCGTATGTGAGGAAGCACAAGAAGAACCCCGTGACGGGGGAGGCTCTGACCCCGAAGGACCTGGTTCGGCTCAACATCTCCAAGAACGCAGACGGAAAATGGCACTGCCCGGTCACCTTCAAGGTGAGCTACGTTTTGTCGCCGGCGGTGCTGGTGCTCTTGGTTGTAGGGGCGGTGGGGTTCGAGCGACAGACGCCACCAGCGGCAGTAGTGGCAGAGTTTCAGGTGGACATTCTCCGCACCCTTCCTTCAATGCCCCACGTACTGCGCACCTCGTCGTCATTGTTGTTCTAGTGTATTTTGCTAGCTGTTGGTTTGTGTTGTCTTGATACATACTCCCATGGTGTTAGAAACAGAGACCACATAAAAAAGGTCGCCGCCGGGGAGGGGGGGGGGGGGTCTTCACGCCGCCAAAATAGCATGTCGCCTTGGAGGCCGCGGGGGAGCTGCGGCCAGTGCCACTCCCGCCATGTGGCTCCTTTGCGTTGTCTGTCTTCCGCGCTCTTTCCTCGGAAAGAACGAACATCTCGTAGGCGGGACACAACGCCCACCGCCCTCCTCTTTCCTGTACTTGAATCATCTCAAACTGCAGTTAACCCCCCCACTCGAGAGCCTCTGGTTGTGGCCGACGTTGAGGTTCTTAGCAGCTGGAGTTCAGTTGCATGGCCGCTAGATAGATTTTTCAGTGGTTCTTTTCCGGGCTAACAGTTTTTGTTATCAAGTTGCTAACTTTCGAAATAATGTTGAGCACGAAGTTCTCTTGGCTGCCAAGGTCTAACTAAGCCCGGGCGGTAACTGCATACCATTAATTGTGTTGGAACGCGAACTTGTCGACATAGTGGTGGGGTCTCTCGCACGGAGGTCTCTTGGACGATTCGTCTCGCATACGTGAAGACCCTTACATTAATGGCTCTTTCCACTCGAACAATGGTGTTGATGTTGTCTCGCAATGAAAAAACTAATCGTCGAAGGGTTAACCCGCGGTCACAAAAACTTGTGCGCGCGCAAGGAAAAGCCTGCTTTTGAAAAACAGAGGTGAAAAAGCGCGTGGAGAAACCACACAAACACCCAACCGGGCAACGGCGGAAAAAAAAAATGCAGGTGTTCAATGACAACAGCCGCATCCTGGCGATTAAGTCGTCCGGCAACGTGTTCGCCGCCGAGGCCGTGGAGGAGCTCAACTACAAGGCCAAGAGCTGGAACGACCTGCTCACTGGAGAGGAGTTCACGAAGCGGGTGAGGCATTGCCGTAGGCGGTGACGCGGGGGGGGTCCGCTTAGCTGGTCGAGATTCGCGAAGCAATGACGGGGGGGGGGCGGGGGGGGGGGGGGGGACCCTTATGTTTTGGATGGCTTAACGGGTAAAACATTTAAAAACCCCCCCCCAAAGGGAGGGAGATTTTTTCCCCGGGA
>FN648564.1:290643-308089 GCA_000310025.1 Ectocarpus siliculosus
TTCGCCCCGGTTTTGGATGCAAATGTGGGGGCCCCGGGGGGGGGGGGGGGGCAGGGAGAACAAATCGCCAGCGGTGTGACCACACGAAAGGCGGACGGCCACAGGGGTAGGGGTATAGGGAGCGGGGAGGGGGTCAACGGCCGAATGTGCTAGTGGAAACAGGCAAGGGACACGGGGGCAGAGACAGCGAGTATTATAGGATAAAGCGAAAAGAGAACGACACAGAGAAGAACAAGTTTTTGAGAGGTATGCTGATGGTAGACGGCGCCGTGGAGCAAGAGGAAGATTGTCAAAGTGCATGAGGCGTGAGGTATGTACTCCAGCACACCGTAGTTTTCATTTCGGGGATGCTGTCGGGTCTGGGCGAAATCAGTTTTTCTTGAAAGTAGTGTGGACAGTCCGATCGGAGATCGCGATCGATGGAATGAGATGTCCTTTGAAAGAGGAGGAGAAAGACGCACAGAGAGAGAGAGACAGCGACAAAGAAAGGTCCGCAGAGTCAAGGGTTAAAGAATTCACGATATCGAATCAAAGTAGACGAAGGCTGCATGCCGCGCACAACCCCCAACTTTTTTTCTCCATCTTGCTACATGTTCACACGGTCAGGTGTTCAATATCTGCTGCCAACGCTTGTCGTCCTTCGATGCACCCAGGAACCCCGGACGTGCATCATGTACGAGTCCCCCCACCGCATCGCCGACACTCTCGGGGGACTGCTGAAGGCGTCCTGTCCGCCTCCCTCGGAACATGTTGGCGGCCGCAGCGGAACCGATTCGGGTGGTCCACACGAAGGAAACGAAACGACAGCGTCGTCAGAGGCACAGCTCGCTGCCGGGCGAAGGTGAACACACGATTATGCACAGCAGCGGCCCACCAACTTAGACGGGGGGGAGTGTACTCATGTAAACGCATGCCTTAGTCTTGACAGGGGCGGGGCGGAGGGGATGAGGTTTTTCCAGTGGTGAGTGGCAGACACCGTTGGCTGTGGGTGCCATGGTTCATACCGCAGGCACTTGTGTGAAGGTATGATGGCGGAAGGTTTTGTTTGAGGAAGGGTGCTTGCTCCGTTCGAAATGGCAAGGAAACGCGCTGCTGCCGCTGCTGCCGTACCTCTGTTCGGTGGGCGTTCCCATCTCTCCCCCCCCCCCGCTCCCTCCCTCCCCCGATCTCTTGCTGAATTGGAACAAACGCTCATGATTTGGCAAGAAATCTGGGGGAAATTCAGCAACATTGGTGGAACCACCAAGGCGTTCTGCGCAAAGTACATGGGCATCGGGTTCTACTGTACCTCGGAGTTGAAGGCGGGTAGATAAATGGCTAGAAACACTCGTTGTCCAGCCTCTTGACCCGAGAGGGGAATGCACCGCCCGTTCCGTGCGGTCCCCAGCCGAACCATACCCCCCTCCTCTCCGCCCGCCTGCCCAAACACCCGCAATCGATGCAGGCCGGTCGTCCTCGCCCGCGAGCTGACCAAGCTCCACGAGGACATCTTCCGCGGCACGCTCGCCGAGGCTGTGGCTCGGTACGGGGGAGGGGATGGGGTACCAGCTCGAGAAGGAGAAGGGCGAGATGGTGTCCCCAGCGATGGGGCTAGCGGAATGGGCAGTGGCGGTGGTGGTGGTGATGGGGTAGTCAGGGACCCGAGGGGGGAGTTTACGGTGGTTCTCGGGCCTCGTGCGGCGGCGGTGGGCGCGGGGGAAGAGGGGCAGGCGAGGGCGCTGGAGGCGCTGGAGGCCAGGTGAAGTTGAATTCTGGCGATGCCAAGTTCCAGGCGATGAGACTTGAGGGCACTAGTGGTTGTGATGCTGGCTCGCTGGTGGTAGTTGGTGAAGGCGTTTTTTTTGGAGGTTTTGTCTCACGATAAAGTGTACGGGCGGTGGGGTTCACACGCGAGGCATCATCCAGTAAAAAACTGCAGTCCGGCCAGACGAGGAAAAATAGCATGCTGAAGAAAAGCCGTAGTAGACGACAAGAACGATCTTTCTCGTGCAAGAACCCCCAACGAGACGGCGAGAAACACGGACGTGACGAGAGTGGATAGGGCGAAGAGACTATTCGCACAAACCAGACTAAATACACGAGGAGAGAGCTAAGTGCACCCGAACCAGTCCGAGCAGACGCAAAACAGGACACCAAAAAACAAAACTATGGGTGGGTGATGATCAAGTCGCCTAGTTCTTCGTACGTAGTAGGGGAACAGAAGGGCTTAAAGGTGGTCTTTGCTGGCTTTTCTTTGAATTTGTCCAGCGCAGACTTGCGGGCCTTTTTAAGGCAGATACTCCCTATTTTTAAATGGCGGTCACCGCAGCGGACGCCGGCGATGTCGAAGACGACTCCGTCCGCTGCGGTGGCTTCCACCTCAAAAAAGGGCGTAGCTGCCTTGCAGAGGTCCACAAGTCTGTGCTGGACAAATGAAAAGGAATCCCAGCAAATACCACCTTTTAAGCCCTTCTGTTCCCCCGCTGAGAAGGCCAAGGCGACTTGATCGTCACCTACCCGTAGTTTAGTTTTTTCGCGTCCCGTTTTCCGTCTGCTCGGACTGGGGAGGTGTGCATTTGGCCCTCTCCTCGTGTATTGTGGTTTGTGCGAATAGTCTTTTCGCCGTAGTATCCATATGCTCTTCTCCTGCGGTGTATCTCTCCTCCGGCAAATTACCGTCTTGAAACCGCTTCAGCACGTTTGCCATTCATCCTCAAAAGAGCCACCCCGACGATTTTTTTATTTTATTTCGTCGCGCAACCTCCCCCGCGACCGTTGCCAAAACGTCTCGCTACCCCTACCCCCAGGCTTACGGAGCTGACGGCGGGAGGAATGAGCACGTCTTCCGCAGTGAAGATGGTCTCCAAGGACCTCAACCTCAAGAAGTCGGACGTTTATCGGGTGGCGTTAAGTCTGCGGCCTTCTTCCGTCAAGGAGGACGACGGCTTAGACTGATCTTTTTTTTTTTCTTTTGCCGAGTAGAGAGAAACGTGTAACTGGTGGTGACGTTGGATTCCGTTCATCCTGGAAAACGCGGCGTCTAGAAAGCGTAACGAGCTTTCATCCATTCGTCTGACGATTCGTTTTTCCATGTGTAGCGAAGGCGCGTCTTCAATCAAACCCAAGAACGGCATTTTGTAAGCGCAAACATGCGGGAGCTGTTTCGACGGATGACCACACTGTGGTGTCGGCCCTTAGGGTAAAGGGCCCCTGACGCTGCCTGTTTCTTGTGTCGAACGTCACCGAGACAAAGTTGGCATCTTGGAACACGTCGCGGAAGGAGAGAAATCGCACCACAATTTTTGCCACGGGCTGGTTGAAATCACTACAACTGCCGTTGTTAGGTTTCCTCAATATTCTTGCTTGTGCCGACCTACTTGCACCATTACAAAGAACAGACGCGAACGTGGGTTGTCCCAGCACACACACCAGACAGGAAACTCCATCTATGGTCACAACTCTATGCATGCGGAACCAAGTGTTGAACAGCCGCCGTGCTCGCGCGACTTCGGAAACGATTTTGGAGTTCGATTTGGTTGATTGATTTCCCATTCGCACACCACGCGGCAGTATTTTGTGTGTGTCCGACCATGTGCGCGACCTTGTCCATTAGCTGAGAGCTGTCAAGGAAGAGGAAGAGACTGCACGATGGAAATTGAGAGGAAACTTCACAGGTATCACGCCGTTCGTTAGAAAAACCGGGCAGTGGTTCACGCTGCGCAATCCACAACAAATCATCAGCGTGAACTGTACGCATGCATGTCGACATGTATGTGGCATCGTCTCTTTCCCGCCAAGCGGGCGTCAGCCATCAGGCAAGTGCTACGCCCAAATGCCTCCAAAACGAGGGGCGGCAACCACTCAGTCCGCGAACACCGAACACATCCGTCCAACCCACCGGTCAAACACACGCTTGGTGCCCGTGACCCGATATACTGTCACTGACGCATTCTCGACAAACAGCGCTGCCCAGGCCGAGAGGGCGTAGCAGCTCCGGCGGCGGTCTACCGAACCGACGAGCATCAACGTTTAACAAGCTGCTAAATGCAAAAAACAACGCCTGTTAAAAAGAAAATAAAATATCTCCCGAGCATGTACTAGGTTAACTATCTGGGAAGGGCACACGGCACACGCGGAGCAACCAGACCTACTATCAAACCCTAAAGATACTTTCCCCGATCTTTTTCCTCCATCCGCCCCCCCCCCGGTCATACTGTGGAACAACAATGCTAGATGAAAATCTACCACCAAACCTTCGGATGAAACGAAAAAGCATGAGACGTCTCAAGAGAGGTGCTTTGACGACGACGACGGTGGAGAGGCGATCGATCCAAGACAGAAGCGAACGGCAACTATTCGGCCCGCGAAAACACACGCGTGCCCACAGCAACAGAAACTGCTGTGCACACGAGTGAAAAGAAAAAGAGCATGTCACAATACACAACACAGCAACAAAAAACAACAACAACAAAAGAAGCCCCGCCCTCTCGGACTCGAAGTATGTACACCATATGATTGGAAACTCTCCGGTTCACACAACAGCAGGTGGTGTTATCATGCTCTTTCGATCACTGTTGAGAGCCGGCCTTGTAGGAAGTCCTCCCTCCAGCCGTGTAGAAGCGTGCAGAAGAGCAGGGCGTCGAGGTAAAAAAACGCCCAAGCGCACCAACCAACAACGGACGAGCCGAACAGCACCCCCCCCCCGTCCCTCCTCTCCCTCCAGCAACCACGCGGGTAAGGACACCAAGGGCAGACGCGAAATGGTTCGAACCAGCAGCATATCGCAAGCCTCTCGCGACCACACACAATGGTCACACTTGACCTTTTCTTCTAACAGACGTCGCCAAGCCACACCGCAGTCATCGACATCATATTACTCGCGCGATTCGTCGGACCTTAGTAGATAACATTTCCTCGTTACCGAAGATCAAACCGTCGCTGTGTAGTACCCAGAGAGAGAAAAAGGCCACGAGGCCACCGGTAACAGCAGTAGGGGGGGGGTTCGCGGTTGATACAACGTTCACGGTCGACCACCCACCCACCCCGCCCTCCCACCTGCCTTCGTATCTAGAAACACCATGCGAGGCGCAGAAGAGCATCAATGTTGCACCCCTGCTCTTCCGTTTGCGTCTTCCCTCTCCAGCCTGTCCGTACAGTTACGAAACAGTACCACGTCGACAGCACTCTTTCGCCGTCCCTCACCCCCTCTGTGACGTCACGCCGACCGGCCCCCGACATCGTCGTTGGAGACTCAAAACACGTCCGGGGGGCGCTGGCCGCCCATGAAGTCGCTCGCTCCCGAGTTTCCCATGGCCTGCACGCGCACGGAGAGGGCGTAGTTCGTCTGCTCGAGCCGCTTCACGTACTCCGCCGCCTGCCCCGCCGCCTGCTGGAGCCCGTGCAGCTGGCCCTCCAGCTGTGAAAAAAAAAACACGAGGCAAACAAGGTGTGTGCGTACGCGCACAAAATAGGGGAAGGCGACCCAAAAATTACGTTTCGCACGAACACACTTGAGGAAGCAGCAAACGGAGGGGACGGCATGAGCGACGTATCCCATGGAGGGCAAACCGTAGCAGTGCAACGAAGATTTGTTGGGCAGACTCCAGGCGGGTGAGGGTAGGGGGGGGGGGGGGGGGGGAGGTGTGAACGTCCACTAGGGCCGACCCACCAAGTAACGGTCAGCCCCGGCAAGACATCAGAGGGCATAATTCGGCTGCCAGCCACGATTGCACACCCCGCTGCCGCCCATGGACGCAGCAGTAGTGCATGCATGTCAACGGAGGAGGATCCTCAACATCGCCGCTGCTGGGCTCGCCCGCGCTGAAACCCTCTCGGCCACTGATGCCGACGGCCCTGAAAGGGGGCCACGGCATATCAAGTCTCCCGTCATCTCCCGCGCTGCCGCTCCTGAGCCACGACATCTCCATCTGTTTCCCACGAGGACTGACAACGGCATGCGACGCGCCGTTGGGTCGCATCGCATCCCGTTGTCAGTCATGGTGGAAACCAAGGCAGCGGGCGTGGCTCACGAGAAGCAGTGCGGGGTATCAATGACGGAAACCTCCTTGTGCCGCCGCCCTTCCCGCAGCGTCCGCCGGGGGTATGCGCGGGCGACCCCTGCGACTCTCGGCATGGACTACTACTGCCATGTCGGGGGCTGCTGCTGACCGCCGTTGGATTGTCCGTGGTCAGCGCATGGACCCCCACAAGCACCAATCTGTCAGTTTTCTTCCCGTCTTCAACCGCTCTTTTGTTCCTCCTCCCTCTTTCACCTTGGAATTACGTCCGGACGGGGTGGCACCGCCGAAGAGTGCCACGCGGGGACCACCAGCTTGCTAAAAACAACGCCAAACCGCATGCACACCAGAACAGCCTACAAACCGCAAACACCTCCATGCCTGCAGCCAACAACAGCAGCGGTGGGGGCCCACGCCCCAGAAAACTCTTCCAACAACAAATCCAACAAACGCTTGGATGCAAACAACCCCGCACAAGAAAAAACGCCGCCGCAGCCGTTTCTTTACCCAAACCCAAACCCAAACCCAAACATACCTCCTTGCCCTTGGTGTTTTGGATCCCGACGGCACGCTTGAGGATACGGTTCTCCGCGGAGAGTCGCTCGAGCTCCTTCTGGAACATCCCCACGCCTTCCTTCAGCCGACCGTTCTCCTCGCGCGCCATGTTGAGACCGCTCTCCTTCTCCGCCGCGTGCGCCTGCAGGACTGCAACCTGCGTGTCCACGTCGATTCAACAAGCGGGAAGGGGGGGGGGGGGGCGAGAAATTGGTTCAAGGGGCTGACTCGCGCAGGGCTCCAACCTATGCGTAGTGTCGACTCCGTAAGGCGGAGAAACACGAGAAGTTGATTGGAAGGCGTACAAAGGGGGTTCGGACTACAGCAGCACTGCTACTTGCCGTAACGCGGGGCGAATGAGTGCAAAGGCGCAAAGGTGTGCGGTCGATTTGATAAAAGCCTTGATTGCTCCACAGCCAACAGGCTGCCAACGTCAAAAAGGGGGTCGATTTCGAACCCCCCTTGGTTGTGAAGCAATCGATCTCTTAACACCGATCGCGCACGAGCGCTTGGGACACCCGTGCGATCGCCGGCACTACTGTATCACGGTACGCACTAGACAGCAGGTTCGGCGGAATCGTCAGCTTCTTGCGGCCGCCAAGCTGTTCGTGGCACGGAAGCGTAGTGCTCGCCCGACTCCCATGCGTTCGCTTTGCAGGCCAGCAAAGGTCGTGCATTCTCAATTTGCGTACAAATAAGCTTGAGAAAAGAAAAGTACCAAACCATGGCACAGCCTTTACATGATCTACCAGTGCCGTTTGTAGCAGCGAAAGACGCCGGTGTCTAGACTCTACTTTACCTCACAGCTTCATGTGTGTGTTTTTTTATTTTTAGCATCGACCGCGCTAACCGGCTGACCAATGAAAACACGTCAGTCTAAAACACTTCTAACTTCCATTCAACTACTATGCGTGTGTGGTCGTCCCATCTATTCTGGGGCCGGTGTACAGGTCTTTCGGCGTATGTACCTGACATTAACAGATCAGCCTGGGTCACACGAGAGGAACGTCACACAGGAGCTCCTTTTCATGTTTTGTTTTTTTGCCCCACTTTTCCCTCTGAGGTGCTTGCCTTTGGTATACGGGAACGGAAAGGCAGCAATCAAACGGAGGTTGTAGCATTTCCAGTCACACGCCATCCACCGGCACCGGCATTTAGCAGCAAGTAACTCGGGGTAGGCGGCATCCGATGGCCGATCGTGGTACTACAACACTGGGAGCGCTCTCGATGACGCCCCACCCGAATTTGTTGGCACAGGAAACAAAATGCCTACAATAGCCCATGGTTGCACCGCGATTCTTCTGTGTGCTGGGAACTCATGTACATATCCGCAAGAGCCGGGGGAGAGGTGGCACCCCCATGTTAACCGTTATTTCATAGCGTGTTTCTCCACAACTGCTGTGTATGCGTAGGAGGGTAGGAACACCAACCGATATTTCTCCCCTCGACGAGACATTTCCAGCACCACCCTTTTCGGCAGTTGTACCTGGCTGTGGAGAACAACGCTGCAAAAAAAACGGGAACACGGGGGTGCCACTTTCTTCCACATTTACGGTATACCACACAAACAACACAAAACAGACAGACGCGTTTTTTTTATCTCCGCGTCACCCCCAGTATCACGCCGATTGACATGGGATTCCAAACGGCGTGGCGTGTGCGCATCATCAGTACTCCTTCCTAGGCAACAAAAGTGAGACCTGACATAACTCGCGGCGAATAAAAACGCTTTGGGCGAATAACCGGATAAAAGCCCGAACGCAGCCTCGACGAATGATAGGAAGGCAGGGCTTTCATGCCGTGTTGGGGTGACCTACATAGCTCTCTGCAAGTAATTCGACGTGGTTTGGTTTCGCCCCTTGGTTGGCAAGGGCTTGGGTTGACATACTTCTAGATGTTCGTGTTCGCGGCGAAAGCCACCGCTACAGTTGTTTGGCACTACAGCAGCAGTAGGTTGGAAACAGAGAGTTCTTTAGGGCACACTGCATATGCACAGCATCGCAGAACGACTATGAATAGGAGCTGCTCGCCCTGGGACGGACCCGGATTCCCTTGCGGACCTGCTACAATACCACGCGAATACCGGACCTCACATGGTTCGGAAGCGCACCCCACGGCACGGAGGCGAGTATATACCAGATTCACAAAACTCCGTCTCGGAAGGAGAACTAATATATCTCGGAAGGAGACATATGCGGGCGCAAAATAAATAACCAAGAACACATCATGGGTGAATGAATATACACCAGCAACATGCCCGGACACCAGCAATCGTCGGCATGCCTGCTGCGTGCATCTATGACGCCCCCCCCTCGTGTACAGAATACCGCCTTTTGTCAGTACCACGTATCGTTGGTGTTGTGAACTTGCAGGTCAGGGAATTTATGCTTCAATTACGAACTAGAACAAACACACATCCCACAGGTTGATGTGTGTGTGCCCGGCCTTCACCACGCGTTCCGAGCCCTACCGCCTTTGCGTAACGCCCCGAAGCCTGCAACTTGTACGGTACCACAGCAGCGTTACAGGAGATGATGGGCGTCGCGCACTTGATCTTAAAATTACAGCAGGTGCCTTCTTTGTGCGTGTGCCCGAACGGTTGTCCAAACGCGACACACACACACACAGACGGATATAAACACGGCGAAATATTCGTGGCGCGCCACTGCCCCGAATCAAACTGACCTCGCGCCGTAGAGCTGCCAGCTCGCCGTCCTCTGCCCCCGTCCGTTGGGCTCTCTGCTGGTGCTGATGCTGCTGCGAAAAGGAGCCGCCGCCAAAAAGTCCGGAGCCACGGGAGGCGGAGGCCGCCTCCCCTGCTCCTCCCGAAGAGAAGTGGGCAGACGGCTGCAGGGGCGAGAGCGGGCGCGCGCGCTTGCCCGCCCGCACCGGCGACGGGGATCGCTGCTGCTGCTGCTGCTGCTGGTCGGATTCGCTTCGGTCGAACGAGCCTGCTGAGGACGAGAGCAGCGGCGTTTACACGCGTAAAATAAGCGTGAGCAGTAATAATAGGATGTTCGGATCGGAGAAGAGCTGGTGATAGTGTGTCGTACCAAAAATGGTGTCTACGTCGTCGCTTGTTGACACTGTAAAACCAAATTAAAAATAGGAGAGGGCACGTTCGTTCGTCTGCCATCTTATGTCTGACACGCTTTTGCGGTGAGCCTTGGGGGAAGGAAACAAACCCCGAGCTACTGCTGTGGGGAAGGACCAAAGGGTCTACCTGTGACATGGAGAGGTTCGCAACGGGAACACCGAGGCTACAACGCGAGAGTCAGAAAGAGCACACGTTCGAGCGAGCGAGCGAGCGACCGAATCTCACCTTGATCGAGGCCTTGACCGAGTCTTCGCTTCTTGGATGAAAAGTCTAGCTGGCCCCCCATCAAGGTGCCGTGCGAGTGGGGACTCAGGACGCGCTTCCCCAGCATGCAGGGCGAGTTGCTGCTGAATACCTCTGCCATCGCTGCGCCGGTTTCTCCTCCGCCCGGCTAGCTGGACGACAGCAAGCACCCGCTCCTTCTTGGGTCTGAATTATGCCCCCTCTTCTTGAGAAAGCTGGGTCCTGTTTTTTGCGAACTACAAGACACGGGCCCTTCGTCTGCTACGTGCTCGGAATGCCCCCAGCTACAGCAGCAGCAGCACCCGCCCTCAACACCTGCGTATCGTCGATTCGAGTTACCTCCCGCGGAACTCTCCCCCTCTCTCGGTAGTAGTAAGGCTGACTCGCTACCTATTGCTGGTTGGTGCGACCCGAAAAAAAAAAATAGCCGACGAGGCCAACAACCTCAAACCTCAAACTCCCCCCGAACGAGTGAAACCGAAACGCAATAAAAAATTACTCCGCATTTTGTGACTGCGGCTGCTGTGTGTAACGCACACACCGGGTGAACACTGAAGGAGTCGGTAGAACACGGCCTGCCCATGCATACTTTCTTGGTTATTGGCTGCAGCAACACCGAGGGTCAGTGGGGAGAGTATCCAGATTGATAATTTGTTCCCGTTTCTCGAGTCCATGCCCTAAAAAAGAAGAGGACACAGGCAACATCACATCAGCAGCGGCACAGCGGGGGGGACAGCATTTTATCTTCTACTCCTGACGCCTGGGGCTGTGCCCGTTGTTGTTGTTGCGCAGGAGCCGGTCATGGACGAGACCCCAAAGACAGACCCTCTGGTGAGTACGTACTTCGCTCGCCGGGCGCATCTACCCTAATGCCCACGTCTCCGCGCCATCGGGTCGACTCGCGTGCACATGTTTCTGCTGTGTAAGCACCAGTCCGCATGGAGGATGGTTCAAGTTGCAAGCCAGGTGTTAACGACGCCCAGCAAGTCGTAAGATAGTGCCGCGTCCGAGCCGGCATAGTAGTGCGTCTTGATGCCCGGTTTATTTGCGTCTTTATCGTTCTATCGGTCTGCAGCAAAGCTCTACGACGTAGATATGGCGTCCAGGTGTAGTCTACGTGTAGACGAGTACACTCTACACTCTACACACCTGCTTTCAGCCTTGTTCAACCCCGTCCGTATCAAAGATGGTTGTACATACGCGGGATCGTCGGTGCCAACCCAAAGGAAGTGAAGGTCCCGAAGCCAAATCATGCGTATTTCGGAAAGATTATTTGACAAGATGCCCTTAGCAGCGCCATCAACAAAACCTTCCAGATTGCGAGAAAATCGGAGTCATGCTCGTCCCTCCGAAGAGGGGGGGGTGGTATACAACGTTACAAACAAACAGCCTGCCAACCAATTTCTTCGTATGTAATTGGCATGTGTTTTGTAGCCATGCCCGTGCGCATTGCACGCTTCCAAGGGCATCTTCCAGCCGAAAACCTTGGGAAACTCCTTGAAACATGTACCGCGGTATGTGTGGCGGTTTCGTCGGGGCCTCCCTGCCGGAGGTACTCTTTTCAATACTACTGTACACGATTGCACCCCACCCGGTGGACGGGAACCTGCAGGAAGGTATCTACATTGGTCTAGGTATCTATTGTCCCGAAAGGTATTGGCCAACTTCCAGCACACAATTAATGTGAAGCCAACATCAACAACGAATAGTTGTTGCTGCGATAGGCCGTAGCCAGGACATGTACCCACGTGTTCGCAAGAATAACGCGATGGGTTTTCGCCAAGAAAAGCCTCGCACTACGCCATCTACCTGTGCCTGAAACTCGACTTGTGGGCTACCCAACACGCTCCTGTGTCTTCGCTGACACCAAGCCACTCTCGAAACCTCACACTCCGTGCCATGTCCGTGCCATGGCTACTTCATTGCCCTTTTCGCCATATTTTTTCAACGCCGTTCCTCACCCACCACCACCACCACCAACGACGGCGACGACGGCGACGATGGCGACGACGGCAACGATGACAACACCGACGATCGTGCACGGCGATCAGGGGGGGGGTGGCAGTAGCCTCTCGAGCCAGCCGGACGTGGAGCTACAAGTGCAGCCTCGGCCAAAGCCGTGCTCGTTGCCCATCGTGTTGGGTTCGTCGTCAGGGTACCGCCGGAGGATAATGGATTCCCTGGGATGGGAGGTAGGTGCGGTGAAAAACAGCACGGGAGTCTGTCTGCCTACTAGTACGTGCCCGCGGGAGCGGCGAAGGGGGGCCGGCACTCAGCACTGGCCGAAGTGACACGCGTTGCCGTGTATGGATCCACTTGCCCTTCCGTTCCTGCAACGCCGGGACGGGGCACGTTAGACTTTCGCATAGTAGGGGTTTCTGCGTCACGCCGAGGAAGAGGGAGGAGGGAGTCATACCGCCTAGGGTGGGTCGTATTCTCGCCCGGCAATTGAATCTGATTAGCGCGGAGGGAGAGTGAGTGTGCTCATAGACCTTTCTTGCTTCGCACCCTTGGCGAACGCTTTCGTGGCAAACCCTTTCTTCGTTTTCTGCCGGAAAGCCATGGCGAAGGTGCCTCGTGAGGTCGACTTTACGTTTGTGTCCCTGGTCGCCTGATCTCATCATATTGTAGTGCCACAGCTGCAGGACTCTTGACATACTCCCTTCCCAAATTGCACCCTGATTCCCCGCATCCTCACGACAACAGAAGCTAATTATTGGGTAACCCTCCCCCCCCCGTCCCCGTCCCCGTCCCTTCCACGAAACCCCTCCAACAGTTTTCCACGGCCTCTCCCGACGTCGACGAGAAGGCCATCCGCGATCCTGACCCGAGAAAGATGTGTGCCGAAATCGCGCGGGCCAAGGCGAGAGCGCTGGCGGAGCGCCTGGACAAGCCCGCGGTCCTCATCACGGCAGACCAGGTTGATAGCTCTTGTTCTGTGGTTCGTGAGTTTGTGCGATATTTTGCAGGCGGGAATTTCCATCGGGCATGTCCTCCTCGGGCGAAAGACGGAGGGATGCCGGCCTGAGCGGGACAAACACGACGAGCGCGCGTTGTAGCGTTGTAACATGTATGTGCATTGTAGTTGTTCATTTTAAGTCGGTATCGATCTCGCCAATGTGACAGATAGCCGAGGAGGAAGAGTCACCTCGGCAAACCAGACGCGAGAAAACTTTACCTTTGGCTTCGTACGTTCGTGAAGCACGATTGTTGGTGCCCGTTAGCCGCCTACTAGTAGTCGGGGGGTTCCTGCTGCGCTTAATTCGTGTGTACCATACGCACCCGAATCTTTATGACACAACCATTCGTCCAAGGCTGTCTATGCATATCAAAATGATGTGGTCTTGCTTCGTTTCTTGTACCGCCGTTGGGGTCGAACAGGTGTGCCTTTTCGACGAAGGTCACGGCCGCGGGGAAGAGGTTAGGGAGAAGCCCGAAAGCGTCGAAGAGGTGCGTCATGTTTTTCATTTCGTCTCCGAGAAGTTCTTATTCAAGAACAACCGCTTGCGGGGCTGAATGTTTCGTGTCGGGGTTTCTAAAAGCACTCGCAACCGTGCCACCACGTACCACGTGAGAACCTGGGGGTTGAGGACTTGAGGCTAAAACAAAGGGTATAAACTAAAATGTAAGAACTCGGCAAAAAAAACAATCAGGAGTGGGTAAACAATCAGGAGTCTTTCGTGTACATTCCATTACAGGTTCCGTCCCTCCGGGGCAATGGCGAACTTTTCTACCGTACTGGAAGCGTCAGAGCGAAGCGTCTTGACCTCCAGGATTCAAAACCCACCGCTCATCCGAATACCCTCTTCGTTTCTCAGGATCCTTCCGTATTTCAATGAACCACTATTGAAGAGCTGGCGCTGCTGTGCACCCGTGCCCGCCCCACACAGGCGAAGGCGTTCCTCCGGAGCTACTCCTGCCGGTCGGTGAAGACCCTGAGCGCCCTCTGCGTGACTAACCTCGACAACGGGCGGGCGGCGGAGGGCGTGCACGAGTCCACCGTGGCCTGGCGGGAGATTTCGCCGGCCGTGGTCGACGACGTCATCGCCAGGGGGAACGTTATGGGGTCGGTGAGGAGCGAGAGAAACGGAAATGGAAAACCGTGCGGATGTATTGTGGTAGTAGTGTGGGAGTGGGTGTCTTCCGCGGGATAACCGTCACTATCGCCATCCCGCATTCTCGATCGACCGACTTGCAGCACCGACGGGTCGCAGCCTTTTGGCATCCGCAAATTCTATTTTCCAACTGACGCGAGAAGGACTAAGGTAGTCGGGTGCTTCTCGATCGACCGACTTGCAGCACCGACGGGTCGCAGCCTTTTTTGTTCCCGCCCGCAAACCACGCCGGTGGCTTCGCCGTCGCAGTCCCAGGTCCCGCACTGTCCGTGGAGGGCAGGGTCATGAGACCGTTCGATAGCATCCATCGTCAATCAACAAGAAAACTACCCTAGCACGGAGAGCTTTTTGATGTTTGCTTAGCCTACCTATGTTCCCGCACTTGATTTTTGAATGTTGCTTGTGCGTTTTTGCTACTGTCGACGCAACTTGTCGAACCGTCAGGCGGGCGGCTTTGCGCTGGAAGAGCCAGGCTTGAGGTCGCTGGTGGACAAGATCGAGGGCTCGGTCGATAGTGTCCTGGGCTTGCCCGTTGAACTCCTGTGCACCCTCGTCGAGCGCGCCACGTGTGACGTGACCTAGGGAAAGAGAGAGGCGGCCGATAGTGGTAGCCGGGGTGGCCGCATGTGCGGGATTGAGAAATAACACCACAGGACCGTCAGTGGGGACTCGGGCAGATGTGTCTCTTAAGAGAGAGCGAGAGAGAGAGAGAGAGAGAGAGAGAGAGAGAGAGAGAGAGAGACAGACAGACAGACAGACAGACAGACAGACAGACAGACAGACAGAGAGTGGAGTGACAGAGAGAGGCCTAGACTAAGAGAGTTCAGTTTTTCGCTTTTAGGTGCGTCGGTTGGGGAGGTGTACTGGCACGCTTCACACGCAAGACAGATATGTAGTTGCATGTCTTTGTGTGTCCTAGATGGCGTTGGCAGCAACACATAGCATGGCTCCAGCACAGGTGTTCCTCGCTTCGGTTGTGCGCGAAGAGAAGTGAATGTTTCGTTGATAATGACAGATTCGCCAATGGCAGTCTCACCATTTTGCGGACAGAGGTGGGGGGAAAAATGTTTCGGACGCTTTGCAGGCCATGCGGTCGTTCGTGTGTGCTGTTGCAGAACGATGTGTTATTCCGCGCAGCGTGGTTACTGTACCCCCTAATTTGATACTATAGGGCGTCACCCGCCCCGCCTGAAGAGCTCGTGCGAATAAGCTTTCGTAGTAAGACGCGCCAGAAGGGTAGCGTCATGTTAATGTGTAAACTTTGGGCGCACGTTTGGTGGTGGGTAAATCGCAGATCGAAAAATCGCGTTTGAGATCCAGTGAGTACCCCGTCCCTGGGGGTTAGAAAACGTCGGTTTGAGATTTTGTCCCTTGATTATCCCCTCCGGGGGGGGGATGGGGCGCGAACCGGCCACGGTTTGCTCGTATACTCACCAAGAAAAAGCGGGGATAGGTGGGTATCGTTCCACCGTGAGGCCCCAGGATAAGTAACAGGATAGAGCCAATTGTTACTAAACAAAACATGAGTATTTCTGTCCTTGCCCCCCCCGCCTCTTCATGCTCCGTCCTCTCGAGGACGCGTGGTCAATGGTCCCCACCGCCTAAGGCATGCACAACATGAGAAGCGCCCCTCCCCGCGCGCCCCTCCATCCCAACCCAAACGTATGCATTGCATTGACTGCCCACCTCTTCCAGATGCCCACAAAGAAGGACATACATACATGGCTGCAGAGCCTCGTTGTGCGGACGGGCGAGAGCGTCCAATCGGTATACCGAAACCCTTATATCTGGAGTATAATATGTGCCACCAGGCGAAAGATTCCGAAACACGCCCACACACGTAACCTACCTTGGACCACCCAGGCAACGCATGCCGAAAAATACACACAATCTATGCACACATGATGATGGGATGGCGACTCTTAAGTCATACCACACTCTCTGCGAAGACCTCTACGTCAGCATGCCCTTCCTGATCCTGCCGACATCACACGGGACACACGCTCGCGTGTTTGTCCAGCTTTTGGTCCGTCCAAGTACCGCCATACCACTCTTGGCCGATGACAAGAGCAGAGCTCTGTCTGCCAGGCAGAACCATATCCCTCGGCCGATCAACGACGCCGCCGACTGCAAGACAAAAGCGTGAGAGAACACACCCGGGCGACCCAACGAAGAAAAAAAAAACACGCACGCTACTTACAGGAAGTATCCGCGAGCTTTTTAACCCATCGCACCAACCGAAAAAACGCGACATAATGACTTGCCCCCGCGCGTTGCCTCGGTGAAGCAAAGCAGCAGAACTGACGAAGGAGGCACGTAGCCGACGGGCAAAAACAGCCGACTTTTGAGGCTCACTTACTTCCACGAACGGGTGGTCAGGTGACTCCGCTCTCCGCAACTGTGGACGCGTCGACGTGATGCTCCAACCGGATGCACTGCACTGCAAAACACGGTGGACCGTGCACACAATGTACTACAGTAGTACAGCCAAGAACATGTCACCCATCGAACTGCGGTGAATAAACCTCAACGCGCGCACATTTTCCGGCGGCGAGCATGCTATGAGACGAACGCCGGCGCATAAAAAAAAACGCTCAAAAACATGTACGAAGGACAATACAAAAATGTAACGGTTCGACCCTCCCTCTCTCCGCTCACCCCACCCTCCTCACTCAATAATATGCAAAACAAAAACAACACGTGGCAAAAAAGTTGCATGTGTGAGCAAAGAGGTTATTGATGCAACCTTACCCTTCTTATTGGGACACAAGACACACAATCGCAAACCAGATTGGTTGGGCTTGAAGGAAACCCAAAGAATAGGCACGAAGAACGTGCTCCCGGTCGATGCGCAAAAACAAGCATGACAACAATCTCTGCTGCTGTAACTGAAGAACTAAACTGACGGTGTGATTTAAAATGCGTACAATGCACGGCGTACGGTGGAGTGCTGCAACGTGGCACATGCCACGGAATAAAGGTCCGCGGGGATACCGTGCTCCATCCCGCAAGCAAGGCGGAAATGGTAAAAAATGAAATCACGCCTTTGCCACAGGAGTGTAATACGCATTAAAAAAAAAAACGCACACACACCCACACCCACACACACACACACCCCTCGTTCGATTGTTTCGGGCCCGCTACAGTAGTTCAACAACCAACAACGAGGCCAGAACCGAACGAAAATATTTCGGGCAAAAGCCTCTTGCGAGATATTTCGACCCGAGTCCCCTTGGCTCGGACGACACAACCTCTCCCCCCGCTGCGTGCACAGCAGCAGCAGCAGCAGTTGGCTCCTTCGGGAATGCCTCTGAGAGATAGACGCTTCGAATCGAGCCGATGGTTCTCGCGACGCAACCTCTCCCCCCGCCCCGCTGCTGCACAGCTGTTGGCCGGACCTGCCGGCCGGGGGGGGGGGGGGGGGGGGGGGGGGGGGGATA
>FN648564.1:323883-352158 GCA_000310025.1 Ectocarpus siliculosus
GTTTTCCCCCCCTCTCAAATTCCAAAGAGGAAAAGCCGGATTTTTTTTTTTTCAAAACCCCTTTCCCCCCCCCCCCCCCCCCCAGCAACGCCGCTTACCTCTCCCTTGCCAACCTTGTCATTTTTTGCTCTTGTCCCCACCGCGACTCTTCAACGGCAACACCCTTACCACCCAAACGCGAACGGCTTGCTCCTCGACGGTGGGGACCCTCGCCCCCCCCCCACACTAACGCCGCTCACCTTTCCCTTCCCAAATGGTGTCCTTTTTTTTCGTTCTTGTCCCCACCGCGGCGACACACCCTCTCCACCAAACTGCTTGCTTCTCGGCGGGCGGGGAGCAGTCGCAAGAGACAGCGATCTCGCGCGATGGTGGCCGCGGTGGTCTCTCTAGTCCTGGCGCTGGCCTTCCTGCCGATCATCCTGACCGGACCCTCGGATCCCGCCACGCCGATGCCGCCCATGCCTGCGACACCGCCGGATGACCTTGACAGCGGCGGCGGCGTCGCCGACCCCGGCAGAGAAAAGCCTGCACCACCAGCAGCATCGGCGTCGGGCGTCGCCCGTAGAGTAGAACTCGCCGCCGCCGCAGTAGCAGGCCGCGGCAGCAGCAGCAGCAGTAGCAGCAGCGCCAGTTACTCAGACAACCATGAGTCCCGACAAGGGTTTGATGGACAACAGAGTTGGAGGAGGGAGCAGGAGGAGGGGGGCGGGGGTGGGTGGGCGGGGGGAGGAGATTCGGGTGTGCCGGAGGACCTCTCCGCTGGGCGCGCTGCGGGAGGGGGAGCAACGGGTGTTGTAGCGGAAGGGGAAGGGGGAAAGTTGAGGGACGGGAGAAATCGCTGCTTCGTGGGGGCGGAGGGAGACCACCGCTGCTACCCCACCGTGTTCTTTTTCGGGACGTCTAAGTGCGGTGAGGAGGCACGGGCTGCTGGTTGCTTGTTTTTTTCGGGTGTGGCAGGTGCTGTTTGTTCTACTATAGTACTCTGCCGTAGCTGTTTTTGCGACGCGAGGCCCGGCTGCAGGTTGCTTGTTTTTTTGTTGGGATTATCAACTGTTGTTAGTTCTACTACCACTACTGTCGCTGTTTGTTGGTATTTGTATTCTTTGTTTTAGGCTGTTTGTCGCGTGCGCCCCCACTCGGTCGGGTGTTGGTGGAACCATCTCGCACATCCGTCTCAATTTCTGTCTTATTTTTATCCTTATGTTTTTTGTATCTGGTAGACCGCACCAACCTAACCTCCGAACTAAATTAATCATCCTTGCCTCCATCCACCCTTTCACCTGACCCTACCCCCCCCTCCCACCCTATTTTCCGTCATCCCAGTTATTAAGCGCCACTCACAGTTTCTCCTCACCGTACGGTCTTGTCCATGTACCTGAGGAACTCCGATCCCTGCTGAAGAGAATGACCCCCTTGCCCTAAGTATAACGTGAATCCTCAGTTCAAAAAATGACCCACTTGCTCTCCCTCACTTTCAAAACCTTGGACTTCCTACACTACCACACGCCGTGTCTGACCTGGCTGGCTGTATGACGGGCGACGTGCATGCCTTCATTAAAACGAAGTTTCTCTGTCCCCCACGCACACCTTTAGTTGAATAACTTTCCCACTTGCCCTTCCTCAGTTCAAAACCTCACAAACCCTACATCACATCCGAACGTCTCTATCCTGTCTCGCTCTTCAGGGAGAACATAAATACCTTCCCTAAAAGGATAGCCCTCTGTCCCTCACGCAAAACCTCAGATCAAACCTTTTCCCCGCTTGCCCTCCCTCAATTTCAGAACCTGAAACTCCCTACGTTACCACGCGTCGCGTCTATCGTGTCTATCCGGGCTGTATCTTCATAGGAATAACATGCAGTTTAAGTATTGTCCTCTCTGCCGCTCACGCGAAACCTCAGCTCGAATGTTTCGCACTTCTCCTCCCTTCACTTCAAAACCTCAAAAACCGTAAATTACAACCAACGCGTCGTCTCTAAGCTGACGGGCCCTTCAGGGACGACATGCACACCTTCGGTAAAAGAATGGCCCTCTGTCCCTCCCGCGAAAGCTCAGGTCAAACATTGTCCCCCGCTTGCCACCCCTCACTTCAAAACCTCACAATCCCTACATTGCCACACGTCGTGTCTAACCTCTACCCTGGCTAGCTCTCAATAGAACCAACATGCGGTTTCATGGCGGCCTCTCTGTCCCTCACGCGAAGCCTCGGGTCAAGAATTTTCCCCACTTACCCTCCCTCACTTCAAAAACCTCAAAACCTCTACACTGCCACACGACGTCTGTAACCTGGTTGGGCTCTTGAGGGAATAACGTACACACCTTCGGTAAAAGAATATCTCTCCGTCCCTCACGCAAACCTTTAGTTGAATAATTTCCTACGTTTTCCCCTCTCTCACTTTCAAACCCCTTACACTACCGAAACGCGATCTCTAACCTGCCTGCCTGCCTCTCCAGGGACAACGTCTCTCGCGAGATGGCTGGACCACCACCCCGCCACGCACTGGGTGGCCAACCCCCGCAGGCCGCACCAGATCGAGGAGACGGGGGTGAAGGAGGCGCACGTGTTCGACGACCCCCCGAAGGGCGACCCGGCGTTCGAGGAGGTGTGAACGAAAAAAAAACAAAATCACAATTGAGCTTACAAACAAACAAGTAATATTTAGTAATGGTTGTAGCGGCAGCGGGCGAACGAAGAGAGGAGACGAAGGATAAAAAACAACACACCACGCTGCTGCTGTCTGCGTGGCATGTACACAATGTCAACAACACTTGTCTCGACTAGGATCGGGGTCTAATCGATTGCATATGTTGGCTCGGCGTGGGTCGGCGCCCACCCATCCACACGCGTAGGGGGGGGGTGAGCACCTTTGCAGGTGTTGCTGCAGCAAGCAACGCGTCCCCTTTGTGCTTTTTCTTCGAGTCCCCGTTTTTCTTTTGTTATGCATACCACGGCATCAATCGCGAGTAAACTACCATCGGCTGGCATCTCATACATGCACATGCGGGTGAAAAATAAGTGGTTTCCTCTTTCTTTTATTCTTTTGTTTGGGAGGACGGCTCCGCGGTCCTGTTGTTGCCTCTAATTTGTTTCTGAAACCTGTGGTCGACAATCCCACATGATCACGACAACAACGGACTAATGAACCCCCGTGATGTCATACTTTCCATACCTCCCCCCCCCCGTTTTCAGGGAATGCATCACGAAAAATTATTCATCACGACGCCCAAGTCGGGCGCGGAAGACGTTGTCATCGACTGTGAGTGCCCCGGAGATTCATGCGGAGGGGGGCGTAGTTTTCGAATCCCGTCCCGCTGAAGCGAAGCACGCCGTCCGTGCACCCAACCATCTCTCTCGTGTTAAATTTTGCGTGCTGTACTATTCGCGTGCTACGAGTACCGTAGTTTCATCCGAATTGGTTCATTTCGTCTTGTCGAACGCGTGCTAGCACCGGGCTTTGGTCTATCTACCCTCGACGTCATGACTATTTGTGTTTGACGAGAACAAAGGTGGTTCAAGCGTCTAATAAGTAAGACCATGGTTTCTTTTCCACCACACTTGCGGGTGCGGACGTTGTGCGGAGTGTCGTCTTTTTTTTTTTTTTCGTGCATGCTTTGGCACAAGGTCTCGGGACTCCATCGTAGTCCCGTGCCCCAAGCACTCGCTACGTGGAATGCCACACTACACACATCGCGAGGGATGCCACGTTTCCGGCCGTGTGCATCCGCACCACCTGATCTCAGCGCTGAACATACTCGACACCCTACAAGTGCGTGCCGCCTCGTACGCCATAATGCCCTTCCGCAACCGCAGACTAGCTTCGTCATGTCAACGCCGCACGACTCTTGATCCGCAACGAAGGCACCTCAATTGCGCCGCATTTCAATTGCGCCGCATTTTTTTTTTTCCTCGTTCTCGACGACACCCTCTACCAGTGCGTGCCACCTGGTACGCCATTTGCCCTTGCGCAACAACAGCAGACTAGCCTCGCCGTCTCAACGCCGCACCGCAGCAAAGGCCCCTCAATTGCACCGCTTTTTTCTTCTTCTCTTGAACGCCAGACACGCCTCACTACATCGCGGTGGCGGAGACCCCCCACCGTATCGCGGACATCTACGGGGGCAGAGAGTCCGGGCTGAAGTTTATCGTGACGCTCAGGGAGCCGGCGGGCCGGGCCATCAGCTCCTGGGAGTTTAAGAACGAGTACAACCCGAAGAAAGGACGTGAGTCTTAAACGTCTCAAAACATCATGACTGGATGTTGTGCTGGCCCGTGTGTGTGCGATTGTTGCCCTATTTAAGTTTGTTTTTTGGTCTTTCTTTGACCAAAAACCACGCACACCTTGCAAGTTAGAGGAACCTGTTCATAAGTTGGGGACGACGCGAATACATCCCCGCGGGCGAACTGCTGTTATATTTTTTTTTGTGCTTTTTTTCTGCACTGCTGCCGGTCGGGTGCTTGTATGTTGTCCCGCCGTCGGGGTAATTCGATTTCCGAGAAGGAGCTTGGATTGCGTTGTAATCCTTCGTGATACTGGCCAATAGGTATGGCGACGATGATTGTCTTTTCATGGTGGTTGAGGTAACGAGTCGCATGGCGTCTAAGCGTTGGCGACGCCGCCGACGGTAGTAATAGCAGAGCAGCTCACCACACAAACACGGCAACACGCGTTTGTTTTCGCCGAGGTTATCAAGTGTTGATGGCGTGATTGTTTCAACGGAATGCCTGTTCGCCGCGTCTGCTACCCCCGTAATCTCGCTGCCGTCAACACCAGGCCGAGAGGAGTCGCGATCTCTGGCCAAGACAATTGAGGACGGGGGGCGACGCGCGATGAAGCTTCACGCCTGCCTAGCCCTCGCCAAGTCCAAGGCTGTCAGCCCCCGGGATCGCGACTTGAAGCTGTGAGTCTCTTGTGGCGTTTTGGCGTGCGGACTTGTTGCGGGTCCCAGCCTGCCGTTTCGTAGCAGTAGTCTGGAGGCTTGTGCCGAAAAGCTCGCAGTGTGAGACTTGCAGCGGGCATGGCACGAATGATGCTCGATGCGCAGTCTAAGATAAAGGTTTTCGCCCGGAGCAACTTTTTAAAGGTATGCAACAGAAGATGTCTGCTCGTTTGTCGACTCTTTGCCCTTGTGACAGGATTTTGCCGTGTGTTCTCTACCACACAAGATAGCTTCTCTTCCATACAAAGCAAGATGAACAGTCAAGGTCTGGGGAAGCCAAAGCGCCCCCCCCCCTCCCTTCACCCTGATTTATTGAAACTGAGCCCCCGCCCCACCTACGCGCACTCTTCCGACCGCCGTTTCTTCTTGTCCCGTCCTTGTCCGAACAGCTGCAACCCCCGCAAGTTTTTGGAGGTCCCTCTGTACGTTTCGCATGTCGGGAAGAGCATGTACGCCTTGCAGCTAGAGCGGTGGTTTGACCTCTTCGGCCGAGAGAACTTCAAGGTCAGGGGGCTCCGTGCGTGTGTGTGTGTGTGTGGGGGGGGTAATATTTTTGGGCTGCTTTCGCGAGAAAATGAATGTTTGAGGAAATTGAACAGGCAGGGAGGGGGTACGCAGACCGTAACCGTAACCGTAACCCTAACCCTAACCCTAACCCCCCGATTGATGGCATGCTTTTCCCCACATGTTTCTTTGAATAGAAACACCCTGCGAAGTCTACTGATTTTGTTGTGACCAGTAGAGCTCTCAAGCTACGGAGGTTGGGGTGTGTGGTGGGCAATGGGCGGTTGGGGAGTGTGGCGACGGGGGTATCGATTTTTCTTTTTGCCGGTAAGAGTGGTAAGTTAGAATGGTAACCCTGCTCGGCTGCTTGCTTTTCCTGTTGCGACGGGACACGGGTTTTCGTGTCTTGGCGTGGTGGCAAGGGCCACGAGTGAGAGAGCGTTTGTGGGTGCCAGGCCGGAAGCGGGGACGGATGTCTTCCCAACGGCACGATGACGCTTTTTTGTGTGGGTTTGGCTTTTCTGCAAGAGGAGCTTGCGGTGCCGTGCCTTCCAACTGCCCCCCTCCGCATATTTTGTTGGATGTTCCTAGCTAGTGCCGTGTAGTCGCGGTGATCATGTGTTTTGTGCGACATTGTTGTGGCCGGCCCCCCACGACATGATCTTCTCGTGTGCGAGCATTCCCGAAAGTTTGTCGATTCGCTTACCTGTGGTGTGGGTTTGCGTTGTTGTTGTTGTTGTTGTTGTTGTTTGGTGGTGGTGGTGGTGGTGGTGGTAGTGCTACCTCTGCTGCCCGGTAGACGTTAGTTCAGTGTCGTCGTCATCCTCATCCTCGTCGTCGTTGTCGGTGTTTGCTGCCTGCAGGTTGTGTTCACGGATGACATGGCCGTCGACCCCGTAGGAGTTCTCGAGGACGTGCTACACTTCCTGGGGCTAGAGCTCACCAGCGAGGACGAGTCCAAGGTAAAAGTCCGCCAAGCACGTGCAGTAGAGGTCCCTGTTTAGTGCCGGTTGAATAGTGCCGGTGCCCGGTATAGTGCCAAACGGTGTTTTCTGCGGGCACACACTGATTGTCCAAGTCATTCTCAATACTTTTAAATATGTACTCCCCAAACCTGATAATCCCCAAACCGGAACATACTATGTACTCCCCAAAGCTGAAAATCCCGAAACCTGAACAATAATGAATTCAACAACACCCCCATATATATTTTTAATGATGGTAGATAGTATTCACCATCGAAAAAGAGAAGAAGAAAACAATTTGGGTGTGTTTGTATTGCCGGTCCGGTAAGTGCGGGTGAGGTTTCAGGGCACATATCGGCATTGAACAGGGACCTGTACTGTGTCGGCAACAACAAGAGCAGCAGCAGCATACGCAACGATAAGGAGGCGAAGAGGTCTCGTTCGACGCCTGATGTAGCCGGCAGCATTGTGCGACAGAATTTACACAGTTTCGAAGTTCCCCACTGATGAATATCTGGGTTGGAGAATGGGCGTAGCATGAACGGTAGGCGTACGTGGTATGAAGCAGAAGAAGCTCCTTTCGACCTTTGCGGCTTCAGCAGGTGCTTGCAACGCGACGGATCACACCCATTCCCACATGTGCAACCATGAACTACACAATAGTCGTCCACGCGTGCACGAGATGACCTGCTGTGTGAAATGACAACTGTCTCTTTTTTTTTTGGTTGGTGCATTCTGCAGGGATTGCCGGACATGAAGGGGTGGAAAAAGATCACCGGTATGGCGTACAACAAGACCAAATCTAAGAAGAAGGACGAGCTGGGTGACCAGGTAATTGTTTTTAAGCATGTCCGCCCACGAGAGTGTGTGTGCGTATTGTATCTCTGGGATGTGTGAACGTTAACGTTGTATATGTCGCGCGCTCGTATGTCCATGCTTACGCACAAAGTCGCCCCCGCTTTAAGGACTCTCATCTTAAGAGTAACCCCCACTTTTCGGAGAAACAAATCTCAAAAGCAGGGTTCTCCACAGATATACACTTTAGCACGGTAGAGGGGGGGGTACCGGTCTTAAGGGCACTTCCCCGCGTTAAGGATACGTTAAAAAACAAGAAAATAGGTGTCCTTAAAGCGGGATCGACTGTACGTCGAATTCGCTCTACTTGTACCATCTCCCGCATTTGTTCTAAAGGATGTCTTGCTTGTCGAGCACTATTCATTCGGGCAGCGGGCGGTACGGCTCTTGTGCGCTCTCAGGTCATGCATGTTTCTCTTGCGGTGCACGCGCACTTGCGAGAAAAGCGGCACCACTTTTTTCGCCTCCCCCCTGGTTGTTGCCCTCCCGTTTTTTTTTTTTTTCGGCGATGCGATCCCTGTGTAGCAGCGAAGCCCATCATCTCCTGCGGGGACCGAAATCCTTGCCCCCCACCCCCACCCCTTCCCCAACGCCTACGTAGACGGTGAAACCGCGCGAAGAACATTCATGTGTCGGGGGGTGTCTCTATCAGGGATATGATCGGTGCTGTGTCTAAAAAAATGAAATGATGGATGCTTGGGTGGTCAGACGGCTAGATGACGAAAGGTAAACAGCATCCAAATGACAACGCCCACCACGCGCGCGCACTGGTGGATGTTGTTCAGGTAACGGACGAGGTGAAGGAAGGGCTGCGGAAGTTCTTTGAGCCCCACAACGAAGCCCTCGAGGAGATCTTAGGCCAACCGCTCCCGGAAGCATGGGGCTCGTGAACCAATGGGAATGGACGGCGTACAGCACAGGGGGGGGGGCTCATAGCCGTGCATGCCGTAGTCGTTGGACCATTGACATCGCCCGGGAAGGAGCACGCTGGGTTCCTCACCGGACCATGATCTCGCGTCACCAAGCGCGAAGCGCCGTGAGGTGTTCGTCGAGTAGCATGGAGGGTGAGCTGCATCGTGCGAAAGGGGGGTGTTCGTGCGATCCTTACGACGCAAGCAGCTGCCAACAGCAACACCAGCGGGTTGGTGAGGGAGGGGAAAGAGGGAGAGTACCCCTTTGCAACAGAACGAAGGCGGAGACTGTTGTGTTGTCTCCACCCGTTTGCGGACTGGTCCCGATGCCTCGCCGTTGTCGGTCGGTACTCTGGTGCCCCAGAAGTGCGTTCGTTGCCTCTTGAACTCGCAAGCGGAACGGGTGCCGTCGTGTTAGAGCGTGTTCTCAGCGTTGGTGGGGCGTGTCGTACAATAGGCATAGAATGCGGGGGCAAGAGGGAACGGAACATGCCGAGGACGGGTGAAGCGGGGAAAAAAAAAGTATTTTGTGTAATAGCACTGTTGAATGTTGTCTTGTCTCTCCTAGCCTGTTTGCGCAATGTCCGAACATTGCGGTAAACACGGTATGTTCGCAAATAGGGAGTCCTGCGGGTCAGACAGCGCCGCCACCGGTCGGGTTGCCTCGGCCCGCGAGAGACGGGGGGGGGGAGGGGGGAGTCACTGCACCGGAACCGTGCGGCGAATCCTTGAAGGCCGTGTGTTTTTTCGGAGACCGAACACGGCGTCGGCGGCGAAGAAGAAGAAGAAGAGGGAAGCCGTTTTCGAGCTCTTGGATTCTATTCCATTGCTGTATACCGACGTTCGAAACACGAACAGAGTAATGGCTTGCACAGCAGTTTGAAGCAAAGTTAACGTTGTTAAGGTCGATGTCTGTCTGTTTCCACCGATAATTTTTGGGTGTCGGTTGCAGGCATCTACTTTATTCGTGGTGTTCTAGACGATGGTTGTAGCGTGCCGTTGCTTGTCCTGTTTTGGAAATGGAGGGCTGGAAGTGGGCGTGAGGCCGTCGGGCGCCAATGAGCCGGTAGGATGGGGTTGATGCCCGGCACGGCAGGGGGGGTGGGGTCGGGTGGGCTGTCGTGGGAGTTGTTTGGGTATTGTTCTTCATTTTAGCCCTTTGCGTGTTTGTCGCTTGGGGGTCAGCGCTGTTGTTGGTATCATCATGTGCGCAGACTGTTGTAGATTACTATTAATACGTGTTTGTGCTGCCGTTTGTTGTTCTAAGGATGAAATACATTCATACGTAGTCTGTTCTACCACGTTGTTAGTTATCAGTCGCGGAGAGAGAGGTTGACGTTCAAATTTCCACGAAAATATTAAGGTCGGTTTTGAGAAACACAACCAACCCCACGAGGAAGGGAACTTGCTTGCAACTTGCAACTTGCAACTAACTCCATTTAATAAGTCCTGTTCTTGGTGGCGATGCAGTAAGACATGGAACATCGACGCGAAACGTTTTTTCTTTGTTTATTTCCTCCGGGTGCCAGCTCAGCAGTTGCTCAGCAGTTGTTCCCACATTTATTTCCGGAGGCGTGCATCGTGGACTAATGATTGGTTGGAAGGACAGCCGTAGTCATCATAATGGTTCAATGGTCCCGCGTGTAGATCATAGGTAGGTACGATGGGTCATAATTGTGCTTTTGTGTTACCGTGGGACTGCTCTCATTGGTATGGGCTCAGGTACACCCATGGACTTGCGCGAAATGCCACTATCCATTTGGTCTGGTAGAAGAGACTCTACAACAACAGCAAATTTGCAGGACATGCAGCATTTTCTTCATAAAAAACCATCGCGCTTACACCTTCGTCCAGATTCTCCCTCCGAACAACAATGCACGAAAATTATTTCCACGGGATTTTCATACACCACTACTGGTCTACACTCTTGACACACCTTGATGCTCGCACAGCACTGCGTACGATATGTGTTCACAAACCTGGGTGGTTCATTCAACATTTTCTGGGCCCTTTCTTCGAGTCCATCTGCGGCTGTCTTCTATGCAGTTGTATGCGTCTATGCCTCGATGGACAACTAAACCTTGTTATACAATGGAGGACCGCACACCACGGGCAAATAGATGCAGCAGGCAGCCTTTAATTTACTTCTCCGGTGCGCAGTTGCCGCGGTGTCTGGTGTACGGTGTTGGTGGGCAGTGGGTTCAGGGATTCGCATCATTGCCCCCCCCCCCCCCCCCCCCCCCCCTTGTTCCTGTTGCTCTTTCTTCCCTCTGCTGTGCCTCTCATGTGCAACGTGTACCGTGTACAGCAGTGCCGCCCTCAGTCGCTGTGCACTCTTGCTCGGTCGGCTGCTTATCGTAGAATCTATCACCACGACACATGGTCCGGATATGCAGGGTGGCCCTGCTGGTGGCCATGGTGGCGTCGCCGGTGCGTGCATTGCTTGCTGTGTGCCAGGCCTCCCTCTTCGTTGCGGGGTGCCTTGTTCAAATTTGTAGGAGCCACTGCTCCTGCTGTTCCTTGTCGCGTATGCTACCTGGAGCATAGGCTATAGGCTGCTCCTCGTTTACGTGTATACACCTGTGGGGCGATACAAGGTTGTAAAGACAGCGGCGAGATTCCTGTTGTGTTTGTCAATCTGTCCTGTGCTCTCCGTGCCTGTGTTTGTTGGCGCTGAGTTGGTCCAAACGTCTGGTGACCTTTTTTGTCTATTTTTGCAGTTCAAACGCTGACCATGTGACCTTGTGGTGTAAGCAAGATCAGGTAGCGTGCATGATACGCGAGCAACTGCTGTCGTGCCTCATCTTCAGATCGTCTGGCCCATTCTGTACACACCCTACCTCAGGACGCATTTAGTAGAACACATACGAGGTCGACTATTGCTGTCATCCCATTGCCAAGCAAAAGTAGCGGGAGTGTGACCCGAGTCTCCGTAATCTACGGCATGTTCATGTTGGTCTCCATCATCATGGCCGCCACGATCACTGTTGATAGCTTGTACCTTACCGAACGCAGGTTCGAACACGTTCCTTGCGGGGGGTGACCGCCTGGACCCACGCCGTGATCCCAACGAGGGCATCAACGCTCTTCGACAGCAGCAGCAGCAGCAGCAGCAGCAGCTGCAGCAGCATGGGCCGACCAGGCGAGCAGGAGGCGATGCATGCGGCGGGATACCTGTCCGTTTGTGGTGCGTTCAGCCGAGGCGGGTGGCGAGGGAGGAGGAGCAGCAAGCGGGGTAGAAGTGGCGACGATGGGGATATCACCCGCTGCTTCTCGACCCTTGGCAGCAAGAGGCAGAACTCCAGGCCCGTCGGGTGGGTTCAGGGGTATGCCCCCGCATCTACTACATGATGGAAGATATCTTACCCCATCTACAGTAGGTGTGTAGATGTGACCGTACAGCAGTATTCGAGGTCCGCTGGCGATTACAACACCTATATACAAGACCTGAATACTGAAAGCAACATTCTGACCGAGTAGTTGTGGTTCGTAAGTATCCCGACGATAAATGTTGGGACGGCTGCGCTTGTGATTGCTCGTGTATCCCTTGTGCATTTTCCAATGTGGAACTTAGGCACATGCTTATTATTTTCTTGTCAGGTGCATGCATGCCCCATTTACCCTTTCGTTGTGGCGAAAAAGCTGCTGTGAAATCCGCTCTCTGTCCGAAAGGAACCTCAACGTGGCATCCACGGCAACGCGCCTCGTACAAATATCGTGCCTAGCGATCGTTTTTTGGGATCCTCACTACTACTTCTACCTTTTATTGCAGAAGCGCATTGTTTGTCGGAATCCTCGCTACTAATAAGTTTTTCGCAGAACCACATCGTTTGTTTGTTGGGACCCTTACCACCACCTTTTTTTCGCAGAAGCACCACCTCTTCTTTCCTCGTGAAATTCTGCACCCCCCTTACACACGGCGCACGCAGGACTGATGAGCTAACCCAAACCGCCAGAGACAGGGCGACCGCTCTCGTTGAGGCCTACGTCCCCACCCCGGCAACCGAGGGGGACCTGCGCTGCATCGAGGAGAGACAGCTGCGGCACAAGGCCGGGGCGTCGTCTAGGTCTATGGGCGTGTCCCCTAACCCCTGCCGACACGGCTTTCCGCAGGCGTTTGCTTTCGACCCCTGCGGGCACAAGGTGCGCTTTGGAAGCGGAACCCGCCTCGTCGTCTACGAAGCTCGTTCATGGGGTTGTGACTTGGTGCCTTTTGTGGTGTGTGTCAACTTAGTCCGCCAAGCACAACAGCATCACTTCGTGGATTGAATTGATACATGGTGATATACAGCATGGAATCTGGCGTCTGGCAAGGCCGGAGAATGAGCGCGCGCGCGCGGTGCCCTGACACCCACGGCAATCAGAGGAGCCGAAGCGAGTAGGCGCTGTGAAGCCGGGTATCCCACAGGCAAGGGGTGCGTTTCTCGTCCCCCCACTCTCTACCCTTTTTCTCGGTGGTGGTCGAGTAGATAATCAATGTTGTGTGGGGTCGAGAACCCTCACTCCGCGCAAAGGACATGATCGCACCACATGGTGTTAAAATCGGTCAAACACCTTACACATGCTTATAGCTGTCTCTTGAAGGGAAAGCACAAGAATATAAATTAAGTCATTTGCAGCTATCATCCATATGCAAGGAAGTAAGCACAAGATGCCGAACACCCTCGGCACGATGCAGCGCACCGTCAATGCGACTCGCCGAATGCCTCACGGCGCTTCGCTCTTGGTGATGTGAGAGCCTGGTCAATTTGTAGGGGTGCGAGGTCAATGGCCCAACGACTCCGGCATGCGCTGCTGTGACTACCTCCCCCTTCCCCCGCGTCTCCCTTAGTTTGAAAATCGACCCGACAATGCTTGCCCCGTGCTGATGCGTCTTCGACCGTTGTTACTAGGTGTCCTCGGGGCTCTTCCGGCTGTCGTGCCCGCTACTGGTGCAGGCCATCGATCTGCTGGAGGACGAGGGGGGGATAGAGGACGTCAACGCAAGGCTGGCCAGCGAAGAGGGGCTCCGTGAGGTGCGTGATGGCCCCGCCGAGTTCTGCCCTGTCCCGCGTGGCCCGAGGCACATTTGGGCGGTGTTGATGCGCTCGGGAATGTCGGCTGTCACGAGCAAGGTGGCGTGGTGACTCTTCGGCCACGGCAATTCACTGAGAAACTTACAGCAGTACATGATGTTAACCCTTTCCCGATTGTTTGTGTGCTTCCACACATGGCCGTACTCGTTAAGAGCGGGTGCGAGAGTGCTTACATTGCCCGACGGAGGGTGCTAGCCTCACCGAAGACAGAGCCTGCAGGGAGCATCTAGACAACGGGTTTGTGTGAAGTCCTGTTTGTGGATGTCATCCACCTTTGGTTATTTGTTTTGGACTGGAGGCAGCCCGCACAGGAGAATCTTGTGGTAGCCCCCCGCGCCCCCTAGTTTTGGGGTCTACGGACACTCTAGCTTCGATTTCTACATAAGTCGGCTCTTGTGCTCAGCGTTCTATGGCGTTGCTGATGAAGACAGCTCGGAAATTCAACGTAGCGGATGTCCTGGGTCGTTCTGTATGTACGTGGTTATGGCCCTCTACTACGCAAGAATTTCGTACCACTTTCCGCAGACTTGAGTTGTTTTTGTTTCGTGAGGTTCACGTGCGTGCGTACGTGTCGGGCGTGGGTGTTTTGATGGCCCGGCTCTGCTGGGTACTGCTGTGCAGGACTTTATGGCCGTGAACTTGGCGCACGGCATGCTGCGGCGACGTTTAGTGACTCCGGACAAGATGGGCTTGGTAGAGGAGACCATCGGCAAGGAGGGGGCTGGACGCTTTCTCGACAGCGGCATAACAGGCGTAACGCCCGGGAAGGTGAACACTCACCCTGAAGATGAGCTTGCCAGGATTCAGCAGGCGATCTGTCTGCGACAGTCCAAGATGACCTCTTGCCTGTCATCTGGTAGAGACTAAACCACTCTTGTTCCAGCTACTAAAGCCAGCGAGTGTAGGAAACGGCCCGCACGGTAGTGGAAAGGTTTACCCGGGCAGCGGAAACTCTTCCGACCTGTAACCCCGGGAAACGTCCGCGCCGAAAACGGTGTTAAGAGAGGTGGGCTTTGAAAATTCACATGCGCGATGTCAAGCGCCCCAACGCACGTGTTGCACGAGTATTCTTTTTCGTCCCACAATCACCAGGTTTGCTTTCGGTCATGCGGCGGTGTTACAGACTGCTGGTTTAGGCCTGAGGAACCGACGGGTTTTTGTTCATTGCCGTGGCGTTGTTCATCGGCCGCGCTCGGCCACAACCACAGGTGCGCGACGCCAAGTGCCTCCACGCGCACGTGGCGGACGCCCTCATGCGCGGCAGAAGCGCCAACGCGATCGGGCGCGCGACGCTGGAGCTTCTCGAGGCCCGAGGGGTGCGGACGGACGGGGGCGACCGGTGCAGCGAGCAGTGCAACTATCTGGTGGAGGAGACGGCCGACAGCTGGAGGTGAGGGCCTTCAAGCGAAAGAGAGATAACGATGTCCGGTGCCCGCCGGTGTCCAATGGGTCAACTAGCGTATGCGACACGAGATGACACATACACCAGTGATCAAGATCTTGGCGACGTCGGTCCGAACGAGCTCGAAAGCTCGAGCAGGTGGCTGGCAGTGAGAGCGCGGGATCAATTGCTTGGCTATAGTTTTTCGCCACGGTGCGATCTTGTTTCGTTGCTGTCCGCGTTTGCAGTTTGTAGCCAAGGTTCTCGACGGTGTCTTGGCCTAGTAGTCAACGGTGGTCGCGGCGGTGGTAGCGAACTCACCAGCCACATATCCCGTGTGGACCTAGGCTCGGGATTTTGATCCCCCTCGCGCCTCCGTTCCTTACGCCTTCCGTCCCCGACCCCAATTCGTTGTTCGTCTCAAGACTTCACAGCCCACTGCAACACCTACATTTGCAGTCTAGAGTAGAATAGAAATACAAGCAGCCTCATATTTTCGTCGGCGCCCGCCCACGCCACCCGTGTCAGGTATACACCGCAAAAGAATAAACAGAAGCTTCAGATGAGAAAGGTGCGGCGAAAAGACATGAAAGCCTGCATCACCAAGAAGGAGAGAGACCGGGAGACCAAGGATGATGCCGTCGTCGACGTCGATGGCGGCAGCGGCCTACCCCTCAACGGCGTGACCACTGCCGCCAGCAGCTGCAAAAACAGCACCACCGGTTCTAACATCATCAGAATACGCGGCGACACCGGCGTGAGGCACGATACCACTGATGGTACGGGAGAACCCGGCGATGGTGGGATGGAAAGAGGCCATCGGACGATGCGGGTGGAAGAGGACCCTGTTGCTATGCGATGACGATAGCGTCCTTCCGGTCTTAAGAAGGCTCAGGGTGACAATTTTCTCCTGTGACATTCGTTGGGCCTGGGTATTGATATATCTCCGGCCGCGGCTATTGCAGCTTTACGACATTGCCATGCAGCAGCCGGGCGAACCGACCGGCTGCAAGAGCGGTTTACTGTTGAAAAAGCTCGGTCCATCGTTGTTACAAAGACGGAGAATCCGTTAGAAAGACGTTTTTTCGCGCAAGCGTGATGGTGTGTACGTAGCCCGCGCTCGAGGACAGGTGTTCATGTGTCACAAAAGCGGGCCGTTGAAGGCAAAGAAGGTCTGCAACTCTCCCGAGAACAGGTAGTGCAGGGGAATGTACTTGTAGCATGATCCGGGTGATCCAGATATGGTGCCTACAGATCAATGGAAGTGTTTTGGCCTACGAGAGGAGGGATACCCAGGTAGTCCACGCATCGGCGCCGTGGTCGTGGTCACGGTAGAGGAATCGGTAGCACACAACGGTTGTTTTCCTCGTTCTTCTTGTGAAATACGCGACGGGAAACTTCCACCTACTCCGGAAAAGCCGTCCGACGAGTTGTGATATGGTGGAGTTTAATATAGAAATCTGTTTGTGGTTTAGGAAGAAGAGGCAGAGTCGGTAAACAACTGGACACCTGGAAAGGGGGAGAGAATATCAAAGAGAGACAACGTGGCTCTAGACACCACGACCGGTGTACAAGGAAGAGCCACCCACTCTGCTGGACATTTGGCACCGAAACGAGCGAGAGTTGGCGCGAAGAGTTGATGTCACTATTTTTTTCGGTGGAATGCTAGAGTTAACCTCGACTATTCCATCCTCGAAGAGATTCGGTTGGATGAGGCGTGCAGCCAACCTCGAATAAACAAAGTAGCGATCCGTCCCATGGATGGAGCTGTCGATAGTTTCTCTTTTATTGTGTCTCAGACGATAGGGATCTAGGTGGTCGACCTGCATAGCTAAACAGAGTCTCCGATGGGCTCTTAACACTCTTTGTTGCGATGTTCTACTCTTCCAACAAACCCACCGGAACGGAAACGAATGGTCTATCCACCTGGTTGGACGCGATTTGGATAACTCTCACACATGGCAGCGGGTACCAAGTTCGAAACATGTTTTTCTCCCTAAGACTACTGAACCTAAAATACCTGCCGTTCGGTGCGTGTACAAGCCAGCCTCTCTAGACCGTCTGTCCGCCGCACTCTCGCCCGGCCCCTCCCCGATCGTTGTGGCATTCGTTCTGAATGTGTTTGAATCTATGCCTGCCCATCTTCTGACTCCTAACCCCCCCGCCCTGAACCTCACTTGGTACTTTCGAAAACCGGCAGCAGATGACTCTGCCTGTGTGGATAAAACGAATAGTGGAATCTACACCTTAGTCTAGCCTTTAATCCGTACCAAAAGTAGACACACTACGCGACCGAGCTGTAAAACAACCAGCCAATCGAATCGCTCGACTCACGCCCGAGCAACGAGAAACACAGAAAAATCTGATGAATAGGTACATGGCACGATGTTGTTGTGCCCCCCCAAAACCTGAAACAGGTCAATGGCTTACAGAATCAAGATCGGCAGCCATTAAAACTCAAATTTGAATCAAACTAGAGGTAGAGAATCCGTGCTTTCAGTGACTACTTGAGCGCCTCCGCAGTGATGGTGTACACCACGTAAGAAGCGTAGGTGAAGAGTAGGCTGTAGGCCAGCTTCGTGTTCATGTTCCATCTGCTCAGAATCAGGCTGACCACGAACATCAGCACCGCGCAAAAGAGGATGATGAGCGCCGTCGTCGCTCCCTCCGAGTCAACCTTTCACGAAGCGGCAGAGGAAACGCGAAGCAGGGTGCGGGGGGAGGAAGATTGGTACTCGTTGTCGTGCGCGACTGCAGCCTTCACAGGAGGCAGGGCATTGTCCATCAATATCAGGCCATTCCAAAATGGGTTGGTGCGTGCCGACGTTGCATTTTCGAGGCAGCCCTCGCACAACAGCGGGTTTCGTGAAAGGGAAGATGGAGGGCGTTCCAGGGACCAAAAAGAAAAAGGGTGGTTTGGGGGGGGGGGGGGGGGGTCCTGACATGGAAGGCTAAGCCTTGGGGAGGGAAAGGGCGGCGTTGGAGAAAAAGGAACACAACCACTGAGCCCTGGCTGGTTGGTAGCATGAGCAACGTGAAAATCTTCTCAGCGGTGCTGGAAGCTGTCTGTCTGCCATTTTGATCCTGAGTTTTGTGGGTGCTCGTGCGAACAACGAATGCCTCGACGACCTGACGCTTGAACATCAGCCGGGCGATTGTCGCTCGTATAAGCTTACCAACACATCTGTGATACTCATTGTTTGTATTTTTGTAGCTCGTCGCCTTGTGTCGTTCTCGCTGTGTGTTGCTGTTAGCAGCATGGAATATCGGGGAGGTCGTGCGTGATTGGTTGTGACGTGACGAGCGGGCTGAAGCGATACAACCTTCTCTCACGCGCACTTCGTTCTCTGCAGGTCGAGGAGGTTGGGCGAAGTGTTTGCTATGCATACCCATGTGCCTGTCGCCCTCTATACTCCCCCCTCACTCACCGCCGTAGGCTCGCCCGAAACGAGAGACGAGAACAACCACGGCCCCCCCAACCCAAGCAGGATGTTGAAGACGTTACTCCCAATAGCGTTCGCAATCGCCATCTGGCGCGGGACCGACGAAGCAGTAGCAAAGTGAAGGAATGGGAGGGTCGGGTTGGGAGAAGAAGAGGGATCTCCATACGGCGTTGACTGTGCTCCTTTTCACTATCAACGCGGAGAAAAGGAGAGGAACGGAGGGTGAGGGCGTGGCGGGATTCGGTTTGATAGAATTGTTGAACGTCCTTGACACAAACGCAGCTGCTGCTATGGTACAACGACTCGTCTTCGTAGGCATTCCTGCAGGTGATTGAACGTGCACCCTCCAGGGTGAGGCAAGACGGACGGTGGTTAAAAGCTCTGCCCATGGATTCGTAGTAGACGAAGGCTCGCCTCGCGAAGCCACATCGCAAGAGGAGAAGATTGTCGTATTGAAAAATAAGTATTTTCGTCCATCGTTTGTGTTTACAGATCCAACCTAGGAGTGTGAATGGATACAGCGTTTAGTTACGATCCGCTTAAAACTCAGTCTCGTGAGTGTGAGGCGGTAAGTGGTGTTTGGGGACTCGCATCGCCTCTTCCGTGTATGTGTGGGTGCGTCGGCTCGTGAGTGGGAAGGAGGGGCAGGGCTCCTACCGATGCTTCCCCGTTCTTGGCAGCGATCATGGAGCCGATCATGTCCGGCACTGACGTGCCAACCGCCAGCACGAGAACCCCCATCACGATTGCGCTTACGCCTAAAATACACGCTGCACCCGTCGCCAGTGTCACCTGAAGGAGGGGGTAGGGGGCGAAGAAATGGGGGTAGTGAGAACAAGGGATGGTGGTCCTGGGTATCGACAAACAGCTGCAAACGAAGTTGGTCTTTTGTCGGATAAAGCAGTCATTGCGCGAGGAGGGGGTTGCATCGAGTAGGTTTGTGTCCAATGTCCAGCTTGGACACGCATCTCTCCCAGCTTGTTTTTTTGTCTGGTCGTCCGTTTCCACACAGTGTGCGACAGCAATGAGAGTTGATGACACAGGTTCTCTCGAACTGTGGGGACGCCGCGCTGATCTCTTTCTACATTACACATTCACAACAGTGTTTCCGAGAGGAATTCCTGGCGCCCCCCCCTTTCACCGCGTTTCGCGACTGACTCACCATGTAGCTGCTGATAATACTAATCCACGAAATGCTCATGACGAAGGTGAGGATGTAGTACTTCTCGTACTCCGGCCTGGAGCAGTCTGGCACGGTGAGGCTGAGCCCGACCAAGAACGGCAGGCCGAAGACGAAGAGAAAACGCTCCATCCACCCCTCGGGCCATGCCAGAAGGTCGTCGCCCTGCTGTCGGTCACGCAACAAAAGCACGGAACGATTTTCTGTGGTCGTGAGAGATCTGACGCGATACAACTACTATTGGGAGTAGGGCAATGAACGACAATCCTTGAGTGTGATGAAGGCAGGCAATGATGAAAGCGTGCCACACTTCCCGCGGCCAGAGAACGAATGCACGGCGCCTCGTGGTGCTCCGTTCGTGGTAGCAATTCGACAAAATGAGCACCTGGAAACAAACGTCTGTGGCGTTATGGGACAGCAGAAGGCATTGCGCCATAGAGCAAGAGGAAGGCATTGTCCATCCCTCCCTCATGGTCAAGCTATTAGTGTTATTATTACGTCAAGAACAGCCTGTTTTTGAAGAATATCGTAGCCATCTTGGCATGTTTCGTGACCCCCATTTCAGCAGACAGATAACTGCTTACCGTTTCTTCCCCGACGATCTGATAGCCTCCCGACGTTCCTTCAGGGGCTGCCTTGTTCCCTTCCACCACGGCCGCAGCCCCACTTTTGGCTGCCACCGTTCCCTCTGTATATGCTCCTCCTCCGGATCCTCCCGTCTGCCCATCCCAGCTGAGCCTTGCCGTCGAGCCCTAGGCATGATTTCACACACAGCCGTGTAAATCAAAGAATATCGCAGTGATAATTGCATATCTACGAGTTTGGTGTGGAAGTGGATCGATGTTTTTTTTGTAATATGGCGTCTCTCTGTTGTTCTGGCCTATTCAAAACGAAGCGTTGGTGTTGCGAAAAATGCTTGACCATACGTAGATGATTTTACTAAATCACCTTCTTGACCGACGCAACCGCGGCTGCGGCGGCCGCAGCCATGGGATCTTCGTTCCCCTCGTTGGCAGCAACGTAGGAAGCTCTTCTACCCTGCGACGTCCGCCGCTCCTGTCGTTCGGCGCACATATATCCATCAACATCCAACAAGAGAAGCGGAGCATCACGTTGCTGCCCGGCCCAAGCACGGAGGGAGTTAAAGCGTATGTGACGAATTTTCATCGGAAAGTGTGTCGTTTTTTCCAACCTCAAAATTCTTGTTCGAACTACACTGATGATTTGTTGCGAAAGGCCATGGCACCTCTAAGAGCCCTAGGACCGCACACATACCCCAGAAACGTTAGGAGCACGCGCTGGACGAGATCTATGCACGGGACAAGCGCTGCGTTTTGGTCGCCAAATCTCCGTACCCATGGTGGAAGAGAACGTGGAAAGATTTGAGTGGTTCCCCGGCGCAACTCTGCCGGGGTGCCAGCTTACACGCCGTGACGGAAGCAGTTACTCCCCACTCACAGTCACCGCAATGCGAGGTCAATGGTCAAACGACGACGGCATGCACGACTAATGAGTACCCCCCCCCACACACATTCCCCACAACAGCGCAGGCAACATCCTGAGTACAGCTTTACGTAGGGTTCTCGTGGCGCGACAATTGATACACGAGGTTCGTGACTGTTTTGAAGGGGGGGGCGGCGATGTCTCAATAGCTATCTCCATTGAAATACTGACCGTGCTCGGGGTGTACGAAAAGAAAAACAGTGATAATGCTTGCATGCTATGATGCGAGAAAGACCAGAACCTCCCCTCTTTCAGCGTTGACGACATTCACGAACGTGGTTGCACAGTACAAAACGAGTAACTTACTCGACGATGACGACAGCAGTTCTCCGGCAAATAATTGTCGTACGCAACTGCTTACATATCTCGATAAGCGCTGCCCCGAAACACACGGACAGCGAAACACCACGCTTTTGCCCGAAGACCGGGCTGCCGATGAAGCAAATATGTAAGAACAACCCCCACGTCATCCTTACAACTACAGCGTTCTAGGCGTTACCTTCTCTCTATCTTTGCTTGTTAAGAAAACAACACGACCAAAGCCTTTCGTAATAAGGTATACTCCTCAACAATATTTCTTACGCAACAAAACGAAACAGGGAAGTGCGCAGCATGTAGCTTGCCGACCTACTGCTGTACTTGTCGGGGGGCTAACGCCCAGGGCGCGATCGTTTAGAACGCCTTTTTGTTCGTGCATTGTATTTCACGCTTTACGCACCCTCGTGTACACTCGTCGCATCCTGCCATGGCGTACGTGCCCAGCTACAGAAATAGCCTCTCTCCTGCTTATCGTTTTTGTTTTCGTGCTCACCCCTGTAAATATAGTGACTAAATGTGCGGCCCCAGCGGCTCGTGCATCTGACTCTATTGGAGGTGAAAGCCCCCTGCTATCGTACTCGACACTTATATATATCGAATGGATGCTTGTCCTAAAATACTTCCCCTTGCGAACCGGCTTAGGGTACCTGAAGACACACTAACTAACCCTTGCTCAGATGATCGCTAAAGGAAGTGGATAAACGGCTGGATTGCACGGCGGCGGCAGCGGTGGCAGCGTCGATAGGGGCACCGCCCAACGCGAAGACCCCTGCCTCCGCTACTTCGGTCGTTACAGTACACATTTCCACAAGAATGTCACAAGCAAAGCCGTTCCCACGACGTGTAATGGACTTATCTGGACCCTCAAATCGTAGCACAGCGAACATCACTCCGTTCCACCGTTAGACTTGACCTACACCGTCCAAACGCTTGCCCGAAACACATACCAGGTACGCGGCAGTATCCTTCACAGAAAGGCGCAAACGCACCTGCAACAGCGATACCCGCAGCGCGCGAGACGCCCTTCGGTTGAGATGCTGCGAACCCCTGCGACCGCCACCATCACCTTCCCCTTCCTCGCTCCCCTGATCACCGCCGTCGACGGAACCGCGCCGGGCGGAAGAACGTCTGCGCGTTGTTGCGGTGCTGTTTCCATCACCGACGCCCCCGGCTATAAACGGCTTTGGCGGCTCTTCTCCTGCCTTTAGTCGTTGCTGGTTGCGTTGTTGGGCGCACATTTGTGATGTACATCAAGGGACGTTGTACGTTGTGCATTGTGCGTACCAAATATTAAGCAGTAGGATATCTTTCTTGTGTGGTAGAGGGAGATTTGGCACAAAGCCAGCATCCATACAATCGCTTCGCACCGATGTGGGTGCCCTCTCCATCAAAGGTTAAGGGTCCAGGCCACACCGGGCGTACAACTCACATTTCGCCTCCTACCCCCAGTCTACGAAAAACGTTTGCGCTTTCTTCATGTCCTGCCTCCGACTATTCACGGCAGTCTTTTGGACTCACAGCTGCTGCCTTTTCCAACGGCTCCAGCGCTTCTAACTCCGGTCCCCCGACCGTCGGCAGCACCGTCCCCTAGAAGTGTACGGCACGGGAACATGGGACAAGATGAGGATTTGACGATGACAAGGATGGTGCGGGCGGAGTTTTGCAACGACAGAGAGCCGAGAAGAAGGTGAACGAGGGAGGCTTAGAACAGACGAGGACGGCAAAAGGGCGTGCATTGCACGGGGTGAGGGACTGTTTGATGACACAGTACGATTGTGCGGGATGCTCAGCCTGCTCTACTCGAGGCCTGACAAGGCCAGTCGCAGAAGACCTACGTACATAGGACAAGGAGAAGATGCAGACGAGGTTGTTCGAGGATTAGCGTGCTGTGAGATCATGAAAGAACGCAGGCGACAACTTGTTGGTGGTTGACTTGTGGACAAACCCCGTTTCAGCGCGTGAAAGGGTATTAAGAGGTCTCCAGGCGCGAGGCGGTGTTCCCACCTTAGGAGCGGAGCACATCTCGAGAATCCTCGAGTTGTAGACCATGAACACGATGTACAGCCCATATGCCAACACCATGATCAATGCCTGCAGGAGGCACAGAGACGTTCATGACGCACGCACGACGAGAGCCGCGGCAGCAAGGAAACGAGCTGTAAACGTGACGGCGCTTCGATGGAAATAGCAGAGAACAAAGGGCGACGGAGATACTAAATCTCAACAGGAACAGGAGGAGTATGACCAATGGGCCGGAAGGATATAAAGTTGCATATCCATCCTCATTGATGTGCGGATTGAGGTACCCATTTTTTTTCACCACGTTGTTGTTGGTGTAACGGTGGCGGTAACCGCGTTGTCAATTTCGTGCATGCACGCAACTCCTCCTTCAAAGGATCCACAAGGCTGGCCGCCCGAAAGGTGCAACAACCCCGTCAAGAAAGCAGAAGGTGCTAACCACCTACCTCCCACCACCGAATCTCGCCATCGCTGGCTGCCGCCACCAGCATGAAGATGCTGCAGGTGTAGAACGACACGTCTCGAGCCACGACACGGTGGTCAATCGTGCCGGAGGTGCCGCTCTTCACGGCGACCGCCGCCGATAGGGCCACGATAACGAGCACGTTGAACATGGCCGACCTGAGGCGATAAACGACACAAGAAAGGGCCAGGAGAAGCGGTCGGCGGTCGTATGTTGGGGATCTTGATTTGCGTTGTTGTGAGTTTCGGTGCGGTTCAGCATATCGCATATTCTTCGCTGGGCTTTTTGGACTTGGGTGCGCTGCGTGTGTTGCCTCCGTTCCTTCAACTTGTTGTTAGGTTCGTTTCTTGTAACGGAGCGGTGATGACTGTGCGTCCGAGGGTGACTGAACGAGAAACAGGTACCAAGCGGAGAGGGGGCTCTGTTGTTCGTGTTGTTACACCGAGTCGGTGTCTGATGTTTCTCTTTGATATGCAGGCCTGCAATTCTCACGCTCTCCCGGTTTTGCTTTTTTTCGCGTTGTGTTTTAACGGTCTCGTCCACGGCCTGTCTCCACCGACTCTTCACACTTATCCGCCCAAACCTAAAATGGTGTCGACGTCGTCAGCAATTCGCAGGGATGATACAATCTGCAACCAATACAATTGTAAGGTGTTCCATGTATCTTTGTAGCTGAGCGACATACAACTACGCACTTGAAGTTCGACCGTACATTTCCCAAAGGAACAGGTTTATTGGATGTAAATATTGTAGCTGCTCGCGATATGTTCGTAATAACAGTACCGTGATTGTACGAGTGATGGCACCCCCCGTGATAGACATTGATAGGTTGATTGATCTATATCCTAGAGGGCAACACTGCAGAAAAGAGTGGTTTAGGAAAGATCTCGTCGAGAGTTTTCCTCAGACCAATTGGTCGGTTATTGGTTGGTTTTCGCGACCTCTTGGCTGTGGAGCAATCACGCTGGTCGACCTGATTGTGTAGCGCGGTGCTTTGAGAATGAACTTGCCCTACGATGGTGCCCACGCCGATCGAGTTGGAAGGACCGAAGACATCCGCAATTGATGTGAACAACTCCGGAGCCGATGATCCGGCCGCGAGAAACGTTGCCCCCGCCACGTCCGGGGTCAGCCCGAGCACCTGTTTGTTGTGTTTGTTGATGGCGGTGGAGGTGGCCGAAATGCGTTGGACGAAACGCACAAGGCAACGAAGCAAGAAATAAATGTAAATGTCTTTTCGTGCTTGGAATACTACTGTATGGCCCCAGCTTGTGTGTGAGTCGGGTGCACTGCTGTGTGTACTCTGATCTCTACATAGATAGGCGAGACCATAATGATATCAGATGTTCACCTAATATTTCGGCAAGTACTCTAGCGAACCGATGGTACAAAGTGTGTGCGTATCCTCTTATAAAATTGAAGTGAATACACATCTACAAGTAAGTGAGTATGGGTGACATGATTAGCATCTTCGTAGGCACAATGTGTTCGATCACACCATTTCCCTAATTCCCTGCCTCGGTACAGCAGTGTTCTGCCTGAGGGACAACACGCGACTATTTGCTGTAGCACAGGGTACGTGTCCAGATACAACGTCCAGCCATTGTTTTCAAGCATTTGGCATTGCTTTCAAGCACTACTGCTGTAAGCTACATAAGAGCTCCGTCCACGGGAAACCTCTAACGAGCACGGCACGATATCTCTGCACCTCTTTTCGTGCCAAGCAAGGTGTAGTGCATTGAGTGCTCCATTTATTACGTGCCTGCAGAAAGAATAGACGTACATACCTCTGAGATTTTCTCCAAGGATGCCTGAAAAAATTCGTCGCAGACTATCGCCAGCCCGTTGAACGTGAACAATATCGCTACCACGAGCAGCATCACCGTACCCGCACCCCCGCCCGAGAAGGCATTGTCCGCGCATGCCGCGGCTGCTCCCTCCTCTTCTTCCTCGTCTGCCATTCCCTCTACCGACCCTTGCTGATCTTCGTCGCTGGTGGCAAGAAGCAAACGATTCAAAACGCCACTGCTATGATCGCCGGCGCCGCCGCCGGCCACGGCGACTGAAACATACCGCTCTCCGATCTTGCTTGCGTGAAGTCCTTCTGCTGCTGCTTTTTTCAACGGCACCCCAGCCATCTCCTTCCTCTCCCCCGATATTCTAGCTTGGGTTCTCAACGTTGTCGTTCTTGCTTCTATTGTCTCCGTCCGATGCGCCTCTGTTGAGCTTGAAGCCCATACGATGACCACCCCTGCCCCGACTACCCCGACCGTATACACAAGTCTCAACAGGCGAATCCTTCGCCGGTAGGCTGTTGTTGCTCTGCCTCCCAGTTTTCGTCTCTGTGGTGGTCTCGATTCGCAACCGTTCCTCTGCCGACGCCCGCGCCGGCAACCGACAACATCGTCGCCGTGTGTATCTCTGCTGCCATCGAGGTCCCTCCTTGATGCCGAGAACATTGCTAGGAATGATGATCGGATGATCCACGGTCTTCTGAGTGAGAGAGATTGTTGGCGTCGTGTGCCTGTGTGTCGTTCCACTTGCTTCCCCGCGCGTGCCGCCTGCTGCTTCACCTGCTGCGGCTATTGCTGCGAAGGCACACAAATGACATTCGCCGGGCACGGCGCTGTCAATCACCCATAAGCTCACGTCCTTGCCTTATAGAGGCGGAGGGCATTATTGGTCGTGTTTTGTTCGATGGTGTCTGTTCTCGGAGTACTTTTTTTTTTGAAACCGCCACATGTATGTCTGAAGAGGCACCGCGCGACGGAAGGATATGATCATGGCGCTGTGAAGAATATATATCTTGTTCAAAATTGATATCTTTCACATTCATCATGCAGGCAGCCACAAGTGAGGAGGGTAATACGATTTGCTCAACACAGTTAATTAGTCTAAAATTGAACGCTACGAGTTTGCGGTGTGCTGGGCGTCTAATCTGGTGGGAACCGCGCGGAGTCTACGGTAATTGGTCGTTGAACAGGCGGTTTGTATGCAACAAAATGTTTTTAGTCTCGGATGTACTGTAGTACAGCATATTGAATTGCTGAGTACAGTACAACATACTGATTGCCACTGCTGTGTAACGCTCGCTAGATGGTGCCGAGTCCTCGTTCCTATTTGTTCGTCTCGTCGAAAGCACATCTTGCGCCAATGGCCCATGCTGATGATGAACTTCAGTTCAAACCGGGGCAGCGATTTACTTAGTTGATGTGTGGCGACCACCACACACACACACACTGTCTTTGATCCGAAGGATAGTTTAGCCTCTCCCATGCTGCCCCCTCCAGGTCCCAGTTCATGGCAGATAGAAGTGTTTTGTGTTTTCAACCGCACTAAGACTGACGTCTTTTCATTGGTCAGCCGGTTAGCGCGGTCGATGCTAATAACAAAGACACACACACACACACACAACCTTTTGTCTCTCACTTCCAGAAAAAAGCCATTTTTATTATTGTGTCGCCGCGCAAAGGCCGGGTCTTGGAGGTGGAACTCTCCCCCTCCCTCCCGGCCCTTAAGCCTACTAAGGAATCCAAACGCTAAGAACCAGGCTGACCACATTCCGCTGGTCGCCCAGCTTGGTTGGGCACAAACCTCCCCATCACGAAGTCTTGTTCTTCTTACTTCTGGATCCGCCCCTCTTCACGATTTCTTCCCCATTTCGTCCCTTGCCCCGGTTGTCTCTCAAATACTCCTTCCCCTTCTTCCAACACCGCCGACACCCATGCTGGGTCTTGCATATTCGCCCTCACGTATGCCATAAATGCGTTCGACGACCACCTCCCTTCCTTCTTTATCACGGCCTCCGGCACCCCTTTCGCGGCCAGCCTCGTCGCCCCACCTATCCTTACCGAATGTAACGCAAACTCTTCCGGTTTTATCTTCGCCCCTGCCCCTTTCCCTTTCCCTTCCTTCGACCACATCTATCTTTGACACCGCTCTTATCCCCTTCCTCGGTTGTTCTGTCGCCTTCCCTCTCTGCCATACCTCCCACTTCCCTTTTCTTCTGTGTACCATCAATGGTGCCGTTGCACTTAATCCTTCACTTCCATAAATCTTGAATAAATCCAGCATCAATTCCACCGCTCCATTCGCCCTCCCCCTCTCCCTGACTTTCACCGCTCCTTTCCTCCCTTGGTCTCCCTTCGAGCCTCTCATATGCACTTCTACATATCTTATCTGCCCTTAACCTCTCCGGTCCTTCTAGCTGCTTGTCGCCCTCGAAGAACGCCACGTCCCCTCTGGACAGACAGGCAGTACACGCCGTGGATTTTCCCATCCTTTTCCGCAAACAACTCCGACGCTCTCAACATCAGCAGATATGCACTCTTCCCCCTGCACCCCCACCGCCAACAATCTGCTGCATTGCACTCAACATTCCCCTTGTCAGAGGTCTCCTCACTCTTGCTTGTGTACCTTTCTCCACGTGCCCTCTCTTAGTACCTTGCGCTACCCCTTTGATGTACGGGTTACTCAACGGCAAAGACATGTTCTGAAACTGTTGATAAAAATTTACCGCCACGAGCTTCCCCATTGTCGTCGAATCCCTATTTCCTAGGAACGCACTACAGTAAGCCATGTACTCCGCCAGCTCCTCCACTATCTCCCCTTCCTCCGACCCCTTCGCAATCCATGGGCTCTTCTGCACTCCTTCCCTCCACCTTATCCACATGTTCCAAGCCCCGTGTAAAGTTTTTCTAGTCGACGCTGCAACTCTTCCA
>FN648564.1:355045-365053 GCA_000310025.1 Ectocarpus siliculosus
TCCCCTCCCCCGCCGAATGCCGGCGCGAGCGGCGCCAGTGGCATGAGAAGGTGTGTGTGGGTGAACCGCGGCAGCGGAATTTCACACAACTGCGTCCCCCCCGGCCTTCGCCTGCTCCGCCAGCGCCCTCGCGGTTACCGCTGCGGTCCACTCCTCGAGGTCCGTGTTAAAGGCCTGCATGAATGCCTCGCGGAACCGTCACCCCTGTGTCAGGAGCCCGTTCGCACTTGTTGTTTGTTTCTTGTTGTCTCTCTCTTGACTAATTCCAATACAGCAGCACACTTACTTGCTGACTCCTGCTTCAGATAGACAGAACAGAAGGGGGCGCGGGCGCTCCTTGCTGAGAGGGGGGATGCCATGGCTATATCCGCTGTTTAGCAACACTCCAAAGGAGTTGCAGTTCCCGCCAGATCTACATATATATCTTGCCTGGAACTATCGTGAAGATCCTTGTACTCCAATCCCATAAAAATATAATAATAGTTGTTGACCATGGCTGATATAAGTCCACATATGATATCTATCATCATCATGGTTCGCACGCACTTACTTTCTTTGGCGAGTGGTCCGACGAATAAACCAATTTATCACGCGGAGCGGACCCCAAAAATCAATTTATCACTAAAAAATAGTAGGAAACGGCGGAATGTCCTTGTTTTAAGAAAATCCGATCCCGGGGCAAAACGTTATTATATGATTTTTTGATTATCCCCCCTCCCTCCGCCGAGGGCATTGTTTTTGGGGCGGCATACAAACAAAGTGAGTGGTCTATACGCACACAACACCCAGGCTGCCTCCCAGCTGCCTCGCCCCCTGAACTGCCGAATAAGATCGATGAAAGTGTTTTCCACAGGACACAGCGAACACAAGAAGAATATGACTATCTGTATGTTTTTGGTTTGTGGGAAACAGAGCCGCCCGGAACCATTTGGAACCTCGGGGAGGACCAAATCCCCGATTTCCAGCGCGACTTTGCAACGCCAGCAGCTCCCCACCCGTCGCGCTGCGAGCCGGGAAACTCTCCTCGGTTCGTGCCCGGTACATTCATTCATTCTTCTGCCGGTGTGGGGGCCGAAGAAACGGCCGTCGGCTCGAAAAAGTTTAAACGTTCACGTCGAAACAAATTGGACTACTCACGAAAGGCCAGCGGCGGGAAGAAGAAAAAGCTACTATAATAAGATATATATATTATATGTGTCGGGGTGTTCATTATAATTAATTAATCATTTTTCAGGTTTGCTTGGTATTTTTCAAGTTTGTTTGGGGAGTACATATACATCTTCTTGGGTTTTTGTTGAATAAATAGCCCAGGCTGTTCGAGCAATTTTTTTGGTGCGGCAAGTGGTCTATACTATACACCCAGCCAGCCAGGCGGCCTCCCAGCTGCCTCGCCCCCTGAAAGGCTGCTGAACAAGATCGATGAAAAATCTTTCCCACAGGACACAGCAAATAAACACAAGAAGGTTGATTGATTGGTGGTGGAGTATAAGAAGAACCAAGATATGACGACGAGGAGTAGAGAGCGATCGATGAGCACAGAAAGAAGCAGCAGAAAAAACGACACAGAGGTAGTGTAGAAAAAGAGGGGGAGAAAGGAAAAAAAAAATGCGAGGCCGTGTTTAGTTTTTAATTAATTATTTAATGAATCGTTTTTCAGGTTTGTTTGGTATTTTTCAAGTTTGTTTGCGGAGTACCTGTCTTGGGTTTTTGTTGAATAAATAGGCAAGGCTGTTCGAGAAAAAAAAAAGTCGTTCGGGGAATAAAGGGTTGATTATCGTTTAAGAATATAATAAAAAATCCTTGTGCCCCGTTTTCCAGAACAACAAACAAAAATTGCATTAAAACCTTCAGCTCATCGGCTATCCAACGCAATTTGTATATATTATGAAAATCCGATCCCGGGGCAAAAAGTTATGATTTTTTGAAAATATCTCCCCCTCCCTCCGCCCAGAGTAATTTTTTTGGTGCGGCAAACGAAATAGTGGTCTATACACACACACACACACACCCAGGCTGCCTCCCAGCTGCCTGAATGAATAAGATCGATGAAAAATGTTTTCCACAGGACACAGCAAACAAACACAAGAAGATTGATTAAATATAGTGTGTGGTGGAGTAAAAGAACCAAGATATATTATACATACTCATACGACGACGAGGATTATTATTTTTATTGTAGAGCGGGCAGAAAAAACCAGGACGACACAACAACAGACAGGTTGTTGTTGTGTTGTTGTTGTCTTCACATTATTAAAAACCGTTCCGTTCTCTCTGCCTATCTATCTATCTATTATCTATTTAGTACCTTCTTCTTCTTCTGTCCGCATTTATTTATTTACTACAAATAACTACTTGACGGGGTCGGTTCCCGTGGTCACAGGCTAACTTACCCCCCAAAAGGTAAACGAAAATAAAATGGATCCCAAGGGTCTGCGAGCCAATAAAAATCAACGACAGATCAGACATAGTCTAGGCCACTCCGCCGCTCGCCTCTCTGCACTCTATGCGACGTAACGCACCCTAGAGAGATTGGAAAAAGATAGAAAAAGTATAAAGAAAAAGAATAGAAAGAGAAAGAGAAAAAAAAAAAGCAAGGAAGAGAACAGATGGAGAGAAGCAAAGGGAAAGAGAAAGGCACGGACAGAGAAAGACTCAGACTGACAGAGAAAGACACAGACAGACAGAGAAAGACACACAAACACGCCGTAGCGACAAACAACAAACAAACAAACAGAACAACACAAACCAATATAAGACAACAATGAATGAATGCTGGTTGTAAAAGAAAAAAAAGGGGGGGGGAGCAACCGAAAGGGAAAAAAATAACGAGTCCGGCCGGACTCGAACCGACAATATCTGCCTTCGAAGGGCAGCGGCTTATCCATTAGCCTACGGACCCGTGGAGAAAGATCCGTCAGATGGGTTTCTGATGTTGTGGCGTTAGTGTCAAGTGTCTTTTCGAAGTCATTGCCGCTAGTTTTGAACGAGAAAACCGCCGGTAAAAGTCATAAATTCGAGTCAAGCCAAGGGCTCTTTCAGCATTTTCCCAACTTTTTCACCCGTGAGTCGCCGTGGGCCAAGGTCTTTTCCGGCATTTTTTCAACTTTTTTCTCACCCGTGGGTCACCCCGGGCACCCAACAACAAAATGTGGATGTTTTGTTTTGTCAGATATTAAGAGCTTTTTGGAGGGCGGGTAGGCACTTCGTTATTTTCAACGGTTTTTTGTTTTTTTGGGGGCGCTCGTTTTCTTCAACAGTATGTAGCAGTACAAGTAACAACGTACAGCAGTAACAACCCCGCATGTCTGCTGTATCTGACCTGTCCGGACACATGCATAGCATCGACCGCGTCGACCGTCCAAATGCTTCAACCAACGCCCAGCCCTCATCACACCCAAATGGTTTACATGGATGGGTTGCTCGATTGACACAGGTCGTTCACACGCATGCAAAATTATCGTGTTGAAAGAAATAATTTACTGTAAACCGTAGGTTGCACAAGATACCACACCCCCTTGACCAAGTTTCAAGCTATACTTGTAATGTTCCACGACGAAGACGATTCCGAAAATCAAACGATACATTTTCGAAAATCTCTCGACGAGACAGTTCCAATGCAGCCATTTCCGGCCTCGCCACTCCTTCTGGTGTGGAATAATCAGGCTTTCGAAATTGGTCCAGGGGGCGTGGTATCTTATGCAACCAACTGCTGTGCTGTGAGATCAGTGGATTCGATTCTCCTCTGCGCTATATTTTTTCTTCCCACCACCCTTTTCTCTTTCGTTTCCCTCCGGATTTTCGATGTACCCCTTTGAAAGCATTATTGGCGGTAGAACACAAAGTACCGAGTAAACCCCAGAGAAATATGGCGTGTCAGAGATCGGAAAGTTTTTTCTTTTCGATGTCAAGACAACAACAACTGAGAAAAGGCGGTCGCAGCGGGTCCCCTCATGCCGCGCCACTGATGATGCGAAACGAAGAGGGCACCAGTAGTATGCATAGCAGAACGATGGGATATGCATGTGCGTCTCCATATATTGCGTCTCACCCACTCCCCCTCCCCCCCCGTGTATCGTACGTACTATGTAGTAGGCGGATACCGCCGCCATGAGTGGGCTTCGTACCGTCATGTCCTGGAACGTTCTAGGGCCAGCCAACCACGGCATTCCCGTGTCAGAGGACGAGGCCATGCAGAGCGCGTGACCTTCAATCAGGTCCACCGATGCAAGCGCACCACCCCATAGCTCAGGTACGGTCGGGTTAAGTGAACTCTCCGCAGTAAATGCGAGATTTTGTTCAGAAATAGTGCCCGGTGATTTGAAAAACAAAGTATGATGGAAAGTTCATGTCCCGACCCGCGACACCTCTGTCCACCGAGAACCGATGAAGGTCTGCTGCGGCACCTGCTGTTAGAGTCGTGCATAACATCGTCGATCACTCCGGCATAGCTCCACGCATGTTTTGAGTAAATCGCTCCTATTTGAATTTGAGCGGAAGGAACGATGGAATACCTTCTTTCGAGAGCTGTTCTTCGTTCATTTACTAGGCTCAACCAAAGTGTATGCATACAATAGAGGGAAGGAAGGGGGGGGCGTGCAGGCAACTATTCCTCGCGATGCATTGCTTGTGGAAGGAAGTAGAGAATTTTGACGCACGCGCACCGGTACTGCTGTTGGTTTGAGGGTCTCGCATGTTGTAGCGTTAGTCTATATATAGTGCAATACAGAAGGGCGTCGCAAGGTGAACCGATAGTGTGCAATTAGCCAACATCTCATGATGCCAAGCAACAGCGCCGAGGACGAAGAGTTATTGTCCTTGAAATGTTAACGCCGATTCCCTGTGGTTATGACGCTTGAATTTTTTAATCCCCTAAGTACGTTTTTACAGCGAGGATAGCTGCTGCTGATGTCCTGTTCGCCCTCCTGCTTGCTGTTTCCGGCGCAAATTCCAGGCCATCTACTGTCACCCTTGCTCTGGTGCATCCATCCATCCATCCCGCCCCTTGCCCGCTAAGCACCACTCCCTCCCCCCCCTCACGTTATGTCCTCACGGATATCAAGACGAAGATGGGCACTACAGGCTACACTTCGGTAACAAGAGCGACCCCGACCACGATCGTATTGCCGTACCTTCCCCAGGTGCGAGGCTTTTTTCGAAAAGAAAGGCGTTTGCTGCGAAGGGCGGCGGCCGTGAAAAAACTTGGACGTCATCAATCAGCGACATGTACGTTGCTTTTGTTGATATGTGAACTAAGCCCTATGGGGCTGAGGGTTTTTGTTGTCTTTAGCGTATTCTTCTAACCCTGTCTCCCCTGGTGTACTGTCGGCAATTTGTCAGGCCGATAAGCTATCATTGGACTTGCAAGCTGTTGAACGTCCAACACTCTCGTTTGTTTTGTTCCTGACGCATTCCCAACCTTTTAAATCATTTCCCCACATTTGCAGCGTCCCCTGACGTTGCTCCCAGGCAGTCGACGCGCTAGTGGTTTGTCGCAAGCCATTTATGTATGAACCCGTGACGTCAAATCAACTGGCATTAACATGGAACGCTATTTATTTGTTTATAGTTTCGTGTCTCAGGTTCTAGGAGAGCTTCATGCGGTTCGGCTTGGAATACGTTGGGCTGATCCTCTCCACCGAGAGTATTGATCGTCAGGACGATGCTACGCGCTACCTTAAGCCGTGCTTGTTCGCGGACGAGGGGGCAGGAGGTGGAGGAGGTGACCCAGGGGCGGATGGGGGTGGAGGGTAAACTAAAGATGGAGACGGGGATGTTCTTCGTCTCCGAGCGAGAAAAGCGACGGTCCTGATGACTACGCTTGCTACAAAGCCTTGGCGGACACTGTTCACAAGGTATGTCATGTGTCTTGTCCTTTCCAAAATCGTGCCTCTCTTTCTGTCTCTTTCTCTCTGTGTTGGACGCTTGCGCGTTTCTTGTCGTGCATCCGTTATGCCCGCGGCTCCCTATAATGTACACCCTTCCTCATCCCAGCGTGTCTGTTGGCGACCCCTGATGTTTGAATGTACCTCGCCTCCCTTCAATTTAGTTCTGCGGGGGTGCGTAGCTTATCCTCGTCTCTGACGTATTTCACGACCTGCGGTTATGCTGTCGGCTTGTGCCCCCCCCTCCCCCATGCCTTAGTGAGGGCCAGGCAGGTTTCCGACAGAAGAGGGGGTGCGTAGACCACGCATTCACGGTAGGGAGAATCATCCAAGGTAGAAAGAGGGCGGGAAAGCCGACGTACTGCTTCTTCCTGGACGTGAACAAGGCATACGATACCGTATGGAGAAATGGGCTGTGGAAACAATTGTCCAAGTACGGGATCAAGGGGAAAATGTGGAGAGTGCTGAAGAAGATGACAGAGTGTACGAAAAGCGCGGTCATGCTAGACGGAGAACTGTCTAAGTTCTTCGACATTGAGCAGGGGGTCCCACAAGGTTGCACGCTGTCCCCAACATTGTTCCAGGTGTTCATCAACGATCTGTTGGAAGTCGTAGAGGCAGTCCGGAAGGGAGTAAAAGTAGGGGACACGGAAACTTCGGTGTCAGGAATGCTGTTTGCGGATGATTTTGTTGGTATGTCGGACACCCCTGAGGGACTGCAACTACAAATTGACGCGGCGAAGAAGTTTACTGATAAGTGGAGATTGTCTGCCAACGTTACGAAGGGTGCCGTCATGGTATGCAACGAGGACAGGGAGGAACCAGTAGAACATAGATGGAAGTGGGGGATCGAGGAGATTGCAGTAGTGGACCAGTACACATACCTCGGAGTAGAGATCGCAAACGACTGCTCGTGTAATGCACACATGTCCAAGGTAGCGGAAAAGGGCAAAGCACGAGCAGGGAAGCTGCACCCAATACTCGCAAACCGGCACCTCGATACACGCATCAAATTGGCGGTTTTCAAGAGCGTAATCGTACCGCCGCTAGAGTACGCCGGAGAAGTATGGGAAGGAAATAACAAGGTAGTGAAAGAACTCGAGGCGGCGCAGATGAACGCAGCGAAAATCATCCTAGGATGCTCCAAGCGCGCAAGTAATGCAGCCGTAAGGGCAGAATTGGGGATCCAATCCCTACGGTCGGGAAGAGACGCAAGGAAGCTGACATGGCAGTATCGCATGTATGTGCGGGATGGGAGAGGAGAGGTTGCCGAAAATAGCCTGGGAGGCGAAGTGGGCAAACAAAAAGAGGGGTAGACAACCCACGGAATGGGTCAAGGTTGTAGAGGACGTATGGAAGGGGTTAGACATCGACGAAGATGAAACGCTGGAAACGGAGGGTCTACAGGGGTTCAAGGAGAAGATAACTATTGCATGTGCCGAGAGAGAAGAACGGAATCTAAGGAAAGAAACCGAGGATAAGGAGGGTCTAGAAGTATACGGAATGTTGAAAGAAGGAATAGGGCTCAAGGACTACCTACATGGACCAATGGATGCAGGGACAAAGCTTAAGGTCAAATTCAGGACCGGGGACATAGGCCTTCGAGAACGTCGACGATGACATAGGACGGTAGACGACGAAGACGACAAGTTCAAATGTGATTGCGGCTTCGAGTGCGAAGACCGTGTTCATGTAGTCGCGGAATGTCCGTGGTACGAAGAGGAAAGGGAAGTGTACATGACCGAGCTGGGAAAAATGCAAGGGAGGTACAGGGAGATGTTTGAGGCATGAAATAGAGAGGAGAGGACGGTAGCTGTACTGGGGAGTAGGAAGTGGTTTGAAAAGGCGGGAAGGGATATCGTTAGGATAGACAGACTCGGGAAGATATTTTTGAGCCACCTTTGGCAAAGTAGGAAGGAACGATTGGCCATCGATGACCGGTCCTGTGGGAACAATGCTCCGTCCTCTCGAGGACGCGTGGTCAATGGTCTAACCGCTAAGACATGCAAAAGAGTACGCCCCCCCCCCCCCCCATGCCTGCTTGCAAATATTATCGTTGACAATGTACATCTGTCAGCTAGCCAAGAACTATGCTGCACAAAGGGGGAGAGCATGCCCTCCATTACTCGACGGCCCACTGTTACCCTCCTCTCACACTTCAATATTATTTCGCTGCTGATCGGTGACCTCCAGGTCGAGTCGCCGGGGCCTCGGCTGCAACATCGTTCAAAGCGTTTTCTCGGGTCCTCATGACGTTCACAACGGGTGGAAGCTTTGACGGAAGGAGGCGGCGAAATATCCCGCTCGCCATGTCTCACAGTTTGTTTTTTTATCATATGGTGCTATGATACGCTTGTTGCTCTCGCTGGTGCATGAGGGCTCCTGGCGCGGGATGAGAGCCAGGTGTTTTCTTACTGTGCCTGCAAGGAAGGGCGTTTGGAATCTGTCGCTGCAGCCTCTTGGCTTCGTCCGCGCCGATTTTTGTCCGTGCGAATTGTGGCTTTTTTTGGGGAGGGGAGGGGGGAGTTGCTTCGAGGGTGTTGGGAAAGTAGAGAGGTCTATTTCTGCAGTCTCTGCATTGTTTTTGGAGGACACCGCTGTCGCAGCTGGCTCCGTCTCAGGCAGCGACGTTTTTTCTTGACTAGAGTTAGTTATAGAATTTGGGGCGGCCAGGGTGGGGGGAGGTTCTGTGTTTCGTGTCGGGAGAGACGGTCGTTTCTACCTGTCTGTGCGTTTGGACAACATTGCTGCTGCCGCTACGTGTAGCTGTTGCCTCCGGCTGAGTTGTGTTTCCTCACAACAAACAAAGGTAGTTTATTGCGGGGATTGTGGGTCGTCTCCATGATCGACGTCGCTGACGGTCATGGGCGAGGGCATGCTGTTGTTGTGGTGGGGTATTCAATACACAGAACGACGTTCGAAAGGGTATGACAATGTATGTATGTATTGTTTCAATTTGAAGTACCTTTTATGGTTCTCGCTTATATGTACTCACTCGTGCAACTAGGGATGTTGACGACCCTGGGTCGAGATGATGAGCCGCGGGCGGAGATGGGTTTGAGCTAGAGCTACTGGTAACTTGCGTATGATGCATGGGCACGGGATGTCGTTGTTTCAGGGGTTTGCTCGGGAATGAACCGACGGTAAAATTGTAGTGATTCGAATACAGGGGGCAAAGAAACAATCAAACATGAACAAATAAACGTAGTGCAGGGGAATTGAACCCGCCACTACGTACGGTGCTGAGCACTGCTGTTTGTTGTAGACCGGCCGCATCGTGCGCAACCTCTATGAGAGGGTACGCGTTGCAATACGCAATCTGCCCCCTTTCCGGCTTGTGCGCAACGCGCCAACCTGCAAGAAGGGGTATACCTTGCACTTTTACCGTCAACCTGCCCCCCAACCGGCTTGTGCGAAGCGCGCCAACCTGCAAAAAAGGGTACACCTTGTCATACCATAGGCAACCTACTCCCTAACCGACTTGTGCATGGCGCGCCAATCTCCAAGAAAGGGTACACCTTGCGCTGCCATCGGCAGCCTGCCCGCTGTCCGGCTTGTAAGCAGTGCACCAACCACAAGAAAATGGTACACCTTGCGCCGCCATCGACAGCTTGACCCCGATCCGGCTTGTTAGCAGCGCACCAACCACCACGAAAGGGTACACCTTGTACTACCATCGGCAACCTGCCCCCTATCCGACTTGTAATAGCGAACCAACCACCAAGAAAGGGTACACCTTGCACTACCATCGGCAACCTGCCCCCTATCCGGCTTGTAAACAACGCGCAACCTCCAAGAAAGGTATACCTTGCACAACCTGGCCATCGTTGCATTGCAAGGATTACCCAAGGTGGGGAGGTTGCAACTCGTGCCAAAATATTTGAAGATGGAGGTTGGCAAAAGTGCTCCTACAACCTGGTGTGTTGGCCACCCATGTACCAGTATAGTCTATGTATTTTTCTCGCTTATGGGGAGAAAGAGCGACCAAGACGTCAGTCCACAGACAGAAGGGAATCGTACTTTCGCAGGAGGATTGAATGGCTCACAGAAGCTGGATTCGCTTCAAGAGCCAGTTTCATGGGGGGGGGGGGGAACGGTGTGTGTGTGTCAACTCCTGGTTGCCTCT
>FN648564.1:365280-383671 GCA_000310025.1 Ectocarpus siliculosus
GCCCTGCTTGGTCGCGGGGTTGCTCGGTTTCATTCTCTTCGTTGGCAAACGGAGTATGAGGGACTGTGGAGGACACCTGTCAGGAGTATAACCAACCATGTGTGCACATACAAAGTGTAGGAAGATATGGCTCCCTCGGGGTATCTTGTCACAAGGAGAGTGACAGGAAATGCACCGTCGGAGATGGATATCTTCCGAAGTCCCTGGCCACTTGCCGAAAGTGGAAGCGGAGAGTCTTCGACTCTCCTCTCCCTCTGCCGCTATGGCCACTCTCTCTTTCTACCCTCTTCTCCTCGTTTACACATCACGAGAGGAAATAGCCTTCCCCTGGCAGTGGGATAATACTGCCACGGCACCGGCATCTGTCTCCGACAATAGCCAGTGTCCTCATTGGCGTCGACGAAGAGATTGGTACATGATGTGCCGTTCGCTCTGGTTCCAGTGTCCTCAGGACAGCGTAAAAAGTTCTAGGGAAAGACAGAGAGGACGGGGAAATTCACCCACATCAGCTTGGTGAATGGCATCCGCAACAACTGCTGTAACCCTCTCTCGGGTAAACGACTGGCGAACACACTTGTTCAACACTACATGCTCCCATTTAGTGCTCCACCCTTACCCACACGGAAAGACCCTTGGTCATTCATTCATGTTCTGTTGGTGAACATCCCAATCCTCCTGGAGCGCCCTCTAAGTAGGGCGTCATGCCACACAGGACCGGCGTCTCTTGATCACGACATTTTTGTGCTGGTTCGGGACAGCACGACAGAGGACGATTGTCTGCCGGGCTCGCACGTATGTACAGCATCCGCAATTTCGGGACGACGCGAATCATAGCACACTTCATTGATCGGCTAGAAGGGAGATCGTCCCAAAACATCAACGACGCCGTCAGTGAACATAGAGCACACTGCCCATAATAATACAGCAGCAGTTCATGACTGTTGCGACACGTTATTTTTTCCATTTGTTTTCCCATGTATCAACCACCGCTCGACCGAGGATTCTGCCTACAGTAGCACTGCCTCCCTAACTGAGAAGCTCACCAATCTGGGAAGTTCTGCTTCGAAACTACTATTACAACACACCGTGGAACAAACACAATAAAAACGCTAGGCTCTCTACCCCAACTGTACACCACCAGGACCACAACAAGCTGCTTGATGATTCTCGCGAAGAGACGATTCTCGCGAAGACACGGACAATGCTTCCGAAACAAACATAAGTCGTGGTTCTTATTGCTTCCGCCATCAGCGTGATTGGGGGAGGCATAAGCCTGAGGTCTACTCACGCGGGTGCGGCAAGGCATATCTTCCTCCCCCTCAGCTTCACAAAACGCTCCACACCCGCTACGTAAATGACGACGACGACGACGACGACGACTTTTGTCGCTTGGAATCAACCGCCCCCACCCCCGCCGCGCTTCCGCCTCTCCCCGCGTCTCCCAAATCCGCGTCGCCGTCCCCACTCTTCCTCTTCGCGGAAGGCTTTACCGCTGCTTTCGACGGCGAGTTCCGCGGGTCCCGACGATTGTGGGTGTGGTGATGTCGCCTGCTGTCCTCCACAGGCCGACCTGCTACCCCCCTCCCTTGCCCACCATCGCTGCTACCACTCCCTCCGCCGATACCACCACCACTGCCCCTTTTGTCCACACCGCCACCGTCAACCAGACTGGCCGCGATGTTGGGGGTGTTGCTACTGCTGCTGTTGTTGGTGCCAAGCGGTAACGACGGCGACGACGCGTGATCTCTCGTGGCCCTGGAAGATGAGGAGGATGTCGTTGGCCGAGGTGAAGACGGCGGCGGTCGCGGTGAAGCCGTCGTAGTCGTTGCGCTCGCGGGCGGAGGGCTGACGGCCGTGGAGCCGGAGCCGGCGGCGCCAGCGCCGCCGGCGGCCGGGTCGTTCTTCATCATCATCCGCTGCTTGAGCTTGTCGCGAAGGTCGGTGACGACGACGGTGGCGTGCCCGGCGCCGCGCTCGTCGTAGAGGGACAGGATGATGTCGCAAATGTCTGCATATTGGTTTGAAAGAGGTCATAGCGTAGAAAGGGGGAGAGGGACAGAACGCTGTCGCAAATGTCTGCATATTGTTTCGGGTTTGAAAGAGGTCATACATAGTGCAGAAAGGGGGAGAGGGACAGGACCATGTCGCAAATGTCTGCAGTTGTTTCGGGCTTCAAAGAGGAAAACATATTGTAGAAACGGGGAGAGGGGGGGGCACGAAGAGGAGCGGGTAGGGCGAAGTGAGTTCGAGACGGAACTTGTAAGACCAATTCCTATGGAAGGTCTGCAGTTGCTGAGATTTGGGTTTGGAGTGAGGCCGACAGAATATAGTTATACGATTCAAATCGCGTTTCAATCCTACCCACCCAGCAATATGGCGCGTTCATGTTTCAGCTACGAAAAAAAAAAACTATAAGAAAATTTGACCGGGAAAAAAGTGACCGGAAGCGATTTCTCTCGGCTCGCGAAAGCTACGAGCATGAGATCGCGGTGGTGCCTTCGCGAGACCTACCCCTTGAGGGCCCTGTCGAAGGAATTTCAATCGAAGCGACACCGGCGCCAAACCCAAGCATTTTGTCTCGCTCAAAATCCTTTAACTTGTTTTTAGTGGGGACACCTGTTTGCTCTGCTTCTCCGGGGCTGAGTTCTTTGAGCTCAACAACGCCCCAAAACCGCCACGACGACGACGTTCGCGGCCATGCCTGCCCACACCCCAGCCCTCGCCAGCACGGCGAGCGTTTCAACTCGCGTCGCACGCAGCGTAGAGCAACAGTACAATACCCCCCCAAATCAGAGGCGCTGAGGCCGCTTCTTGGGCAACCCCTTGCATTTTTTCGCTACGGCGCACTCCACAACCGAGCAAGATACAGCCCCATGCTGGCCGCGGCTCGATGCGCTAGGACGAGATAGGCGTGCTGCGCAAGTCTCGGCAAGGACGGCGGCGAGGGGAGCGAACAAGGCAATGAACACCGTTTCCGCTGATTTGCGGGTCGAGTTGCCCGGCGCTGCCCAGCACACGAAATTATTGCCGCATCGATAACTCCGCATCCTGCTCACGAAAGTCCACAAAACTCGGACAGCCAACGCAAACACTGTCCACACATGTGTGTGCCAAATTACAACTCCATCAGACCTGCACGCCGCCCATAATAGCATGTCGTCATCCCTACGCTGACCTCTCCCGGCACAAAACAATCACCCCGCAAGAATTCGCAATTTCTCAGCACATACTCAGCCCCTCGACAAAAATCTTACATCTATGTGGAGCTAGAACTACACTGCGTTCGATGCTCACCCCTTGGTACACCCCGTATCTCGGATCACGATGTACAAGCAAGGTTTGTGCAAGGGGGAGACGCTAAATGCAACGCATGGACCACGGGGGTACACATTTCCCGTCACATGCCCCCTCCGGCCTCGTGCTGCTTGTCCATCTGCTGCAACCCTGCATAGCTCCATCGCAAAACGCTGCAACGGGCCTTTCGGCATCATTTCGCTGTCAATTCGCAAAGTTAGCATCTCCCGACAACGAGCATCGAAAGGGCTGCCTGCGAATCTCTTCAAGCGGGGCAGTTGATGCTTGTAGCCGACGAAACCATATGCGTCAAACTACACCTGATGACCAAGCTTGATTTTTAATTTTGGTGACTTTCTCTTTTCGCGTCCCTTTTTTTCCGCCACCTTTCACCCGCCAGAGGCATTTCTAACCCTTCTGCCCACCTCTTTCGCGAAACGCTGCAACTACCGTTGCACCCCCGTTCCGCTGCCAGCCGGCAAAGTAAGCAGCTCCCGAAAACGAGCATTGAAAGGTCGACCTGTGCATGCCCGCACCTTTGGCTATCGACGACTGTGGCGGTCAAAACCTTTGTTTCAAATGTACCTGTCAGCAGCCCTCTTTTTTGCCTCCTCTCTCTCTGCAACTTTTTTTCACATCAACCGCCCCTACGGAGGGGCAGCTTATGCCCATGGCGCCACCCTCCCACAGCAATCTTCTTGTGATACAGCAGTGGTCCCTGTATCTAATTTTTACGTAGAGAGTCGGCCGTGCTTTATACAGCTCTAGCGTACCTGTGTGTGTCACACTCTTTACTTTTGTTGCGTGCCGGGTATGTATGTAGTCTCCAATTGACTGTACTCTGTTCTCAAGTAATTGTATGCACAGCACACCAAAGCTTTTTTTGGTCTCTCTGCTGTCGATGAACCTCCAAAAATCCAATATTTAAACCCATGGCATTCCTTCTCGACATGATGATGACCGCTCGCCGTTGTGCTGATGCATGCACGCATGAACTCGACTGCCGGTGTACTACTACGGTACTCACTACTACTGTGCTGTACTGTATGTACTGCTGCTGGACATCACCTACATACATGTACGTATCATCATACATGTAATCTTCTATTACAGCAGCAGTAGTACCTGCCTCAACATCTATATACCAGCACCTGCATGCAGTAGACTATACAGCCCCAACGCGGACATGCTGTTGTAATATGCATAGAAGAAGATAGATTGATCCGGTGTATGCATACTACTACTGCTGTAGACTACCATTCCTACTACTACTGCTGCTGTATACAGGATGCACGCCTTTGCACAGTACACACGTCCGTCCAAGGAACATAGTACTCTATGTTTGTTCGATCCATAGTACTCTATGTTGGTTAGATCCATCCGCAGCTACATAGACTACTACTACAGCTCCTACGACACTAGACTACACTACTGCTGTAATGTAGGTATACTACAACTACGAATACTTTGTCCAAGGAACTTAATGGTGCGTCTCTCGCCAGCCTCCATAGAGAAAACGAGGCGATCACTTCTACAGCAGCAGCAGTGTGTAGTGTTGAAGTGTAGGCTACATATTATAGACTACTGCTGTGCTGCAACAGAGCTGCACAGCGGATAGATAGGCGCAGGCGAGTGTGTGAAGAAGAAGCACACCCAGACATCGCTCGCTCCAAAACGCACATTTTTGCAGGGAGGGCTGGCTGTCCTCGTTAACGGTTTTTCATGTCAGAATCATTTCCACGGAAAACCACGGTCGTACAGTTATTGGGCGGTAACTGGCCACCACGGCATGCTCCATGCGGTAACTGGCCACCACGCACGGTACATTCCGTACGGTAACTCGTCACCACGGTAATGTTATTGTACGGCAACCAGCCACCACGGTAATGCACAGGAATGTGCATGTTTTTACGGTAACTGGTCACCACGGTAATTTCTTGTACGGTAACCAGTCCCCACAGTCACATGCACAGAAATAATATGCTTTCTTTGTAACAGAAACTGGTCACCACGCACGGTATAACTTGTTTGTACAGTTAACCACACCACCATGGCACGTCGGGCCCTGTTTCGTTTGCTCGCTTTCAATTGTTCCTTAAGGGCGTGGTCACCGCACACCAAACGTGCGCGACACATTCATTCATTCACCGAGCATCATCACGTCCGCAACCAAACCGGTGCCATAAAAAGAAGGGTGACAACCAGACAGCATGTATGAAGTATGTATCTACGTATCTACTTCATTGCAGAGACACAGGCTCTCGTGGCCTCAAGACGACGTAATAAGTCCACCATGCGCCAAGGAATAATATGTCATCAACACGACAGGTAACAAAAGCAAGCGCCGCCTTCCTCATCCACAGAGAAACGGTGGAATTATTCAACCGTTCAACAAACAATGCAACTACCTGGTGTTTCTGTGCGGTACTACTTATACTGTAGATGAGATTGTGTTGCTCTTTCTTACGGTAACATATACTCCGCGGTAACTCGAAAGCACGGGAATTCCGATTTTTCCGCGGTTATTTTTTGTACTGTAATAGGGGACTTCAACATTTGTTGGTCGTTAACGGTAAAATCAGTTTATCACGGAAACGATTTGGATGGGAAAACGGTAATTCTTATTTTTCACGGGATCGCGGGAAACTAACTGTGATTACGGTGGTTTTACTGCGTGCGGTAAAGTTACTGCGGAGAAATTAACGAGGACAGCCCTGCCTTTTTGTCATCCATAACCACCAGACAGACAGGCGCTAATCAGCGCACAACGAGATGAGAAGGAAGGCTATAGCACACTACTGACTGGCGTACAGTACGTAGTAGGCATACTGCACATCCATCCGCTGTGTGACATGATGTACAATAATACTATTTTATTAATTTTTTGTAGAACAAGAGAGAGGACTCCGCGACAGAGAAAGAGAGACACCCTCGCTCCCGTTATTAGGATTTATTTGACGTCGTTTCGTCACACCGTCACGCACGAAATCCAATCAATCCGTTCAAAGGAAGGATCAAAGGAAAGCGGACCACGGATTGGAGGCAGCCCTGCAAGAGCAGGGCAAATTATGTGATACAGGTGTATGTGTCGTGCAAATGCCCGCGCCACAAGTTGCGTGCTGGCGGGGGCGGGGGCGGGGAGGGTTCCCCAAGAATCCTGCCGGCTTGAAAACCAACGTCTGGATTCAGAACGTATCCACAACGTCATACGCGGCTGAGGACATTGCGCCTCTTCTGTCTGCACACCAAACAACAACTGTTCCGTTCTTCATGCTGCCGCGAGATGGACAAACATACAGAGAGAGACGTAGGACGACGGATTGATTGTCATCTCACCTGCGACCACCGTGACGTCAGCCTCCAGGAGCATCGTATCTACCCGGGGCAGGCCCATGTACAAGTACGACAGGTAGACAACCGCCGCTGCCACCTGCTTCGGCCGGTACTGGAGGCACAGCGTGGTCAACAGGCTGTCGTTCACGAAGCTGGTTGCCGCCTGCACCGGTGACAAGGGCGAAATAAAAAGGCGGCACACTCAAGCACCACAACAAAGAAAAATGTCCCGCAAAAAAACAAATGTTGAAAGTGGACGTGTAAAAAATGGGAGGGGGGAAGAGGAGGGGGGCGTAGGCAACGGCGGAACAGGGCCTTCGTGTACTGGACGCATGCCCCACCTTGAAAGCCACGCGTGCGAGAGCAGTAGTACACGTGAGGGATACGTCCCAGAAGAAGGCCACTAGAACGGGACGATAAGCTCCAGTACTTCACGGCACGAAGGGCACCAAAAGCCGAACGACATGTCTGGAGAACAAATATCCCTGCACGGTCTATCCAGGGGAGCCATGCTCGGTACCGCCATCTTTCACCAGAAGGAGGAATGGGGGGTGGAAACTGGCCCTGGTGGAGCGGTGCCTTACATTTGCGCCCCCCCCGTACAACCCCTTGGAAGGGGGGCCGTGTAGGGGATTTCAGATGTCCTGCCCCAAACTGGACTGAGGGTTTTTTTGGGGGGGGGGGGGCGTACTCTTATGTTTTGCATGCCTTAGCGGTTAGACCATTGACCACGCGTCCTCGAGAGGACGGAGCATTGTTCCCACATGACCCATCACCTATGGCCAATCGTTCCTTCCTACTTTGCCAAAGGTGGCTCAAAAATGTCGTCCCTAGTCTATCTATCCTAACGATATCCCTTCCCGCCTTTTCAAACCACTTCCTATTCCCCAGTACAGCTACCGTCTTCTCCTCTCTATTTCATGCCTCAAACATATCCCTGTACCTCCCTTGCATTTTTCCCAGCTCAGTCATGTACACTTCCCTCTCCTTTCGTACCACGGACATTCCGCGACTACATGAACACGGTCTTTGCATTCCAAGCCGCAATCACATTTGAACTTGTCGTCTTCGTCGTCTACCGTCCTATGTCTTCGTCGACGTTCTCGAAGGCCTATGTTCCCGGTCCTGAATTTGACTTTAAGCTTTGTCCCTGCATCCATTGTCCATGAAGGTAATCCTTGAACCCTATTCCTTCTTTCATAATTACGTACACTTCTAGACCCTCCTTATCCTCGGTTTCTTTCCTTAAATTCTGTTCTTCTCTGTCGGCACAAGCAATCTCCTTGAACCCCTGTAGACCCTCCGTTTCCAGCGTTTCATCTTCGTCGATTTCGAACCCCTTCCATACGTCCTCTACAACCTTGACCCATTCCGTGGGTTGTCTACCCATCTTTTTGTTTGCCCACTTCGCCTCCCATACTATTCTCGGCAACCTCTCCTCCCATCCCGCACATGCGATACTGCCATGTCAGCTTCCTTGCGTCTCTTCCCGACCGTAGGGATTGGATGCCCAATTCTGCCCTGACGGCTGCATTACTTGTGCGCTTGGAGCATCCTAGAATGATTTTCGCTGCTTTCATCTGCGCCGCCTCGAGTTCTTTCACTACCTTCTTATTTCCTTCCCATACTTCTCCGGCGTACTCTAGCGCCGTACTCTAGCGGCGGTACGATTACGCTCTTGAAAACCGTCAATTTGATGCGTGTATCGAGGTGCCAGTATTGGCTGCAGCTTCCCTGCTCGTGCTTTGCCCTTTTCCGCTACCTTGGACATGTGTGCTGCATTCCACGAGCACTCTTTTGTGATCTTTACTCCGAGGTATGTGTACTGGTCCACTACTGCAATCTCCTCGATCCCCCACTTCCATCCATATTCTACTGGTTCCCCCCTGTCCTCGTTGCAAACCATGACGGCACTCTTCTTGACGTTGGAAGACAATCTTTCACTTATCGGTAAACTTCTTCGCTGCGTCAATTTGCAGTTGCAGTCCCTCAGGGGTGTCCGACATACCAACAAAATCATCCGCGAACAGCATTCCCGACACCGAAGTTTCCGTGTACTTTTACTCCCTTCCGGACTGCCTCTACGACTTCCAACAGATCGTTGATGAACACCTGGAATAATGTTGTGGACAGCGTGTAACCTTGTGGAACCCCCTGTTCAATGTCGAAGAACTTAGACAGTTCTCCGTCTAGCATGACCGCGCTTTTCGTACACTCTGTCACCTTCTTCAGCACTCTCCCATTTTCCCCTTGATCCCGTACTTGACAACTGTTTCCACAGCCCATTTCTCCATAGTGTATCGTATGCCTTTTTCACGTCCAGGAAGAAGCAGTACGTCGGCTGTCCCGCCCTCTTCTACCTTGGATGATTCTCCCTACCGTGCATGCGTGGTCTACGCACCCCCTCTTCTTTCGGAAACCTGCCTGGCCCTCACTAATGCTATGTTCCTTCTCCAATACTCCCACTATCCCATCGTTCAGCAGCTTACAGGACACTTTTCCTACTGTGTTCAACACAGTGTGATCCCCCTGTAGTTTCCTGGGTCAGTCTTGTCTCCTTTCTTAAACAAGTTCACAACCACTTGTTTTTCAACACCCAGTTGTACAGCAGTACCATCAGCTGGGTCATCCCCTTCCCTCAAAACTTCATGAACTCGTTGACTATCCCATCCGCCCATGCTGCTTTGTGGCACTGCAGCTTGTTCACACACTGGGGGGGTGGGGTCTATTGGCATGTTTTATAGCATAGGATCAAGTATGGTGTACATAATGCTATACTAGTACAACGATCGTTGTATGGATTTACAATTTGACACTAGAGCAATCCTCGGGGCGAGATCTGAGGCAGCGAAGGCAACAGGAAAACACGAGCTGTTCCTACCCGACAAAGCGTCCCGCACACCCACGCTTAACGCGAAGAAGAGAAGGCGTTGCATGTACCGAAACTTGAGCAAGTCCCCCCCGTTTCTGCCGCACGTACGTACCTGGCTGAGTTGTCGGTTGAGCGCCTTGTCGGCCCCTTTCCCCCCGTCGGCGCCCTTGCCCATCGTAAAGAGCTTCTTCAGCAGAGACATCACAACCGAATACGGGTGCTCCACGGTGAGTTGAAAACCGAGCGTGTGGAGAACGCAGCGTTCCGCGATAAGAATCTGCGCGCGTAGGCGGGCGGGGGCGGATGGGTGGTCGAAAAAGCGGCAGTGAATATGCACACCACGGCCGGGACAAAACAAACACGCGTCATTTGGCATTCGGGCAAACCTACGTTCTTGACTGCTTGCGGCGGCTCCTCCATCAAGCTTCGTTGTTCGAGTGTTTTTCCCTGCGTTGTACGAGTTGACAACTTAGGAAATAGTGCTAAACATCCTTAAGAACATAATCCGAGACCTCCTCACGCTACTACTTAAAGTACTGCCCCCTTGGGTCCGTCCGTACCGTTGTGATCAACACGCTGGTCACTGCGGGAACGGTCAAATATTGCGCAGCGGTAGCTCAAAAATCGCGATCAGCAATCAAATCCGCAGCCGCAGCACAGCATGGGCACTTTTGATACCCCCAAATACTGCACGTGGTCGTGCAGCATCAGGCGGGAAAAACCTCCACACAATCTACGAAAATAACGCCATAAACAACTCTCGAAGAAAGAGGCTAAATCTTGAGACGAAGCGCGGGCGGTGAGATACGTAGTCAGCAGGACAGGGCAATAAGGACCAGAAGAATGAAATACAAGTCGGAGATAAAGAGACCAAAAAAACGAAAAATACACAAAAACAAAGGACACAGAGAGTGAGAGAAGCGGCGTACCTTTTCCCTCAGTCTCTTAAAAGACTTCTCGTTTTCGGCGGGGGGATCTCTGCCGCCATTCCAAACCTTCCAGCTCTTGCTCATCACCTGCTCCACTCGTTTTGAGCTCTCCTGCAAACCAAACAAAGCGCACCACACACAAAAAAATAAAATCCGCCAATCAGAAACGCCCAGAGTAGTGGGGAGAGAAACAAATTCTCGCGGTTCGGGAATACAAGACGAAGCGGTGCAACGGGCAGATGTGAGAATTAAGCTCGACGTCACGTCGACAACCTTATGGTTTACAACCAAGTAAATTGGCTGTGTGTGCGTGCCCGACCGTACGTGTCCAAACAGCAGGAGACGCGCCACGTGCTGAACAGCGTGAGTGTCTTGGGCAAAAAATTTCCCAAAGCGTTGTCCCGTTTGCACAATGTTTGGGCTGATGGACTGCTGTGGCCACGGCAAAACCGTTTCCCCGTCATGGGACCGGCACGGACGTTGTTGAGGTGTACATATCGGCTACGAGGGTGGGAGCTGATTCGCCATGTGCAAGACGGCAACAACACCACCACCGCCACCACCAACACCACCACTTTGCAGCAAGTCGAACAACGCCAACATCATCAACATCGCCACACCACCACCATCAACAGCAACTCCAATTCTTGCGGAACGAACGCACCTCCACCTTGGCGGCCAGGAAGAGGCACGCCGATCCCACGAAGAAGCGCTCGTGTTTCTGGAAAGAGTGCAGCATGAAGAACTTGTGGAAGAAGACCAGCGCCGTCGCTACCGCGTCGACCGGCCTTCCCCCCCCCCCCCCCCCAAGCCCGGAAACGTTCGTCGCACGTAGACAGAGACGAGCCAAGGGGTTGGCAATCACAGCGGTTAGTCCAACAAGGCGGGGCAGGGCTGTTGGTTGTTGTGAGGCGTCAGCACCGGGAAGGTGGGCGAGAACCGTCTGTCGAAAGAGCGGTGCAGCGGCGGCGGGGGTAGAACCATGTGCTGTATCCCTTCTCGGGCGACAGAAAGATACCCTCCACCCCACCGCCACCACCACCGTAGAATAAACCTCTCTCGGGCTGCTTCGAAACAGCGCTATCCAAGCACGAGAGAGTACTTGCTATGCACGCGACTCACAAGCAGCACACCCGGAGCGCTACTGCTGTCGGCCTTACTACATGTAAGCATGTACGTGGTTACTACATGTAAGCATGTACGTGCGTGTAACTGTCAGTTCACGCCGAGGGGCTACCTGGCCCGAAAAATGCGGGTATAATAGCATCTGCCGGCCAACAGACAATCATGGCGAGAGAAAACATGGAGGTGCAGCAGAGTACGGAAAATCTCGTTTATAGGAGTGATGTATGTACCCATACATGTACACCGCGGTTTGCTGTGGAGATCGGGTTCGACCGCGTCTTGTTGGTTTTGTCTCATCGGGTTCGACCGCGTCTTGTTGGTTTTGTCTCATCACCACCTTCCACCCTACATTGTAGTTAACATCGAAGTATTTGCTTCTACCTGATTCTCGCAAAACATGCACGCATCGCTCCCCAGCTGTGTAACAAGCAGAGATACAGAGTAGCAGTTGAATACGACTGCTGTGCGGCTGCCGAGGTCGAATTCGTAGATTGTAGCCAACGGTGTCTTCATGGTTCTCCGCAAATCGAGACGTACACTGCTGTGCTTGCAAGCAGACCCCGCGCCACTACACTTGCTGCAATGGATGGAAAACCGCCGCCACACATCGACCAACACCCACTGGAGAACGCACAGGCCTCTACCAGGTATCTACAGTACATGTAGTCTATCCTCACAGCTCAAGCTCCTTCCCCGCCGCCTTGATAAAGAGCCCTGTCTTTCGCCGATAGTCATTCTCCAAGGCCTCGGAGACGCCGTCTTTTCTGGAGGGAGAATTCCGTATCTGATCCACCGTGTAAAGCTTCGTAGCACGTAGGTTCGGCATCGTCCCTTCCTTAGCCAGCAGCGGTGTTGGCAGACGCAGACAGCCCACAGCACTGACTGCTGACAGCGGCCGGGGTCATCGCAGATATTCTCCGCACTCGCCTACCCGGGGGTGGCTATAAGAATCCGCGAGCGGCCAACAGGCAAGAGCAAGCGAGCGAGCTGTGGCATAGACACCCGGAAAGAGGCACCGTGACAGAGAGGGAAGAGAGGAAACCACGATGCTCGACGAGAAGCAGGACAATGAGTTCCACATCATCGTGAGTTTTCAGATGCTCATCCACAGTAGTGCAAGCACCGTGCTCTGATAATTTGATAATTTGTGTCTTTTTTCAAATTCGCGACTTTCAAAATTTCAGGGTACAGCAACTCCCGAGTAGAATCGCTCCGCGGAGCGGTTTTTTTCTTTTTCAAGTTCCACGGGCAGCAGGAACGGAGCGTTTTTCTTCACTTGAAAATCTCTCGGAATGGTGCGGAGCGGTTTATCCGGGGGCAAAAGTCCCACGGAGCGAAGCGTTTTTTTTTTTCATGTCACGGAGCGGAGCGTGGCGGTTTATCCGTGATGATAGTCCGTTTTTTTTCACGGAGCGGTTTTCTTTGCTCGGTAGCATAAACCACGCGAAACCGCGGCCTTGAGGACGGTTTTTCGTCAGAAACACCCGCCCGTCGAAACCGCACGGATACCCGTACACAATCGACGGAGTAATTGCAATTTCGTGAAAAACGTTGGGTTTGGTACACCGAACAGCGATTTTCCGCACGGTGTGCTGTGGTTGTAGGCCGCCGGTGACACCGTATGCGTCCTCGCCGCTAGGACAGCCCAAACAGCCCCAAAAGCTGCCAATTTATCAATTATTCTCAAGAGGGACCGTTCCCCGCATCGATACCTCCTCGACTCCTATATTAACACGTAAAACAGCAGATGATTCCTCACTTGCCTCTCGTTGAAACTTGTCAGTACTAAACCTGATACCTCCTCGACTCGTACGTTCCTGCAACACGTATAACAGCAAATGATTCCTCACTCGCCTCTCGTAAAACTTGTCAGTACTAATACCTGGTACCTCTTGCTGTGAAAGCAGAATAGAAAAACAGAAAAAATGAAAAAATACCGCGACTCCGTGGGAACACCGTGACCTTTTTGCGGTTTTACCCGTGTGATTTTTTTGCGGTTTTATCCGTGCTCGTGTGGCGGAGTAGCTCAAAACGCTCCGTGGAAAAACCGCTTGTTGTACGGGTTTCGGGGAAGCTCCACGGAGCGGAGCGGTTTACCCGAGGGCAAAATTCTCACGGAGCGGAGCGGTTTTTCCTATCATGTCACGGAGCGGTTTGAACCATTTCGCTATCCGCTCCGTGGAAAAAAACGGCTCCGTGAAATACCCTGAATTTTTTCGAGGCCGTGTATGCTGGCACAAGTACAGCAGTATGCTGGGTGTACAGCTGTCCTCTGGACACATGATTGGTCCTCTCACCAGCACACACGCCTGTGGCGACAGCCGGGGCATATTTGAGGGATGCTGGGTGCATGTTTGCCGAGCCTTGACCTTTGGTTCTATTCACTGGCTGCTGCGGCCGCTTGTCCTCGTGTTTTACGAAACTCATGTATCTTGTGTCAGTCTCTGGATCGCCGCAGGTCACGTGAGATATCACACCCCCAAGCCCGATTGTCAACGCTCTATTTCTGCACAGCGTAAAGAGTGGCAGCGCCGACAACTGGGGCGCTGAAGCTGTCTCGTCGCGAGCTGTTCAAAAACGTATCGTTTCATTTATTCATCCTCTTTTTCGTGGAGAAATCGAGTTTTGAAAATGGTCCAAGAGGTGTGATGGTATCTTGTGTTACCGACGGTAAGCTTCAAGACTCCTCGGAAATCGGGAGCCTCTCTGTGTAAACGTTTGAACATATGCCTATCGAAACATTTTGTTGATTGGTGGAGGATTGCCGTGGCTCCCCCCACGATGCTATTTGTATGTCCTCGTCACGGAATGTACATGGAGTCTACATGTAGTGCGTCCTCCATAGACCCTTTACCCTTTCACCCGACAGCTGAGAACGGAACAACTGCGGTAGACTTGGACCATCAACTAATACAGAAGGGTGATCCCGCAAATCAATCTGGCCATATCATACCTCAAGTACGTCATACTCCATCAGATTTCCGTTTGCTCGGAGAAAGAGAAAATTTGTTCCATGAAGCACACACCCTACCTAGCGGGTGCAATCTGTAGCCAAACTTGGTAGCGTGTATGTGTATGATTGCGCTCGACGGTGCCTACGAACAACGAAGCTGAGCTTAGTCTTTCTTCGGCGCAAAACCAACGCTGGTTTTGTGTGGGCCCTAACCTGTAGGCTCCTCACGGAAGAAATGCGTTTGCTATGACATGGTCTGCATGGGATCCATTTTTCATGTTTGCGCCAGTATAAGATATTTCGTGCCCCGACGCCTGAACCACCCGTTGCGCTACGCTGGTTTATCCCGTGTTTTTTTTTTGCGATAACCATAATGGTGGTCGAGTAGACTGTTCTGTGCGGGATCGAGAACCCTCACTCTGCGCAAAGGGGATGGTCGCGCCACGTTGTGTTAAAATGGTCAAGCAACCCTCGAGGCAGTTACACAGTGCTTATAACTGTCTCTGGAAGTAAAAGCACCAGATAATAAAGTAAGTCATAGAAGTACGCAGCTGCCATCATTACGCAAGGAGTAAGCACAAGACGCCGAACGCCCTCAGCAGGATGCAGCGCATCGTTCGTGCGACTCGCCGAATACCTCACGATGCTTCGCTCTTGGTGATGTGAGAGCCTGGTCCGGTAAGAACCCGGCGTGCTCCGTCCCGGCTTTGTAGGGATGCGAGGTCAATGGTCTTACGACTACGGCATGCACGACTATGAGTACGAGTACACCCCCCACCTCTTACAAGAAGATTGCCTTTGTGCCCTTTTCACCGGTGAAGGTTGGAGAGGAGTGAGTTTTTGTGCTGATGTGGAACCGGAAGCATGACTCCACCGAAAGATTAGCGTCTTACACAGGTCGCGCGGGTGAGATCTCTGTTCACGGCTACGCTGCTGTGCCCAGGGCATGTACACACGCGCCCTTGTTCCCTTCCGCATCAGCCACGCCGTCTTGAACAGCCCTGTAACTGAACAGCCCACCAGAGCTGAACAGCCTGCCGTAACTTAACAGCCTGCCGTACCTGAACAGCCTGCCGTAACACGAGCATGGCAATCGAATGAGCGAACGACCGAAAACACTGACGACGCCAGGTCAACAACGAGAAGCTGGAGGAGATCAAAGCTAATGATGGGAACACGTACGTGGTCATGCCCCTCTTGTGAGTGTGTTGGCGAATGTTTCGTGAATTTGACATCGGTCCCCCTAGCCTGTGTGTATGTGTGCGTGTTTTATTTTCTTTTTGTCGACCGCGCTAGCCGGGAAGCCAGTGAAATTCGTCAGTCTGCAGCAGAATGTGTGCGTGTCATTCGTTTTTTCCCCCTTCTAGGATAGACCGCGTAACCGACCGACAAATGTGTACGTGTGTATTTTTCTCGATAGCATCGACAGGGCGAAACCGCTGACCAATGGGAGTGTGTCAGTGTGGGTCAGTAGGCATCAACGGCTAACCGGCTAACCGATCAACGTAAGCCTTCGTTTGCTTGAAGGTTTTGATCGTTTTTTTTATGCATAGTCTACGGGCTTCCCGGACAGGGTAAGCATGTTGTTGTTATCGTTGTTATTGCTCTTCTTCTTGTTCTTCTTCCTGTGCATTACGTATCCGTTCCGATCTCTGCTCATTATCGTACCGGTCCAACTGGCGATGAACCGTGGGGCTTGCCGTAGCCTGACCACAAGCGGGGTTCCAAGCACACTCCCAAGTTTCCACTAGGTGTGACCAGCCGCCGTTTTCTTTTCGCTTCTCTTACTCCTGGTTGGGTGCCTCACCTGCGCCCAGCCAACTATCCTCACTCAAGTGATGGACCGCAAGCAAGGACACAACGAGGGCACTCTGTGTACCCGACCCCCCCCACCCCCCTCTCTATTTCCGATTCCTGAACCCGCAAACCATCCTACCGTACCCTCTGCTACTGCGGTTTGTATTGCAGCTCCAAGGTCTCGTACGGCGTCGAGTTCGTGGAAGAGGTCAAAGGCCACGGTGCGGCAGAGAAGATCTCTCAAAAGTGGCCCGTGGTGAGAAGTTCCATTTTTTAATGACCTAAGCCTACAGCATGTTCACGCGTGTTCGTTTTTTTTCGCTACTACTACCACTGCTGTAGCGCCACTCAGAATCAAACCTTACGACACGGCCGAGTCGCCGGGTGTTGTAGCTGTTTTTCGCCCCGCCCCCGAGGGGGCGACTCGAACTGCATAAAATGAGTAGGTGTGTTGCGCGCCGACAGCGACACGGCCCAAGTCGTCAAGTGTTTGCTCGAACCTACCTGCACGAATACAGTCCAGGAGATGCGCGTAGGGCGACGCGCACTGCAACAACTCCTGTCGAGGTACATTTAGGTGTGACGCACGCCGGCGGAGGAAAAAGCCTTATCTTCATTGGTCTGGAAACGTCTCTCATCTGAATACGTCTTGGCTTGCCGCCTACCCTTCCAGCATGAGGTGCCCGCCACTTCGGCCTGAAGATGAGAGTTTTCTTCTCTGCCAGGATGTTTGGGATTGCCGTGTCACTTTTTTTCTTTTTCTTTACCTCAGATGTGCTCCCTTCGCCCTTCTGCGGGCGCCTACCCCCAGCCTCCTTGTTCCCGCAGACGAGGCCGCAAGTGATAAAACATACACACACACACGCACACACATGCACGAAAATTGCAGATACATACAGACGTGTAGGCATCCGTGTGACTGCCTATATCTTGCTTTTCAGCTGCATGCGCTTCAGGTTTACCCGTCACGTGTGCGTGATATCCAGAGTGCTCTCCGCAGCCGTTGCCAGCGCTGGAATACCCGTATTGCAATAAGATTTGTCCAGATGCATGGCTGTACGTTCATGTTGTGTTGACACCTTTGCCCATTCGATATTCGCCCCGTTTGCTCGCCCCTGCCGCCCGTTCGTGCGGCCTCATCGCGTCAACCGTATCACCACCACGACCACCACAACGACACCACAACCCAACCAAAAGTGCCCGTACAAGGTGGTCGTGAGGAATTTGTCCGCCAAGATCCAAAAGACCACTCTCTACGTCGACGGGCAGAAGGCGAGCAAGCTTCCCCTTCCCCTTGCCATTGTTGTGCTTTGGCTTGCTTCTCGATCATGATGATTTGTTTTGTGTACATACTCGCTGTTGTTGATATGTTGCGAACCATGAACGGTCTACGTCCAGACTGGCTTTTTTTCTTTTTTTTTGGATCGTGCGGTGTGTGTCGCGGTACAAGCTGTCCCTTGTTTTTGGTTTTGGTCGAAAACTTCCGCCTTCCCTCTTCCCCCAAGGTCGGAAGCGTTTTTTTTTTCGTGTCTACATTCGTCACAACCGCTTATTTAGATGATACTTGATTGGGCCCGCTGATCAAGTAGAAATCATCCACCGTTTCGTCTATTCCCGGAGTTTGTTGTGGCCTCTCTCTCTCTCTCTCTCTGTCTGTCTTTGTCTGTCTGTCTTTGTCTGTCTGTCTGTCTGTCTGTCTGTCTGTCTGTCTCCATCCCTCTCGCCAAGCTCCTGCTGGGCAGCGGTCACCAAACCTATTGATAGCCTATGGGTTTGGAGCAGTCGATTGTCGATCGCCACACCTGTGCGTTTGCCCGCACGTGTACGGTGCTAGTGGCCCGAGTACCTAACCTCCGTATTCCCTCGCAGCCTGAGTCGCTCGGGAACTCGGCGTACTTCCAAGTAAATATCGCACAACGGTAGCGTTCATTCTGTCCTCTTCATTTTTGGCCTGTCGTTTTACCTCGGGGGCTTCGTTTCTCCATCTCTCTCTCTCTCTCTTCGCGCTTTTAAGTTCATTATTTCACAACGATCGCCCACTCTTCGCCACCCTCCAGATCCCCCCCCCCCCACCCCCCCCCCCCCCCC
>FN648564.1:383771-397476 GCA_000310025.1 Ectocarpus siliculosus
GGCAAATTTATTAATGCGGGGGCCACGACAGTTTTCCCGCCGGAAAAGGGGGCGGTGGGGCCAACGCAATTATTGGGGTTTGGTTCCTCCTTTGGCCCCCCCGGGTTTTAAATTTTTTTTTTCCGGTTTTTATTTTGGGGGAAATTGGGGGGGAAAAAAATTTCCCCCCAGAAAACAGTTTTGCCATGTTTAGAAATTGGGGGCGGGTCCCGGGGGTTCCCTTAGAAAGGCCCCCCAGGGGGGGGAAAAAACCCCTTGGTTTTTCCCCCAAGGTTTAGGGTGTTGGGGCCCGGGGTCCCAACCCCCTTTTTTCCCTCCCCCCCGGGGTCGCTGGGAAATTGGGGGTTTTTCCAAAAAAATTTCCCCAAAGGGGGGGTTTCTTTTTTTCTTTTTTTTTTTGGCCCTGTCTTTTTCCCTGGGGGGTTTTTTTTTCCCTTTTTTTTTTTTTTTTTTTGGGGTTTTAAATTTCTTTTTTTCAAAAGGTTGGCCCATTTTTCCCCCCCCCCCAAACCCCCCCCCCCCCCCCCCCCCTCACCAACACGCAGGTGTGTCGAAAGCATGTGCGCGCGGGAGAAAACCAGGTGTTTGAGGGGATTCCCACTGCAAAAGGCATCCAGGAGCTCCTTTTCTCCCTGCCAAGGTGCGGTCTGACTTCCACGCCCGCTCCCTCCCTACGTGCGCGCTGTCGGAACAACCGCGCTGGAGGCACGCAGACTGCCTATTGATGCATGGGGCTACGTTGAAGTGGTTTTTCAAGGATTTTCTCTGTCTCTCTCTCGCACACACACTGTCTTTCTCTCTGTCTCTTTCTCTCGCGCGCGTGCAAGTCTTTTTAGGTACCGTCGACCATGCTTTTCTGTCGACCAAGAAATAAGCGTTACAAGCTAGTCTAAGCCGGACAGAAACAACAACCGACAACGTTGTGAACGTGCGTGAGGGCGTGCGTGCGTGCGTGTGTGTGTGTGTGTCCTGTGCCCGTCTTGTGTGGGATGCAGGTTTACCACCTTGAAGGAACAGCAGGGCAACAGCGGCGGACGGGCGCTGAAGAAGTCACGCACGAGTGAGATTGGGGTGGTCAAGATTGTGTGGAACGACTGTGTCAAGACTGGCAAAAGGTGAGCGAGCCCTCCTTTGTCCGCGCGCAGACGGCAGATGTTGCTGTTGCTGGCGTCGTCGTTGCTGTTGTTGCTGTTGTTGTTGCTGTTGTTGGCTAGTTCTCTTTTTTCCCCGCACAAATATTGAAGGGGGCTTTTGGAGCATGTACGGGCAGAACACGCTGATTTGGCGTAACACTTTCAACCCTGCGAATTATCGAGTCAGGTATCGGTAGCAGGAGTGCGGGCTTTCTAGGGTGGCGCTCGTTACCAAGGAACCGGTCCGAAAAGCGCTCCAGTTATGAACACGCCCCAAGCCCGCCCCGTGACTGTTAGCGGGGGTTTGTAACTCTTCAGGCAGAAGGAATGAATGCCTCATGGGCGCTTGGCGGCTGGTTCAACGCTGTGCGAGGTTTTTTGGCACATTCTCGGCGACTAATGCCTTGTGCATGAGTACACGCCCCCTCCGTCCCTTCTCTGTCTCGTGGCCGATTTTCTTTTCCTGCCCCCGGTCTTCCCCTCCCTGTCGCTCTCCTTGCACACCTACCGTTATTTTCGCTCTGCGCGTCTCTGTCCCCCCCCCTCCACTACACACACCGGTCCTGTTTTACTCACCCCGTCGTTGTGTCCCCCCTGCCTTTGTCTGTCTGCCTGTCTCTCCCTCTTGCCTTGCAGGTCCTCGTCCCGTCACCGGAAGTACTCAACGACCTCCTTCACGCAAGCGAACAAGTCGGACGCGAAAGCGACGGGCGCTGGTGCAGGAGGGGGCAGCAGCGAGAAGGCCTTCGCGTCTACAACCAGGCACGCGGCTACGGAGGCTGGCTTGTGTCTCTAGCTGTTGTCTATGAAACCTTGCTGGCAGGTTTTTGTCTGCTATGTGGCGGTACGCAGTATGTGCGGTTGATGGGATCGGGCGGGATGCCATTTGGTTGTCGTTTTTGGCATCTGATAAGCGTCCATTGACCGCACGCATCCCCGTTGGACACGGGGGTTCCGCCGCTAGCGTTGTGTAAGTTGTCCCCTGTCCCCTCCCACACCCAAGGTGAAGCATTCAGTTTCTCGCCGTTTTCCTTCAGTGCACGTGAGCCGTGTAGGCATCGCACCGGTGGGTGCATCCACCACAATCAGCCCCACCACAATCCCCCCCCCCCCCCCCTCCCTGTGGCATTTGGCGATACAGCGATCGCAAACACGGGTGCGACCTCCCCGTGGCCTAATGGCAGCAAGCTTGGGGTATGAAAAGACATAGCCCCCACCCGCGCATTCCCCCAACATCCTCGCTGTGTTTGCTAGTTGTAGAGGGTGTCACGAACAGCAGTGCCGGTTGTTGCATCGACTGGGATGTATGTGTGCTCTTAGCTGCTTGACTTGTCGTGGTCTCGTTACTCTCCCCAGGGTAGGTCCTCTATCGAACACCCGTTCCGTTCGGTTATCCGAAGCTCGTTCCGTTCTTAGTATTGTTGCCGGTATGCACTCTCCCCAACTCGTTCTGTTTTGAATTATTGAAGTGTGTTCTCTGGTTGTCTGCAATAATCAATCCCGAGAGCGATTCTGTCTCCACCCCTTGGCCCCGTGTCACCCCCTCCTTCCCCCCTGCACCCCCGACCCACTCCCTTGTAACCACCGGCCGACCTTGTTCACCACCGCTGCTTTTTGTACCACACTGCTGCACTGCCTGACCGTCCGTCCTCAGGGCAGGCAAGGTCATCCGGCTGAATGAGCCTAAATCCTGCACGGTTTCGACGTATCATAACGTCGGAAAGCCGTGGGAAGCGCGCTTGTTGTACCGCACAGAACACCACTTACAGGCAAGCAAGGGACAGGGTCCACGCAAACATTGTTTTTGCACCCCAGGTGGCGGGGAAGAGATGTAATTCATTTCGTGTTTGCCAAGCGGGAATGCGATTTCCGTCGAAAACTGAGGGAAAAAAACAACGGGAGCGATGTGTATGCGGACGGCTGTTGTCCGAGCAAGGGGGACGGTGGTGACCATCCCTTTTTACGGGCTGAAGAAGTCGTAGGGTCGGCACCGAGTTACTCATCGACACGCCGGTGTTCAGTGAGAAGGGTAAATGTGGTAGCTATGTAGTTGCCAGCCGGCGGCACAGGCTGGTGGTTCTGATATGTAGGGTAAATATGCTCCGGAGTACAGTAACTTGACGGCAGGCGCATGTAGGTGGGTGTTAGGGGCGGCATGCTTCTGGTTGGCCAGCGTTGGGCGCTCTGCCTTTAGGCCTGAACCTAGCGGGGGTAGTTAGGTGAAAATAGCTCTCTTTTTATTCTTTACCACGACCTTTGAGGCGCCGCGATGGAACAGAAACACCCCGCCACAGAAATGCCTCATACTCGATACGATCACCCCAAATCGCCGTGACTAGCACGGCATTTTTTGTTGTGCTCGCTCCCGCGAACACCTGCTTGTGGCATCGGAATCGGTAAATCGTTGGTGGTTGCTGAGAGGGAATAGAGGCCGCGCGAGCAAGCAGCAATCGTACCTTGTCTCTGTACCGACCCTTCCCCTCCCCCCTGGCGCCCTCTCTCTGTGCGTGGCCTTCTTCTCATGCGGCCTCTGTGTATGTCTGTATGTGCTTTTGAGTTTCTGATTGATTCATTTGATTGGCATCGACCGCGTTAATCCGCTGACAGTGGAAGAAAAACTTGTTTTGAAAGAGGGACAGGGTAGGCCCAGCCATGCACAAACTGGAGAAGGTCTGTGTCTGCTTCCCCCCCTCCCCCCGGACTCTGATTTTCGCGAACGAAAAAACAGGACATCGGCGTCCTCGGAACAAGCGAAACTGCGGCACAGGAGATCGAGCGAAAGGCGAAGCGCGCGAGGCGCCGGAAGAAGGCCAAGCTCCAGGGCGGCCCCTCCTCTCCCCCCGTCCTTGTCATGGAAGACGACCCCCCGCCCCTGGTAGCCGCAACCGACGTAAAGCCTGTTTTGTGAAGGCGTGCGGCACCGATGGTCGGCAGGGCGGGATGATGAGATGAAGGCTTGGTTGCCCTTTGGAAGGAGCTGAGCCAGATGGGGGAGAGACAGTCGCTCCGTTGTTGTGTGTCGTTGGGAACCGGGACGGGGGTTGCTGCTTGACATGGCAGGAGAGGGGAGGGGAGAGACTAGAGAAGGATCAAGGGGGCGGCGGTGCACTTATGTGAATCTCAAGGATAACACCTCCTCCTTGGCATCCGCATCTATCCAGCGCTCCGCGGCTTTGGATCTTGACTGTCACATTCACTGGTAACGGGAGATTCGCCTCCGGTATGCTCCGTTGGGTTATCGCCGCAAGGCCCATGAATCACTTAGAGCCCTTCCATCCACCCGTCTGCCCCACGCCCAATATTTGTTCGTTTTCGGAAAAAGCAAACAGAGCAGGAGGAGTTGGTTATAGAAGGGTGCGATTGGTTGCCGCTGCTTGGACAGCTTGCTCCTAGTTAGTGCGGAACAGTTAATAATGTCTGCGTTTGAAGCTATTCATCATGTGTGGAGAACGCGTTTCTTTCCGCACGATATGCAGAGCTGCTACATGCAAGCGTGTGTGTGAGGGCTGGTACTCTTTGCTAGAATTTGGAGAAGATAGATTACTGATAGTTGAGTTCTAGAAGGAAAATACCAAGGTGTTCCCTGTTGTCTCAACCTCTAGAGTAATCCGCTTGTAGACGCTGAGCTTGCTCGGTTTAGAGGAAATAGAAAATATCTTTCGTAATAACGCGCACGAACGCCGCTTCACTCGCGACAGAGGGCCGTTGCACTGCACCTGCTACGCTCCGATGCGAAGCAACACAGTAGTAGTCGTTGCGGCACAATGCTGAATGTACCTACTACACAGCGGCTGGGTCGTGACCAAAAATGATTCCATAACTCAGTTTCAAGGCAACGCTTGGCATCTCTCAAGAAGAATACGAAACACTCGGACGCCAGGGAACCTTATGGTTGGTTGTGTTTTCAGCATGTTGCCCCACGACTACGAGACGCACCGCCCTGAAAGGATGGTCCCCACGCGAACGAAAACACTATGTTACGCCCGGTTCAACGCAAAGAAGCGAAAAAGCACCGTCGACGGACGATCATTTCGATCAACGAGAAATGCAGTAACTGTTCCACACCACAGTCACCGTCACACTTGACCCAATTTTCCTAAGGCTGCCCCCGTCTTGTTCACGCGTTTGCGGCGACCGACCGCTGTCGCAGGCAGTTGCTTCGATCTCGTCTTCACACCTGTAACAGGGACAAACTCATTTTGGGCAGTGTCAGGCCTTCGCGCAATGCGTGGTGCATGGAGCTTTCTTACACGACCGCCCAGCTTTGCACGAACCTTTTTTCGCACAGCTTCCAGATCTTTCCGAGTACTGACTGTGCGTGGGTGGATTTCCCCAAGCTTCTTCGTATGGATTACTAGGGCCTTCTCCAATAGTGCAATCGCCTCCATGTACTCCTCCAATGGACGTTCAGATGCAGGATAGAAAACTTGACCAGTGCGAACACCGCATAACGGACGACGTGGGGGTAAAAAACCGTCTCGTTCACCAGGGAGCAGGTGATCTAGCAGGCAGTAAAAAAAACAGCGACACGAGGAAAACGCCACCAATGGGGCCTCACAATTGTGTCGTCGAACTCGCTGGCAGATGTTCTTTCGGCGTAAATTGCGGTATACACACAACTGTGCCACGCGGTGCATGCCCCAGGGCAAGTACGTTGAGGCCGAACAACTGTACTTGCGGTCACAGGCCATACGAGAGGGGGTGCTAGGTCTGGAGCATCCTGATGTGGCGGCAAGGCTCAACAACCGGGCCCTTTGTTGAGCAATGTGGCCACATCAGGACGCTCCGGACCCAACACTTTCTCTCGTATGGCTTGTGACCGCTCATAGAGCGGCTCGGCCTCAGTGTATTTGCCTTGGAATGCAGGAGTACACAGCGTAGCAAGAGTTGTTTTCATACAAGTCCAATCAAAGTGGGATCTACGCTGCGGGTACACGGTTCCTCAACCACGCTCACCCGGTTTTCGAGTGCCTGGGCCACATCCAGGTGCCCCAGGTCTAGAACCGTCGCTTGTATGGCTGGTGACCGCTCACAGAGTGGTAGGGTCTCAGCACACTTGCCATGATACGTGATAAACAACGTGGCAGCCAGTCGGACTTCAGCCAATTGACATCTGGAATTGCCGAGGAATACTTGCTTGAAGCATCTAGAAGCAACTATGTAGCATATTTTCATATTTTGGCTCTCACCTGCCTATCGAACAATCTCGCCAAGTTGTTGAGGTTTGTAGCGACGTCAGGGGGGTCACGACCGTAAACTTTCTCGTCGATAGCCAGCGAGCGCCTGTACAGAGGCCCAGCCTCGTCATACTTGCCCTGGAATGTGTCGGGAAAGGAATGAGAGAAGGTCATTTGGTGACGGCGCATGCGCTACAGAACAAATGCCTGGGCAACATCCGGGCGCTCAAGGCCCAGGCCCTACCCTCGTATGACTTATACCCGTGCATAACGTGACCATGTCTCAGCGTACATAGCAAGATACGTTGTGGCAGAAGGTTGGATTTTAGTCAATATCAGGTCTAAAGAACTGCGGGGGTATACAATACAATTGTATTCCAGAAAAATCTTGCAGAAGCATCGGTTGGCTATCGCCTGCCTCTCCAACAACCTCGCCCGGTTGTTGAGCACCATGTACAACATCCACAGGGCGCCAAGAGAGTGCTATTATTAGAAAGTTCTGACGGCTCTCACCTGCACTCTCAACAACGCCGCCCAGGTTTTCAGCATTGCAACACTCACGCGGCACCACAAGATATGTCTTGGAATATTGTGACAGCTACAGTATCACCTGCTTTCTCAACAACACCGCCTGGTTGTTGAGCCACGTTGCAAGATCCGGGTGGTCGGGGCCAAGCTTCTTCTCCCCAACCTCAATAGCTCGAAGGTACAGAGGGTCGGCCTCGGTATCTTCCCCTAGAGCATGAGGCAAAAGCATGGCAGACGTGAGGTCAAAGCAAGCGGAGCTAAATGCGGAGGAACATATACCGGTTGTTGAGCGTTGTGGCAAAATCTTGGTCAGGCAGGACCTGGCATCTTCTCCTGAATCTCGATGACTCGAAGATAGGGAGAGTCAGCATCACAATACTTGCCCTGGAGTGTGGTCGACAAGTACGACCAGAGTGTGATCAAGGAAGCGGACGCTTTACGAGAGGGAACAACTTGCAACAAGATTGGTTGTTGCGTCTTATGGCGAGGTCTATGTAACAAGGATCCTCGTCTTCTCCTGAATTTCTCAACATCTCCAAGAGAGGGTCGGCCTCTTCGCATGTACCCCCCGAAACAAGCAACGGTCCACCGGGAAAGGTGGAAAGCTATCTTTGACGGTCACCTGTTGCTGCAACCCGTCCGCCTGGTTGAGGAGGTTCTTGGCGACCTCCAGGTCGTCGGAATCGGACATCCTGCCAACAACCATTGGGGGCTCGTGTTCTCGCTCCTCTTCCGTGCGCTTGTCCTACACGTACAGAGCAGTACACAAACAAGTTCCGATGGGGGGGGGGCGATGTGCTGTGGAAAGCGCGACAATTACATCTCGAGTGATGGGCGTCGAGGCATGTAGGTCGGGTGTTATTCGCCTCCCGTTGCCCCCGACCAGCCGGATGCCTTGGAATACGAAAGGAAAGTGCGAAGGTTACGGTCAAGGTTAGTCAAGCGAAAAATAAAGGAGAGATCAGAGAGATAACGAAACAAGAGTGAAGGTGCGTTTGAAGTCATTGTCCATACCAAGGTGAGACAGATATGAGAAGGCGATTTGGTGGGCTTCAAGTGCAAGACAGTCTCAAAAAGTGGGTCCTGTGAGTGAATCACTGTACCATCATGCAAGCTTACACCAACGCGATGATGGTTCTCACCCTTGCTCTGAGATTTTGACCTAACATCTTGGTGAGTTTCTTAAATTGACTCCTACCAGCTCCGCTCGGCGGAGGGAGGCCCTTGCTCCGCAGGCCCGCAAACGGCGCAGAAACCCTCTCTGAGTCCGGAGCCTTCTCCTTCACAGCACTCCGTGAAACTCCCCCTTTGAGCGCGCCAACATATCTGCAGCTACCGAACATAGCAGACCGCAGCTCATTTGTTAGATCGGAAATACTCCCGGAATTGACTCCGTCCGGACGAGACGAGGGGCCAGGCCAACTTCACAGCGCATCGACGTTGCCACCGCCAACAACCGTAGGTGCACCACCACGCTTTGCACTTAGTGAGGGTGGCATCCACGGAAGCTGCACTGTGAATACGAGGGTCTCCAACACGCGACACCACGTTCGCTCGCACCCGAACCACAGGCCCAAATCCGTAGGGGCGATCCGCAGGGTCTTGCTTCCAGCGTTGCTCCATCAGAGGCACGACATCGGGCGAAGCAGACGCCCCTTGAGGATTTTCAGGGCGTTTTCCTTTGTCCGCGACCGCCCTGATCACCTGTGTTTGTTTGAATCCCTTGAACAGCTCCATCAGGGTAGCCACCTCGAAGCAGACGACACCGAAACTGGCCGGGCACATCAAACGTGGGCAAAAGGGTGGTGCATCACGAGCTTTTGCGGCGAAGTGAACGATTTAGTATTCACAGGTCATTTCTAAGTCTCAAGATAGCCAGGCCTTGGTTGTTGCCATATACAATGACTTATAAACCAAAAATGAAATCGGACACACCTCGGGTGGATCCGCTCCTCCCCAGACGGACAATAGCCCGGGCCGACTAGAAGTGGGTTCCGCGTGATGAGCGAAGACGTTCTTGAGATACCGTAAGGTTGCGAGTCAGCGCACAGGGGTGCGAACGATTTCCAAAGTGTAATTTCTCCACAACCAGGAGGTTACCACTGTCGAAAAGGGAGGTTTTCGAAATATCTCATGGAGAGCTTTCCTGAGAAGTATCAGTTGGCGCTCGCACTCTCCTGGTTGCGGAGAAATTACGCTTTGAAAATCGATCGCACCCCTGTGCGCCGACTCGCAACCTTACGGTATACCCTGTTCCTCCTCCTCCCGTGGCGACGACGAGACGAGTTTTGCGACAAGTTACTCGACGCCGGCCACCCATGAAGTATCGATCGGCCTCGAGGCGAGTGGTTGGGGGTTCATCGTCACTGACTGCTTGCGTGCGGGCGTGATCGACGGCGAACAACAAGGAGGGGGCGGCAGCCGAGGAGGACGTGGCCACGAAGACGGCGGAAGTCATTGCAAAACCGTACGCGAGGGCGGACGCAATGGCGGCAGCGAAGCGCACCGCGCCAAACACGACCCGACTTGTTGGTCCAACCACAGACAGGTGGCTCCGGCGGCGGATTGATCTCGGCGAGGACCTGGTGAGGGGCTGCCAAGTGCCTCCGAAAAATCTGTTGACTCACGCCACGGTCTGTCCCGGCGCGATAGCGCCTGCCGCGCGCGAGTCCGCACCGGAGGGACACGTCCGGCAAGCGAATCGTGAAGCTCGTGTAGCTGTCCGTCGTGCCCATCACGGAAGAAAGACTATCCACTCCCCATTCAACGCCATCCGCTGTCGCCTCCACGCCAACCTGTCAAGTCAATTTGCGCGTGATGAGGGAATACGAGAAAAAAGAGTTGACGCACGTTCGGAAGATGTGTTGACGGCGAGACACGGAGAGAGATGATACGAACGACGCCTATGATGCAGCTGGAGAATAGCCCCCATTCACCACCATCCGCTGCCACCTCTACACGAACGTGTCAAGTCAACGTGCGTACGACGAGGTACGGACGAGCAAAGAAATGAACAAGTATTTTGGAAGATACCTACGTAAGGAAGGCGATAGAGAGAGAAAAAATGTGCGCATGTACGAGGTTTACATTCAAGATTTGCCACCATGTGTGGCCAAACGACGTTTCCGATGTAGCGGGAGAACATGACGATTCGAAGCAACACCAGGATAGCACAGGCAAACAGGAGCGCTGATAGCGAAGAAGAGGCGTTTCCCCTGCCCCGCCCGCGGCATAGTCGATGGCATCGTCGAGCGGGACGGCGACACCTCCTCTACGCCGAGCGTGCTGGTTCGGGGCTCCCACCCCTCGACGGCGACATGTACGTCCTCGGTCATTGGTCGACAAGTTGCTTGAAATAAACGGGTGCATGCATGTGAGGGAAAATGCCCGGGCTTGGTTCTTCCCTAAAACAAATAAACTTGTACACAAATACACAACATGTGGCGGGAATAACAGCGTCTGCCGGCCAGCAGACAATCATGGCGACAGCAAACACGCCGGTGGAGCAGAGTACGGAAAGTCTCTTGTACAGGAGTGATGACGCATACATACGACTGCTGTTGCTGTGGAGGTAGGATCGACCGCGTCCTTGGTCGGCCTTGTCTCAACACTTCCTTCCTCCCTAGTTAGCGATATCGTCTATCCGTGGACGCAAGTCCCAGGATAAACTAACATCGAATTCTTTGCTTCTATCTACCTGATTCTCTCAAAACATGCGCGGATCGCTCCCCTGCTGTGGAATAAGCAAAGGGAATAAGTAAAAGTTACGATGACTTACAGTAAAACTAAATACACACACAGAAAGACTACCCATTGTTCGAGGTATACCCACAGTCGAACGGGATGTGGTGGAATCTTTTCAGTGAGTGGAGAGGAACACCGGCTGGGTACTGGACTTATTTCGGTCGATGACTAGTCTATGTAGTGCGGCTGCCGAGGTCGAACTCGTACATCGGTCGCCAACGGTCTCTTCATTGGATCTCCGCAAAATCGAAAACTGCTGTGCCTGCAAGCATACCCCGCGCCCCTACCCTAGCTGCAATGGATGGAAAACCGCGGCCACACTTTGACCAGCACCCGCAGGAGAACACACAGGCCTCTCCGTAGGTATCTACGTGTATGAACAGGTGTCCTCATACAAATAGCTCAAGCTCCTTTCCGGCCGCCTTGATAAAGCAAAGAGCTCCCAAGCCCCGCCTTTCGCCGATAGCCATTCTCCAAGGCCTCGGAGACACCGTCTTTCCTGGAGGGAGAGTTCCGGTGTACAGCTTCGTAGCATGTAGGTTCGGCATTGTCCCTTCCTCAGCCAACAGCGGAGTTGGCAGACGAAGCAAGCGCTTGGAGTCATCGCAGACATAGTCTACTCCGCACTCGATTACCGAGGGGTGTCCACCGGAATCTGCGAGGTCCCCGGCAGAGCGCGAGCGACACACACACACACACACACCGGACGAAAGGCACCTGTGATAGAGAGGGAAGATAGGACACCACGATGCTCGACGAGAAGCAGGACAACGAGTTCCACATCGTGGTGAGCTTTCAGATTATCATCCACGGTGCAAGCACCTTGCTGATAATTTTAGGAATCGACTTGTTGATTTTCAAATTCGCAACTCTCAAATTTTGATTTCAACTGTTTGCCGGTATGCGTACCGTATGTAGCTGTAGACTAGTCTACAGTATGTCCTCCCGGACACATGATTGGTTCTCTCACCAGCACACACGCCCGTGGCGACAGCCGGGACATTGTCGAGGGACGTTGGGTGCATATTTGCCGAGCCTTGACCTGTGGTTCTATTCACTGGCTGCTGCGGTGTCTGTCTTCGTGTTTTACGAAACTCATGCAGTCTCTAGACTATAGCTGTAGATCGCCGCAGGTCACGTGAGATACCACACCCCCAAGACCGATTGTCAACGATCGATTTCTCCACAGCATAAAGAGTGGCAGCGTCGACAATGGGGGCGTTGAAACCGTCTCGTCGGGAGCTTTCTGAAAACATATCGTTTCATTTATTCCATTTATTCATCCTCTTCGTCGTGGAGAAATCGAGCTTTGAAAATGGTCCACAGGGGGTGTGGTATCTTGTGTTACCGACGGTATGCTTTAGACTCCTCGGAAGTCGGGGGTCTCTCTGTGTGAACGTTTGAACATTGCCTATCGGAACATTTGTTGATTGGTGGGGGATTGTCATGGCTCCCCCCACGAGGGCAATTTCCAATCAACGCCCTCATCACCTCAGCAGGGATCAAGGGGTGCCATTTGTGTGTCCTCGTCAGGGAATGTACATGAAGTCTACATGGACGCTTTTCACCCGACAGCTGAGAACGGGAGAACTGCGGTAGACTTGGACCATCAATCAAGACAGACCGGTTTGGTCCCGCAATCAATCTGGCCATTTGGTCATACCTCAAGCACTACGCAATCTAGACTGCGACGATCAGATTTCCGTTTGCCCGCAAAAAAGAGAATTTTTTGTCCGACGAAGGACACCCTACTTAGCGAGTGGATGGTGCACAAACATTCTCCAGCTTGGTAGCGTGAATGTGCATGATCGTGCTCGACGGTGCCTACGATTGACGAAGCTGAACTTCGACGTTCTTCGACGCAAAATCAACGCTGCTTTGCTGCGGGCCCCAACCTGTAGGCTCCTTACAGAAGACATGCGTCTGCTATTTCAGCCCGTAGTCTGCATGCGATCCGTTTTACATGCTTGCTCCAGATCCAGATACTTCGTGCGCCGACGCCTGAACCACCCGTTGCGCTACGCTGGTTTATCCCGCCCCCCACCTCTTACAAGAAGGTTGCCTTTTTGCCCTTTTTGCGGTTGGAGGTCGGAGAGGAGTGAGGTTTTTGTGCTTATGTGGAACCGGAAGCATGACTCCACCGAAATATTAGCTTTTTGCACAGGTCGCGCTGGTTGATTCTAGGTTCACGGCTACGCTGCTGTGCCCAGGGCATGTACACACGCGCCCTTGTTCCCTTCCGCATCAGCCATGCGGTTTGAACATCATGCTGAATCTGAACAGCCTGCCGTAACGGAACAGCCTGCAGTACCTGAACAACCTGCCGTAACACTAGCATGGCAATCGAATGAACGAACGAATAAAAACATTAACGACGCCAGGTGAACAACGAGAAGCTGGAGGAGATCAAAGCTAGTGATGGGAACACGTACGTGGTCATGCCCCTCTTGTGAGTGTGTTTGCGAATGTTTCGTGAATTTAACATCGGCCGCCCTAGGCTGTGTGTGTGCGTGTTTTATTTCATATTTATCGACCGCGCTAGCGGGGAGGCAAGTGAAATTCTTCAGTCTTGTAGCAGAATGTGTGCGTGCGTCTTTTGTTTTTTCCCCCTTCTTTAGGATCGACCGCGTAACCGTTGTTGTTGTTGTTATTGTTGTTGTTGTTGTTGTTGTTGTTGTTGTTGTTATTTTTCTTCTTCTTGCTGTGCATTAAGAGCCGTTCCGATCTCTGCTCAGTATCGTAGTGGTCCAACTGGCGATGAACCGTAGTGTTGGCCCTTGCCTTACCACAAGCGGGGTTCCAAGCACACTCCAACTTTCCACGAGGGGTGACCAGCCGTCGTCTTCTTCTTCTCTCTTTCTCTCTCTCTCCTGGTTGGGTGCCTCACCTGTGCCCAGCCAAGTAGCCTCACCCAAGTAACGAAGCGCCAGCTAGGGCTTGCCCCATTGTGCGGGCATAACGTTTGGCATAATTGGCCTATAGGAGCACAAGCAAAAGCATATTCCGGAAAGAGCATATATATGCTCGAGCATATCGTAGCAGAAAGGAGCATATGTGTCCACATTTCGAGCATATTCGTCCATTGAGGGCTTCAGGCCACAAACTACGGTGGATAAGACGTGA
>FN648564.1:400868-498315 GCA_000310025.1 Ectocarpus siliculosus
ATCTCTCTCTCCAAGCTCGTGCTGGGCAGCGATAACCAAACCTGATTGGTAGGCTCGTGGTTTTGGAGCAGTCGATCGTTGATCGCCCACACCTGTGCGTTTGCCCGCAAGTGTACGGTGCTATTGGCCGAGTACCTAACCTCGGTATTCCCTCGCAGCTTGAGTCAAGCGGGAACTCGGCGTACTACTGTGAAAATATCGCACAGTGGTAGCGTTCATTCTGTCCTATTCATTTGTCGCCTGTCGTTTTACCTCGGGGGATACGTCTCTCCATCTCTCTCTCTTCTGTCTGTCTGTCTGTCTCTCTCTCTGCGCTTCTTGAGGGGGGGGCAGAATAGGGGTGATGACGCTGGCTCTTTTTCTCATACATCGATCCAACATAGAGAAAGAAAATAACCTTCCCGCCTGAGGAACCTAGTAGTTAGTACTAAATATCAGTAGAGGACACCATCAAGAGGCGTCGTGCGTGCTGGCACGTTCAGGTTTGCTACTGGAGCTGAAATATCGAAGGTCGCGGCAGCCTCTGAACACACTCCGAAATCTGCGCTGGATCCAAGCGGCATCCAACACTTGTCACAGCCGTGCTCACCGCCACGGACCGTAAACCCCTGAACGGAGGCAGCAGTAGCTAGTGGCATCAGCTACTGCTGTAAACCCGCGATTCAGGAGATTGGGGTCAGTGGCGGCGAGCACAACCAGTAGAAGACGCTCTGGGTGCCGGTATAATTTGCGGAGATTTTCGGAGACTGTGGGTCGCTACAACGACGCTCGATATCACCACCACAGAAGCAGATTTGAGCGCGCCAACACGCACCCCCCGCTGCTATAGGATGAAAGGATGTCCTCTTGTGGCGTAATACTATGCACCAGGTTCCTGGCAACACAGAGCTTGTTTGAGCGCCTACCATTTTGGCTCTTTTGACTTGAACTTAGAGTGGTGTCATTTTTTTGCTTAATTCCAAAAGTGGCATGTGGAGGTAGACGCGTGAATCAGCGATTTCTGTTTTTCGCTATGCCTTCCGACTGGTCTTGTGTCTCTCGTGTGCCATTTCTGATGCTCCTGCGTTTGTTTTCAAAATTTGTCAACATCAAAGTTCGTGTTCTGCCATCCATTGAGTTGACCATTTCACAATGATCACCCGCTCTTCGCCACCCCCTCGACAACCCCCCCCCCCCCACACTACGCAGGTGTCTCGAAAGTTTGTGCGCGCGGGAGGAAACGAGGTGTTTGAGGGGATTCCCACTGCACAAGGCATCCAGGAGCTCCTTTTCTCCCTGCCGAGGTGCGTCCTGACTTCCGCGCCCGCTCCCTCCCTACGTGCGGGCCGTCGGAACAAACGCGTTGGAGGCGCGCAGACGGCCTTTTGTTGCGTGGGACTCTATTCAAGCGTTTTTCGAGGCTACTTTCTTTCGCTCTCTCACACACACTGTCTCTCTCTCTCTCTCTCTCTCTCTCTCTCTCGCTCTCTCTCTCTCTCTCTCTCTCTCTCGGCCGCTCTCTCCCTCTCTCTCTCTCTCTGCCGCTCTTTCTCTCGCGCCCAAGTCTCCATGTTTTTTGGTAGCGTCGACCATGCTTTCCTGTCGACCAAAAAATGCACGTTACAAGAACAACAATCGAGACCGCTGTGTGCTCGCGTGTGTTTTTTTTTTACCATCGACCGCGCTAACCGGCTGACGAATATAAATCCGTCAGTGTCAGCGGGTAAAATCATGGTTCCCTGGAAGGGGGCCAAATTCGAAAAAAGTGTAGTGCGCTAAACGAGAATGCCAAGATCACTCTCTGCATATTGTTTCACAGAGACACACATCACAGCGTGCGTGCTTGTGTGGGTGGCTGTTTCGTGCTCGTCTTGTGTGGGCTGCAGGTTTACCACTTTGAAGGAAAAGCAGGGCAACAGCGGCGGACGGGCGCTGAAGGAGTCAGGCACGAGTGAAATTGGGGCGGTCAAGATTGTGTGGAACGACTGTGTGAAGACCGGCACGGGGTGAGCGAGCCCTCCTTTCTCCGCGCGCAGATGGCAGTCGGTGCTGTTGCTGTCGTCGTCGTTGTTGTTGTTGCTGTTGTTCGCCCGTTCTCTTTTTTCCCCGCATAAATGTTTTTACGGGTGCTTTTGGGCTATGTTTGGGCAACAAACGCTGATTTGGCGAAACACCTTCAACCCTGCGAGTTATCGAGTCAGGTATCGGCAGCAGGAGTGTGGGCTTTCCAGGTGGCGTTTCACGGCGTACTGGTTTGCAAGGAACCGGTCACGCCAAGCACCCCAGTCATGGACGCGCCCCAAGCCCGTCTCGTGAACGATTAGCGGGGGGTGTTGTGAATCTTCAGGCAAAAGGAATGAATGCCTCAGGGCGCTTGTCGGCTGGTGCAACGCTGTGCGAGGTTGTTTGGCATATTCTCTGCGACAAGTGCCTTGTGCCTGAGTACACGCCCCCTCAGCCCCCTCTCCGCCTTGTGGCCGATGTTCTTTTTGCGCCCCTGGCCTGCCCCTCCCGGTCGCTCTCGTTGCACACCTACACCGTTATTTTCGCTTTGCGCGTCTCTGCCCCCCGCCCCCTCCGACTCCAACCCTCCGCCCCCCCCTCCCCTACACACACCGGTCCTGTGTTACTCACCCCCGTCGTTTCGTCCCCCCTGCCTCTGTCCGTCTGTCTGTCTATCTATCTGTCTGTCTGTCTGTCTCCCTCTTGTCTTGCAGGTTCTCGTCCCATTTCCAGGAGTACTCAACGACCTCGTTCACGCAAGCGAACAAGTCGGACGCGAAAGCGACGGGAGCAGGTGCAGGAGGGGGCAGCAGCGAGAAAGCCTTCGCGTCCACAACCAGGCACGTGGCTACCGGAGCTGTTGTCTATTGAACCCTGCTGGAAGGGTTTCGTCTGTCATGTAGCAGTACGCAGTCTTTGCGGTTGATGGGGCCGGGCGGGATGCCATGTGGTTGTCAGTTTTGGCATCTAATAAGCGTCCGTTGACCGCACGCATCCCGTTGGACAAGGGGGTTCCGTCGCTAGCGTTGTGTAAGTTATCCCTCCCCCTCCCCCATACCCAAGGTGAAAGCAATCAGTTTCTCACCGTTTTCCTTCAGTGCAAGTGAGCCGTGGAGCTATGGCACCGGTGGGTGCATCCACCACAATCCACCCCCAACCCCCTGCTCCCCATACGGCACCAGAAGATGCAGCGATCGCAAACGCGGGTGCGACTGCTCCGTGCCCAATGGCGGCAAGCTTGCGGTATGAAGGACATACACCCCCCGGCGCGCATTCTCCTAGCACCCTCGCTGTGTTTGCTAGTTGTAGGGGGTGTCGTTAACGGCTGTGCCGGTTGTTGCATCAACTGGGGTGTGTGCTCTCAGCTATTTGACTGGCGTGCTCTCGTTACTCTCCCCAGGGGTAGGCACTCTATCGGACACACGTTCCGTATGCCTACTCCGAAGCCCGTCTGTTCTTAGTATTGTGCGCTCTCCCCAACTCGTTCTGTTTTAAATGATCTAGAGTGTTCTCCGATTGTCTGGAGTAATCAATTCCGAGAGCGATTCTGTCTCCGCCCCTTGGCCCCGTGTCGCCCCCTCCTACCCCCCTGCACCCCCGACCCACTCCCATGTAACCACCTGGCTTTCCGTCCTCAGGGCAGGCAAGGTCCTCCGGCTGAATGAGGCAAGATCCTGCACGGTGACGAGGTTCGATACCGTCGGAGAGCCGTGGGAAGCGCGCTTGTTGTACCGCACAGAACACCACTTACAGGCAAGCAAGGAACAGGGTCCATGCAAGCATAGTTTGCAGGGGGTCCAGGTGGCGGGGAAGAGATGTAATTCATTTCGTGCGTGCCAAGCGGGAATGCGATTTCCGTCGAAAACTGAGGGAAAAACCCAACGGGAGCGATGTTTATGCGAACGGCTGTTGTCCGAGCAAGGGAGACGGCGGTGACCATCCCTTTTTACGGGCTAAAGGAGTCGTAGGGTCGGCACCGAGTTACTCGTCGACACGCGGGTGTTCACGGAGATAATAGGGGAAATGATGGTATCTACTGGTAGCAAGCGGCACAGACTGGGGCGTTTGACTTGGCAGCAGGCGGTAGTTGGTAGGGTCATTATGTTTCTGCTAGGCCAGCGTTGGTTGCTCGGCCTTTGGGCCTGAACCTTGCGGGGGTAGTTGGGGTGAAAATATGTTCCGTTTTCTTCCTACCACGGCCATTGACGCGCCGCCATGGAACAGAAACACCCGGCCGCAGAATTTCCTCCCACTCGATACGAACACCCCACGTCGCCGTTCCTAGCTCGACATGTTTTGTTGTGCTCGCTCCCACCAACACCAGCTTGTGGCATCGGAAGCGTCAAGCTTTTGGTGGTTCCTGAGAAGGAAAAGAGGCCGCGCGAGCAAGCAGCAATCGTACCTTCCCTCTTTGCCAACCTCTTGCTCCTGGCGCTCTCTCTCTGTGCGTGCGCCTTGCTTTCTCCGTCTGCCTCTTTATCTAGGGGCTGGCTGGCTGGCTGTGTCTGCGCCGTGATTGCTTCCTCATCGTATGTCTGCGTGCGTGTGTACGTATGTAGCATCGACCGCGTTAACCGGCTGAGCTTTTGGAATATGTCTCTCTTCCCCCCCTCCCCCGGACTCTGATTTTCGCGAACGAAAAAACAGGACATTGGCGTCCTCGGAACAAACGAAACTGCGGCACAGGAGGCCGAGCGAAAGGCGAAGCGCGCGAGGCGGCGGAAGAAGGCCAAGCTGCAGGGCGGCCCGTCCCCGCCCCCCGTCCCCGTCATGGAAGACAACTCCCCACCCCCGGTAGCCTCGATCGACGTAAAGTCTGCTGCTTTGTGAAGGCGTGCGGGACCGATGCTTGGCAGGGGGCGATGAGATGAAGACTTGGTTGCCCCTGGTAGAACCTGAGCCAGAATGGGGAGAGTCAAACACAGACCGTCTGTTGTTCTGTGTCGTTGGGAACCAGACGCGGTTGCTGCTTGACATGGCAGGAGAGGGGAGGGGAGAGACGAGAGAAGGATCAAGGGGGCGACGATGCACTTATGTGAATCTCAAGGATAACACCTCCTCCTTGGCTATCTGGCGCTCCGCGGCTTTGGATCTTGACTTGTCACATTCACTGGTAACGGGAGATTCGCCTGGGGTACGCTCCGTTGGGTTATCGCCGCAAGGCCCATGAATCAATTTGAGCCCTTCCGCTCACCCCTCTGCCCCACGCCCAATCTTTGTTCGTTTTCGGGAAAGCAAACAAAACAGGAGGAGTTGGTTGTAGAAGGGTGAGAATTGGTTACCACGCTTGGACAGCCTGCTCCTCGTCAGTGCGGAACAGTTTAGTAATGTGTGCGTTTGAAGGTATTCATCGTGTAGGCAAAAGTGTGGAAAACGCGTTTGTTTACGCACGATATACAGAGCTGCGATATGCAAGAGTGTGTGTGAGGGCTGGTACCCTTGGCTAGAGTTTGGAGAAGAGAGATTACGAATATTATACTTCTTGAGTTCTGGAAGGTAATATCATGGTGTTCGCTGTTGTCTCAACCTTCAGAGCAACCCGCTCATAGACGCTGAGCTTGCTCGGTTCAGAGGTAGTTGAAAACAACTTTTGTAATCACGCACACGAACGCCCCTTCACTCGCGACAAAGGCCCGAATAAACTGCACCTGCTACGCGCCGATGCGAAGCAAAACAGTTAGTCGTTGCGGCATAATGCTGCATGTACCTACTACACAGCGGGCGTGACCAAAAATAATTCCATAACTAAGTTTCAAGGCAACGCTTGGCATCTCTCAAGAAGAATACGAAACACTCGGACGCCAGGTAACCTTATGGTTGGTTGTGTTTTCAGCACGTTGCCCCACGACTACGAGACGCACCGCCCTGAAAGGATGGTCCCCACGCGAACGAAAACACTGTGTTACGCCCGGTTCAACGCAAAGAAGCGAAAAAGCACCGTCGACGGACGATCATTTCGATCAACGAGAAATGCAGTAACTGTTCCACACCACAGTCACCGTCACAGTTGGCGCAATTTTCCTGTCCCTGTCTTGTTCACGCGTTTGCGGCGACCGACCGCTGTCGTAGGCAGTTGCTTCGATCTCGTCTTCAAACCTGCAACAGGGATAAACTCATTTTGAGCAGTGTCAGGCCTTTCGCGCAATACATGGTGCATGAGGCTTTCTTACACGACCGCCCAGCTTTGCACGAACCTTTTTTCGCACAACTTCCAGGTCGTTCCGAGTGCTGACTGTGTTTGGGTGGATTTCCCCAAGCTTCTTCGTACGGATTGCTAGGGCCTTCTCCAACAGTGCAATCGCCTCCATGTACTTCCCCTGTGGAAACTTGACCAGTACGAACACCGCATGTCTGAACACGTGGGGGTAAAAAACCGTTTCGTTCACCCAGAGGAGGAATACGTTGTTTGTTCCAGAAACATCTAGAAGCATCGTTTGGCTCTCACCTTCCTCTCCAACAACCCCGCCTGCTTGCTGAGCACCATCATGTACAACCACAGGGCGCCAAGAGAACTCTATTGGAACGTTCTGGCGGCTCTCACCGGTACTCTCAACAACTCCGCCCATTTGAGGTCTGTAGCGACGATCAGGACCGTACACTTACTTTCTTGTCGATAGCCAAACAGCGTTTGAATTTTGGCTCGGCTTCCTCATACTTACCCTGGAATACAGTTGACCTCATGGCAGGGTGTTGTATTTGTGCAAGTCGGATCTCTTAAAGAGATCCGACTTGCACAAATACAACACCCTGCCATGAGGTCAACTGTTAGGGCAAAATGTGAACGCGGCTCCGAGTGCGAACACCGGGTTCCATGTAGTTGCGGAATGTCTGTTGTACAAGGAGAGGAGATTTTATGTGACTGAGCATTGGGGAAAGTATTAGAAGATGCAGGGAGATGTTTGAGGCATGGAATACCAGCTAGGTAGCTGTTCGGGGCATAGCACGTGGGTTGAAGAGGCGGGACGTAATATCGATAGGACAGATATATAGGCACACCGTTTGTGAGACGCCTTTTTTTGGTAAAGTAAGAGGGAACGATTGGCCATCGGTATTTGGTGTCCTGTGGGAACAACACTCCGTCCTCTTGAGGACGCGTGGCCAATGGTCTAACCACTAAGATATGCAAAACATAAGAGTACGCCCCGCCCCCCCCCCTCCGCACCAGTATTATTTTATTATAGATTGCCGTGTGCCCACGGCTGCTTCCCCATTTGATTTTTTGACCCATTTTTTGCTGAATGAATTCGAACAACAACGCCGGCACTGCATACAGGAGTAACAACACAGCAGCAGTAGTAGTAGAGTGTGGAACGGAAGCCCGCGAATAAAACCTGGAAAAAGGAACGCACGCACGCAAGCAAGCGTGGTGCGAAAAAAAAACAGATGATATCTCCGAACCAACCGCAAAAATACGCATAATATAAGAAGAAAAAAAAGGCAAATGGAAAAACCGAGTTGCTTGCGTGAAAAGAACCCCTAAAAATCAGCATCAATCGTAAAGAAAGGAAGACGATAACAACAACAGCTAATAAGGGAAACGTACATACTACAACGGAATGAGACCACGCCGTAAAGAAGGGGAGGCAGCTATGTAAGACGGCTGAGAAACAAACCGGGAAAAAAAGCGCGCACGCACGGACGCACGCGTGGCGCGGAGTGTAAAAAAAAACTAGCAATATCAAACCGAAACAATTGCGTGGCATAGGTGGTGCTAAAAATATAGAAACAATAAAAACAGCAAAAAATATCCATTATTATTTTATTATTTGAAACGGAGATCCCCCTCCTCGTCGCTGATCTGAACCTACCTGCCGGTGGGTGGGGTCACCGGACACCCCGTCAGTCACCCCTCACCACCTTCATGAGTTCTTCTCTTGCAGCTGCCACTTTTTGGGGAGTCTGTTCTTATCCGAAGGCGCTTGTGAAACCACAAAATACGGGTTCGTGTTCTTAATACCACGCCGGAACTGAGCACGTGTTCTTACGACCAAGTTCTTAAATTTTGAATTTTTCGAGGCTGCATTTCTTAACTGCGAAGTTCTTAAGTGCGAGCGCCATCTGTATATATAGAATACACATAATTAGCGCGTTGTATTGCACTTCGCAAACAAACCCCGTTCAACCCTCCCGTAGCCAAGCCCTATACTCAACGTGTCAAGACTATTTATTCCCTATGCAAACTAAATCACAACACACGAGGCGGATGCTAAGCAAACCAGGTGTATGGTAAAACACGCCCGAAACGAACATTAACAAGGCAAAGTACCGCAGGAGGGGAGGGTAGAGAAGGGCTCTTCTGTGTGACCACGGGTTGGAGTAAACGGCACTATTAATAGTGCTGTGAGCGCTGGTTTGAAGTGAAGACACACAAAAAAAAAAAATCGTACATTCGAAGCTACTCAGATAACCAAACTGATTGAAAATCGAAAAATGAGAGAAAAAAACAAACGGGCGTAACGAACGGCGAAGAAGGCAATCACACAAACCAACCTTCCCGACACATGCAGAACAGATACGTACGTACACGAAGGAACACGTGGTGACACTATTTGCGGCACACACAAACACCAACTTCATGGACGTTCTCTCGTGGCACGATCGCATCCGATTCTCTGTTGGCGCCGCAATGATGGGGACTCTCAGACTACGCGGGGGGGGCGAAAGTGGTCTACAGTTCAAATCTTAAACGCTAGAAGAAACACACACACATGGCTCTCGACTGACTGAAAGGGTTGCCGCGGCGCCGCCTCCTTCGAACCGAGACTTAGATGGTGCAAGCGGCAGAACGAGGCGTCACCTTTCAAGTCTACTAGGGGCACTCCTACACTACGTGTTGCATGGCGACAACTACACAAAACAATTCCACAACGTACACACGCCCAACCCAAATCGTTAACCGTCAAACGAACGTGGAGCTAACAAGAACGCGCACAACAACACCGTCCTACGGCAACCCCATCCCATCGAAGGCGAGATAGAGTTTTCGCACGATTTTCAGCGGGGACAAAAGGAAATATTTGCGAAAAATCGTCGTTGTTCCGAACCGGGTCGTGGCTATCGGGAAGACTGCACCAACCACACCCCCTTTCAAAGCCAAGTAGTGCAGATGCCATGCGCGCTACGATAAGTGACTACCACCCTGTGTACGACACGCAGCGGGAGTACAGAGGCATCGACCACAGAGGGTGAGCGACGAAAAAGCCAAGCCTTACCGCTATGCGTTGAGCACGCGCGCAAGCTCGACACCTGGCCAGAAGAGCTTGTTTGCGTGACTCCAACAGATTGGTCCCTTATCCGACCCATACGAGCCTCTTCGCCAGGAGAGAACAGCTATCAAGGTACCGAGGGCGCCAGACTCAAGATCAAGACGCGATCAGACGAATGACCAAGTGCATCATTCAAGGATAGGGGAGGATAATGCCCCGCGTACCCCCTGGTACACTGTAAGTCCAGACAACTGGACAGAGAGACGAGCCCCAACTTCACGCGAACGGACACAGCAAATCGTACCAAAACCAAGAATTTCCCGACAGCAGTAACTAGACAGAGCACGGCGCTGCCCCACAACGTCGAATAGGTTACGAGCCTGGCCGGGATATCAGGCAGCAAGCCCCCTCTCCTGCAGTCCCCCAACCTACTTTCTTCCCCGTTTCTCGCCGGCGGGATAGGAGGGAAGTGGTGGGTGCAGGATGCGACCTACGTGACAACCAACGGAGACGAAGCCGGATGACGTCGGTGTCTCTCCCGCCCTCTGGCCCAAAACTCCTTCCGGTAGCATGCACCCTTTTGATCTCGCCGTCGCTCAATGCTTGCTCTACTCTTGGGCTCTCCAAAGATTGCCACGAATATTCTCTGCCCCTCTCCTGCTGCTGCCGCTGCTGGTCCCGTTCAACTGGTATTGTTTCAACTTCAAACATCAAGCACCATGTTCCTGACTCTCGGTGCTGTAGGTGTTACTCCCGGCGCTGCTCAGCAGTCCTGGTTCCACAGCTCTTGCCTGTGATCCCTGCCGCAGCTGCTGCTGCTCATTAATCGGTCCCGGATCAGCCTCTAACCAAGTAACCAAGTTGTCTCGTCCTGCAGTCTGTCTCTCGGTTCTGATTTCAACCCTCGTCCTCACCTTCCTCGGCGGCTACCGGAGGCGGCCCGTCCACCAGAGACACCGGGACTGGCGGGGGAACGAAGGCTCCCCCCGCCGCCGCCTCTTCCTGCAGCTTGCGCCTCTTGCGCCGCGCGAGTCTCTTCCTCCTCCGCTCCGCGACTTCCTGCGGGCTCGTATCCTTGGGTATCACACCTATCTTCTCGAGGTAGTCTTTGGTGCGGTACAGAAGGGTCGCCGACCACGGCTCCCCTTCGTACTGGTACCTGTTCACGACACAGGATCTGGCCTCGTTCATCCCGATCACCTTGCCCGCCCTGGGTGCGGAAGAACAAAATAGGGGAGAAAATAAGAAGAGCTTTGAGACCGTCGCCCGAGATGCGCGACAGCGGCGGACTCCTGTAGGTGAAATGTTGTAACGTGAGAGTCGACGCTAAATAAACAAGCGATAACAGCGGGCGTGCAACCATGTGCTTTCTTCGCGTATGGCTCCGGTCGCGGCAACGGCGGTGGCGCGGGACGTGGGGTGGCGAACAGCCATGGTGGTCGTGGTGGCGGGGGATGCCACACTTGTTGTGAAGATACCACACTCGTTGTGATGAACTCCGCGGTACTCTGCAAAGCCTCTGGTGGTAGTCGCCCTAGCAATCCCCATTAATTCACCACCATAATCACGCCTGGAACGCCAAACAGAAGCGCGTGTGGTATCCCCCGTAACCACGACCACCACGTCCGCCACCGTGGCCGTCGCAACCGGAGAGGCAAACAAACCACGCCTAACGCAGCTCTTCCTCTATTTTTCCTCTATGCGTACGGGAGAAAGCGGGAAAAGTGGGCACCCGGATATGTTCGTTTTGTCGCCAACCTTGTGGTAGAGGCGAACTTCTCCCCCTCCCCTGCTCCCGCCCCTGCGCCTCCAGTGCGTTTGGCGTCGGTCTTGTTGGCCTGCTTGTAGGAGCTCGCCGCTGCGTACGTTCGGTAGTTGTCCGCGAAACTGCGAAAAGGGGTGGGTGGGCGGGGTGGGCGGGGTGGGGAGAGAAACAGGCAGAACAGCGCAGAGAACGAAGGTAGCGTTAAACTACTTCCGTAGCTCACGAAAGGTAAACTCGTCGGCGACACAGACACGCAGGGATATTAGCGAAACTACATAGAGAAGGAGAATCGTACAGTACATTTTGCACGTTTGCCGATGGTCAAGAGGCGGCAGAAAGAGATAGAGAGAAGGCAACACACCCTCGAACGCACGCATGTTTGATTCAACGTAGCTCGGCCCTACCACGGTAGGGGGGGTTGCCTGCTTTAGGTACACTCTTGCGTGGCACCCTTCGAACCTACGCCTTTGTTATGGACGATGGAGGGAGCTGTTCCAACTTCAGCAACATCGCCATTCGGAGACAAAACCAAGCCAGCCGCCGTCGTTTCCGACCACAAGCTACACAATGTTGTCGGTAAGGCACGTCTAGCTTCAAAGGAGAGGCAGAGCTGGCCCGGGATCGCTTCTGCGCAACACCTACCAGGCCAGGTTGGCTACCTGAGATACCATTGGGTCCAGCACCAGTGGCCTCCGTATCCCTCGCTGTATTTTCCGACACCGGCGAAGAGGGGAGGGCGAGTGCTACTTGCTGCCTCTCACAACCCACGAGAGCAGAGGAAACTCCACAAATTGCCAGATTGAAGAGCAAAACGGGTCTGTACACCGTCGCCATCTGCGCCGGTGTGGATGTGCTTGACGATACAAGCAACCTAAACAACGAAACAAATCACTCACTCTTTGCCGACCAAGGCGCAGTCGCGCCACACGACCTTTATCGTCCCGAGCTCGCTCGCTACTGCGTCCGGCAGTGACTGTCCACCGATTTCCTTTTCCCTCAGGGTGGTGTACCTTCCGCGCGGAGAGGCAAAAAATAAAGAGCTCAAGCAAGTGAGAACAGAGGCAGGCCAGACTTTGTTTGCGACTACTTCAACCGCCGTGCCTTCCAACATGGCGTGTTCATCATCGTGGTATCGCATCGTCCACCGTCTCATTTCTGCAGCGGCCATCTAGTGAACCACGTGAGTAGTGCACAGCAAAGAAGACAAGCAAACAAGTATATCACGAGTGAGTGGTCTTTGGTGATCCATCTAAAGCTGCTTGAGCTCATGGAGACGCTGTGGGATGGGCGGGCCCACGTACGCCTTTCTCGCCGTAACGCCGTACCGGCCAAGGAGGGAAACTCCGATAACACATAGATTGCCGTGTGCCCACGGCTGCTTCCCCAATTGATTTTTTTTGACCCGGGGAAAAAGCGCGCACGCACGGACGCACGCGTGGCGCGGAGTGGTTGCTCCAAAAGAATAAGATCCGTTGGGAGATGGTGGTGGTGGGGAACCTTACCGGTTTTCTCGTCGTTACTACTTTGGGCGCTGAAAAAGTTGCGGGTTCTTTCCTTGTCGTTCGTGCCACAAATTGTCTTGGCTTTCTTCTTAGGGGGCATTGCAAGGGGAACAGACACGGTCGACGCGGCACACCATAATATGTCGTGATATGGATGTATGTGCGGGGCGACGACATCCGAACACGATCTTGCGTAATTTGCGTAACGCTTTGTTTGTTCGCGTGCCCCCTCACATGTGGGTTGGTGTTGTTCCGCTCCTTGCTGACACCAGCGTGTCGACACCCCAAAACACAGCAAAGTCATAACAATGGACACAGTGGATACATGCAGCAGTAGTGTGGAATGTTGTGTTTGGGGGCGGTGCTGCTGCTGTTGTTTGGTCCGAAAAGAGGAAAAACGCGAGAAATTACGCTTTTGTGCATGTTGGCGCAGACCAAAACAGTGAGTTTAGAACGCTTGACATATATAAACGATTAGTGGTGAGTGCACAGAAGCCTGTGATGCTGTAGAAGTTTTGTCCGAAAAGATTGTGCACGTTGGGACAGGCCAACGCAGCCAAAACGGTGAGTCGCGGAACACACATGAAGGCCGTTGTTGGTGTTGTTTCGCTCCTTGCTGACACCAGCGTGTCGACACCCCAGTGTGTGGCAGCACACAGTAGCGTGGGAGCACATGTGCGAGCACACAGCACACACAGCTGTACATTAGTGTGCAATGTTGTTTGTTGTCTGGTGGGGAAAAGCTTTCATCCAGACCCACGCCTGCACACAGCAGTACTGCGCTGGGGTCGCTGCCATCATCGCGACAACAAGCTTTCATCCAGACCCACGCCTGCGCACAGCAGTACTGCTGCTGTATTGCAGCGAGATTGCACGCTCGTGGTGGGAGACAGCAGTCAGTGTAGAACGCACGACATCTTGTGGGAGCACATAACAATGGACACACGCAGCAGTAGTGGTGAATGTTGTGTCTGGGGCCGGTGCTGCTGCTGTTGTTTGGTCCGAAAAGAGGAATAACGCGAGAAATGACGCTTTTGTGCATGTTGGCGTAGACCAAAACAGTGAGTTTAGAACGCTTGACATATATAAACGATTCCAATTCCTTGAGCGTCTCTCAAGCAAGCAAAAAGTGTGACAACGTTTGACTTGTTGTAACTATAGAAGTGATTACATGCTTTCACTTGTTAAATGTGTCGATTTCCATTACATGTTTCACTTGAATACAGTATGGATCTCGATCAGTTTTTTTACTTGATTAAAGTATGGATTTTTGTCAGTTTTTTTACTCGATTAAAGTATCGAAATTTCGGACAGGATTTCTTTATTGCTTTTTTCGGAATTGCGCTGGCTCAAACCCCAATTTTGCAATTGGGGAAAAAAATGGCGTCGACGTCACCCATGAATGTGAACCGACATAACAGCCGGGGCAATTGCACAGGTTCCTCGCCTTCACCGAACGGTATCAGAAAAATAAAAACGGCACACACTGCTGGACGCTCGTGTCGCTGAAGCAGTCGTCGCACCCCCGGTCTGCGCGCTATCTCGGCGCACATGGAGGCCAAGCCCTTGACCGTACTCATCCTGAACAAAACATCGTCGTGCCAAAAAAACATTTAAGAACCGCAATGTGGGCGCAAATCGGGTGTGCATTTCATTCACATAGGGTTGCTACACACCTGGGTAGGGAAAACAGCAGCTCTTGGATGCCCTCTTCCGTAGGGATTCCCTCAAAAATGACGCTGTCGCCGGCGGGTACGTACTTTTCCGCGACCTGTTCCGCATAGACGGATTCGGAGAAGAGCAAGAGACCCGAGCTCGTATCAATCCCTTGCTTTAACTCTGGAAAATCCTAGATGACATTCGAAGTGGTTCAGGTTCTGGGGAGGGAGGTTGTACGCCGTTTCGCTGCCATTTGAAGGTTGGGGAATATAATTTTGTCGTTTCGAGGGGTGTCTGGAGCGCTGAAATACAAAGGATTGCCGGGGGGTACAACGTCCCCCGCCTCAGGGCGAAGCGATACTCACCGCCGTTGTGTCAGCGCCCGTTGCCAGTCCCTCTAACCCAAAGACAACGTGCGCGTAGTTCGCACACGAACGAAACCAAAGGCAGACACCGCGCTGTAGGTCGTTCTTTCATCGCCAGCTCAGACAATCGCGGATTGGTTGCCGAAACAACACAGTGCCCGTGACCGAAAACAAGAGCTTGCTGGACAGCTCGTGTGCGTGCGACCGGGCGAAGGACGCCACCCACAGCATGTTTACTACCACGGCGCCACGCGCTTCAAGAGGGAGAATCCCATGCCACACAGATGGAAGTAGTACTCCGCTGACCTTCTGGCCGTCGACGTATAGCTGGGCGAAGTTTCCTTTGCCCGAGTTGTTCCGCACGGCCACCGTGTACGGACTCTGTTTCGAAGTTGTTGAGGACAGCGTGCATGGTGTTCCACGCCAGTTAGTAGGCATACACGCGCGCAGCGCCCCGGGCACAAAAACATGGTAGCGCGCACGCAAGGTGTGCAGAGGACGATCGAGCTTTCAGAAAAAAAGCCGCGGTTCAATGCGCACAATGGTCACAAAGACCAGTACTACGCCACGTCCTTCACAGCAGTAGCTTGTAGGATGGGGGGGAGTCAGCGGTTTCGCTGAAATGTACGCATCAGCCAATAATGCATTGTTTGTGAACGATGGTTCTATGGCTACCTCCGAAAGGTACTCACCACGGGCCACTTTTGAGTGTTGCTCTCCCTAGCGCCGAGCCCCTTGACCTCTTCCGTGTAGACGACGCCGTAGGAAACCTTGGAGCTTCATGGAGAACAGGAGGGGGGTGGCAATGCCGGGGTGCGTTTGAATGAGATTATGCATCATCGCTTTCGAGGCGGAGCAGAGGGGGGGGTGGCTCATTCGTGTTGGCAGAGGGAAGGTTGTGTGATGAGTGTGCGGCAACCTGTCGGGAATCTGTCGGGAAGTGACTCGCCGCCTACGTGCTCTGGTAAGAATGCCAATGCGTGCGCGTGTCGCTCATTTAAACACGCAGAGCCGCAGGGATTTTGCCACAGGATCCTTCGGCTGTCGAGTGTTTCACTTTTGCGAACCCCTTGCACTAAGCGGAGGAAATAAATTGCGACGTGCACAATAGGCACCTCCACCTCACCCTCGAGCGTTTCGTCGCCACGGGTGTGTTGTCTTGCTTCAAAACAAGCTTCCTATGACCCACCTGACATTACGCCGTGCTCCATCAATGCCTGGAATATATGCCGGGATGAATGAAAATATATCAGAGGCACAGGCAACATATGCGCGGTGCCTTGGAGTATCGCCTATTCTGTGAAAAAAAAAATTAACAAATGAACGATTCCAACATGCCTACCACAACACCCATACACACTCAAAGCACTGCACTACTTGTAGCAACGCACGCAAAGGTGATCTTACAAGAGCATCATCTGGATGTACGTCTTGCCGTCCTTGTGGCTGATCTCTTCGAGCTTCTGGCCGCCCACCTGTAGAAACCAAGAGATGAGGAAATGACGGGCAGCGGCAACGTAGACGTAAGGCCTACATACCACGGGGAACATATTTCCAGCGAACACAAAAGAATAGCATTCCGAAACCTAAAAGCGAGGGTAAGGTACGGAGGCTCGCTATCACGGAAGCCTGAAAAGAACGTTCGCCGAAAAAAGACTGCCGCTCAATTTAGGCTTTCCGAGATCGGAAGGTCAGGCAGAACAGTGAGAGTGCTGTATCGCCACCCAGAACGCTAGCAACAGGTGTCGAAGTCACTTCTCACCATATTACAAGGCTGCGCCGGCAAGAATAACCGCTGCGAGTCGTCCTTTTTTCATCTGACCAAGCTGGGGTGTGTGCTGTTCTCATGTTCCCTGTAGCCACCACGAACAAACGCAGCTTGTCGGCTCACGTATATCCCAGGACAAAAAAGCATTTGATCAGGGGTAGCAGCCACAGCTCGCGGGGAATAGCGCTGTACAGCTGCTGCTGCGTCACTCTGTGCAGAGAAACCACCGAAAACCCAAATCGGTGGGGGAACGTACGTATGACGTCTATCGTACGTGACACAAGATATCCCACCCCCTGTACCGATTTTTGAAGCTCGAGTACACTGTACTCGCCCCGGTGGTCAAGTGGTAACCTCGAAACCGCGAGTCGCAAAGTTGTGAGTTCGATTCCCCATGGGGTGAAAAATTACCAATTTGCGGATGAAAGCTATATAGCTGCAAAAGCTCGTGAGTGCCAAATTTCGACGTTAGAACCGTTGACGAGGGAAAAGGACGGCTGGACCCTTCTCGATAAAAAATAATTTTCAGCACGCACCGCAGGAGGAAGGTGGGGCATGAAAAGAAAAAGAAGAAAGAAGAAAGAAGAAAATAGCCCCGGTGTTTACCCCCTCCTGCGTGACCCTGGATGGTTGTAGTTGTGCGAAAAAATACACAGAAAAGTGCAAGTAGTACTCATCAAGACACACGAAACACGTGTAGACTAAGGCACACACTAAAATGGGAGAACTGCTGTCGCCATAATAAAAAGGACGAAAACATACGCACAACACACTCCAGTCGAAGAGGATGCGTACACCCAGCGAGACGTTGTCGGAAAGCTCTCGCCGAGACGGTTCCCGCATCACCATTATCGGCACCGCCACTCTTTGTGGTGTGGGGCAACCGATCCTTGAAAATGGTCCGGGGGGTGTGGTACTGTATTTTGTGTCATCTACAGCGTACAGCAGTCACCTACGGTACTGATGGTATGCACACGCCAACCGCCGTTCGTTCCAGGAGCCTGCTATTGTTTTGTTGTTGATGACTCGGATTCAATATTCAATAGTCGACATGATCCGCCCCAAAGCATCGCAGAGACATAGACTACCGCAAGGTATTGGGTCGGCTACCCCGCGGCTCATTACCCTGCCCCATCTACAGCAAAGATGTACCAGGTTGGTTGCAGCCAAAAAGAAAAATCTTTCTTTTCTTTTCTTTTTTTTTCGTACAATAGACTACTGCTGTCTGCTCCATGACAAAGGTAGGCTGCTGTGCATGTCTCTTTCGGGCGTTTTACAATCGGCAGCAGTACCACATGTGCGAGGGTAACCACGCATTTACCTGAGTCCGGTGGGTCCTTTCACATAAGACTTCCTGCATAATTTTAGTTTACTGACAGGGCAGAACGCATAGCGGTCCAAACTGGTCTGTGCATCCTATTCATCGCTGCCGAAGACTCACAGACTCACACAATTCGCCGAATCTTGCAGACTGAACGCTACACCTTCTTGTACTGTAACACAACGAATCCATCTCTACCCACAGACGAGAGCACAGGATAGAGTAACAACGAAACCTAGCGTTAGCGGAGGCGCTAACTACAGTAGTACTGCTGTGATCATTCCCCGAGCGACATAAACTTCAAGGGACTTCCATCTCATCAATTTAAAATTCAAATCATGGCAGCGCGCGAGGGGGGCGCGAATGTGCCAGACTGCTGTGTAGCTCACGGCATCAGTTGGAAGCACGAAAACAACAGGAAACGGCACACGGGAGAGAGTGGCACTGCTGTACTCCAGTGTTAGGAGATGCGGAGAGGGTGGGCATCGCATGTTTGTGGCCGCACACGTGCCATCGCTAGACAGCAGTAGAGGCGCCACAGACCGCATACGACTCTATATACAACGCATATCACGGGAGAGAGGAGGGTGTGTCTCCTTCTGACAGCCAACTCACTGACGAGCACACTCAAACGTACCACTTACCACGACACGGAACTCGTTTTCACCCTTCCCATCACGCATGGTGCCTTCGTTTCTTCTGGCTGACTGGATAGAGCCGGGCAGCAGCAGTCGACACAGCGACAAATCAAATAACAGGACAGAGCGACACAGCCACAGCAGGACTTCGGAGCAGCGAAAGACAATAGGGGTCTCTCTGATGAGCAATAGTGGGAGGGGGGGGACCTTGTTAAATGGTTCATGTTTTATTGTGTGCCCCCGCTGCCCACACACCAAGCACACACTCGCCACACACACAAGAGACAAGTGCACAGGTGCATACAATGCAGGTAGCATGGTGAAGGTAAATCTCCCCCAGGATGCATACACGTACAGTATCCCAACGATACAACGTGCCTACTTCGTGCAACTCTACCGTCACAAGGTGCTAACTACGAGGTGCAAACTTCAAGAGGTACCAGGACACCAACCACATCTTCACCAACGAGTTAAATCGAAGTCGTATCTTCCGACGATCGTAACACTTTTCATCATATATTCTCATCAGCACGACAAGAGTATACCCCCCACGAACCGTCTGCGAGTAGCGACCATCGTGGTCTAAACTCTGCCTCAATCTCCACCGGCAATATCAGAGTCTCGACCTCGTGCCCTGGTGACTGAGATGTCGACGTAGCGAAAGTCTGTATGTAGACAACGCAAATAAATCAACTTGTTTGTTGCGGAATGTAAAGAAAGGGGGACGACGGAGAGAGTTTAAGTATGATGCGCACGCGGAAATTTACAAGTTAAGTCTACAGTTGTAGGTTGAGCCCCTTCTAAAAAACTCGTGTACCGGCGGGAAAATTGTTGCGATGAACGCCAAAAATAGGAGATCACCCATGACCAATGAAAGCGTGTTCGTTCGCAGTTGACACTTCTGACACTTCGTTCGCTATAATACAGGTAGGTACATACCATCTCAACGATCAGCGGGTTAGCACGATCGATCCCAACAAAAAAATACACACGGACACAAAGAATATACCTGCACCGACTTCCTTGTGCCCAGCCTCCCGTGCGCCCCCCCGCATCGGGTGACCTACCTAATGGACTTGTAAGGCGTCTCGTTTGGGTGTTTTGTCGGCCAGGGGTGGCGTCATTCAACCAATTGGTCAGCCAGTTCGCTTGGCCGATGCTAACGAAAAGCATGCGCACGATGCTAATAAAAAAGAATTTGATACTACACACCCGAAACGGGGCACATTCGTAAATTCGAAGCGTACACATAAAGAGAGCTACCGCAGGTCTAAAATTCACGACACGGAAATATTCAAACAAACTGAACAACAAGGAAAAAAGGGGGAGAAAAAACAAGCATACCGACCGGCACAATCTAATCACACTGGGCAACTTTGGCAATACTGTTTGGAGCACAAAATAGGTTCTCGTGGCGCGATCGTTTTCTGTTTTGGCGCCACAAATGATGAAGAAAGTTATGACTACGAGGGGACCAGATTGGTTTTGAACTCTTGGCGCTGTAATACATGCGACATACAACTTTTGAACGATGACTGAAAAGGTCACCGCGGCGCAGCCTCCGATTACCGAAACTGGAGACGGCGCGAAGCGGCAAACAAGACACACACTTGGCGGTCGCGTCTCAAGCCGACGAGGGGCGCTCCTAAATCACTTTGCTTGGTGACAACTACGGGCAACAACTACACACCACATGCTCAATAACCGTTGACCGTCAAACGAACATGGAGCTGGCAAAACTACAACGCGCAGTGGTTGCTGCTCGACTGATAAAACCGTTCCTACGACAACCTCCCTCCCATTAGAAGCCGATATATCATTTTCGCACGATTTTTGGCAAGGACAAAAGACACAAGATATGCGAAATAACTCCCGTTGTACCGACCAGGTCGTCATATCCTGGAACAAACCGCGCAGGGAAGGCCGCCCAAAGCACGCTACGTGCCCCCCTTTCAATGCTTACCAATGCAGATGCCATGCGCGATACCAGCGAATGCCGTGGACGACACCCAGCGGGACACTACAGGCATTGACCACAAAGGCGAGCGCAAAAAAAGGCGAGTCTTAACGCTATGCTTTGGGCACGTGCGCTCGGCGCCTGGCCGGAATAGCCTGCTTATGTGACTCCAACAGGTTTGGTTTTCCTTAACCCACCCACGCGAGCCTCTTCGCTAGGGGAGCAGAGCTATCAGACTGCCACAGAGGGTGTAAGAGTCAAAAATTATACAAGATGCAGTCAGAAATACCAGCAAGAGAACTTGCTAAACCAAAAGGATAGGGGGGGACAATGCCCGCCGTCCCCCCGGGTACACTGGAAGTCAATACACAAGTTCACGTCGGTAGACACCGCAACCGGCACCAAAACCAAAGGTTCCAGCCAGCAACACCTAGACGCATGTAATTCGAGCACGCTGCTGCCCTATACTAAAACACCGAATAATTTACTATCTAGCCTCGCCGGGACCCCAGCAGCAAGCCTGCCGTCGCTCAATCTATTTTTCCCGTTTCTCACTTGTGGCGGCAAGCAGTGGGTGCAGGATGCGACCTACCCAACGACCCACGGAGAAACCCACAAGCTCGATCACGTTTGAATACCCTTCATCGCGGATGCACACGGATTTGCCTTCGCCATCGCTCCGTACTTGTCCGGTAACTCTTCTCTTCGGCTCCCGGCGGTTACACCGAATATTCTCTTCCCGCCGCCTGCTGCTGCCGCTGCTGCCGTGAACTGGTTCGGATTCAGTTCAAACAGTAAGCACGATCTTCCAGACTCTCGAGGTGTTACCCACAGTGATGTTGAGCAGTCCTGGTCCCAGAGCTCTTCCCTGGGTTCCCTGCCGTAGGCTCCACTTCCTGCCGCTGCTTTTCATTCATCGGTTCCGGTTCAGCCTCCAGCCAACTGACTCTCGTCCTCCAGCCTATCTCCCGCTTCTGATTTCAGCCTTGGCCCTCGCCCCCCTCGGTGGCTACCAGAGGCGGTTCGTCCACCAAAGACACCGGGACTGGTGGGGGACCAAGGGCCCCCCGCGCCGCCGCCTCGTCCTGCAGCATGCGCCTCTTCTTGCGCCGCGCGATTCTCATTCTCCCCAGCTCGGCGACTTCCTCCGGGCTCATGAACGGTATGACGCCGATACCTTCGAGGAATGATTTAGTGCGGTAGCGCAGGGTCGCCGACCACGGCTCTCTGACGTACCGGTACCTGTCCATGACACAGGATCTGGCCTCGTCTAGCTTGAACACCTTGCCTGCCCTGGGAACAGGAAAAAAAAAAGAAAGGGAGAAAGAAAAAATCAACAACACAGCTTCGAGACCGTCACCCGAGATGCGCGGCAGCGGTGGGCTGCTCTGGGTGCGTTGTTGTTGTTGTTGTTGTTGTTGTTGTTGTCGTTGGTGGTGTTGTCTTCACATTAAAAACCGTTCCGATCTCTCTACATAGTACCTTCAGCTGTCCGTACTAACCAAACACTTGACCGAGCGACTCCCGTGGTCAACTGTAGGCTAACTTATCTAAGAAAGATATAAATTTACTCAAATAAAATGGACTCGAAACAACGACGGATGGTCTGGGGCCCTCCGCTCCCCTCTACACTACCGCAGAAATGAACTGGAGTTCAACATCACGGGCCAGAGAGAGAGGTACCATCCCCTGGTTCAATCTTAATCTTGGTACTGCACAGAGAAAGAGAGAAGACCATCCGGGGAAGAAAAGAAAAGGACAACAGAGATAGAAAACGAAAAAGAAAGAGGAACGAGGTAGGAAACGAAATATTTACAAAAAACTAACAAAAACAGACACAGAAAAATAAAAGGCAAACGCCACAATGATAAGCGAACAGACACTATCAGGGCCACCAGCAACAGCCAAGGCTATCATCACTCGTGGGGGGTTGATGCAGATGTGCAATCACGGGGAGGGGGGGGGATCAGCGAAGGATTTCAATTCGGCCTATTTCGCTCCACGCGGTATGCCTCTTCTCGATTATTATATTTTTTCGCCGTCTCGTCCGTCTCCTGCCCCCCTCTCACGCCCTTCGTTGTTGTCATATCTGTACTGTTGCTGATCTCCTTGTCTCGTTTGAGCGCTCGTCGTCGGCTATCCTCCTCTTCGTCCTTCTGCCTGGCGATGATAAACATCTCAGTTCCTTTCCGTACCCCCGTATGCCATGGTGCCCCCCGCTCCCGCGCGCTGCTTCCGTCCAAACCAATTTCGGGACTCCGAACGCACATGGCTGGTCGTCCGTGGATTCGTGTGTAGCCCTGAACGCCTTGAAATCGCCCTTCTGGCACGTCAGTCAGTTCTGCTCCGGGCATCCCTTGCCTGGGTCTCCCCCACCACCTGTTCGTCGAACATGGGCCGTTTCGGGAGTCGCCGGTCCGGCTGCTTTGCCATTGCTCTCGCGCACAGTAGGCGCCGTTGCCAAACAGTGGCTTCCACGCTCTGGCACCAGACCTTCTTCAGGGTCTCGGCGTAGGAGGGTTGCCGGTAAGTGCCCTTCTTACGCTGGTACCCCAAAACTCGTAGAGGCCGGTGGTGTATCGACCGCAGCAGCCAGTAGTGGTCGCCACATGGGGCCCATGTCATGCAACCGTACACTAGCGCCTCCATCGCCCCCGCCTGGAGCAGGCGGGTCTTGAATCAAACGGTGCTTTGGGTCTGTCGAAGAGCTCCCGGCCATATCTCCTGACGCACGCCCACGCTGCTCTGCTCCTGTATTTGATCTCCCGGGTGACGTCGCCGTTTTCGTTGACGAGGCCACCTAGGTGCAGGAACTCAGTCTCTGGGTGTACCTCTGCCCCGCTGCTTCGATAATCAGCGGCGACGGTGGGGGGAGCGGTGTTGGCTGCTCCTCCTCCTTTACGCGCATCAGGAGTGTCTCCTTCTTCTCCGACACCGTTAGCCCGAACTGGTCATCATTCTCGCCAGTCCGCCGTCGGACTTCGATACAACGCCGGCGTCATCGGCATACAGCATCCCCCATACCGCCTTCCGCACTTGGTCAAGTGGCGTTCCCGGCCCCGCCCCCGTCTCCTCCGCCAGGTGCTCCAGGTTCCGCAGAATTACATCCTCCTCGCTGAATCGAGAGACAACGACCTCGAGAGCCGCGGGGCAGAAGATGTTGAACAGTACCGGGGGCAGCACACGCCCTTATCGCAAGCCCTGTGTGACCCAAAAACAGTCCGACAGCTCTCCATCGTCCATGCGCACCCGGGCTCGCATTCCGTTGTATTCCGTTGTGGAAATGGCGGATGGCGGTGATCGTCTCCGCGGAAATCCCGGCCCTGGCCAGCATCTTCCACAGCAGCTCTCGATCCACCGAGTCATAAAGCTTCTGTAGGTCGTTGAGGCACATAAAAGCAATACTTTCCTTCTCCGCCCCAGCTCCTGGAGTCGGCGAACGACGAACAGCATGTCAACGGTGGATCGCGCAGGTCGGAATCCGCACTGCTCCTCCGGAATGATGTTGTTGGCTTCGCAGAAGGAGCTTTATTGGTTGGTGGTGATCTTGATGGGGACTCTGCCTACGTTAGATAGCAGCGAGATCCCCCTGAAGTTGTTGCGATTGGACCGGTCACCCTTTCTTGTACAGCACTTTGACCGTTGCGTCCTTCCACTCTTGCGGGATCTCTCCTCCTCTCCTCACCTTATCGAGGAGGGCATGGAGGTGCCCCCGTACGATGGGTCCGTCGCCATCGACCTTGAGCAACTCGGGAGGAAGGGAGTCATGACCGGGTGCCTTCTAGTTCTGCAGGCCTTTCGTTGCCCGTCCCACCTCCTCGAGGTCTGATGTTGAGGACGGTGCCGAAGAATATCGCCCCCCGCTGGAGGATGTCGTCTTTGTTCCGGAGCAGCACGCCATTCACGTCTGCGACGAACTGCTGTCCTCCCGCTTGTCGCCCGTTGAGGCCCACCGACCTCTTGAGGTGTTTGTAGAGTCCTCTCACGTCTCGATCGTTGTAGATCGCTTCGAGTTCCGTCACAACTCTGTTCAGGTTGGCGTAGATGCCCGTTTCCACTGCTGCAGCCAATCCTGTACAGGCTGCTTTGAGGGTCCTCCATGCTGTTGAGTTCCGTTGCCAATCATCGTGCGGCGCGCTTCCCGCCGCTTGGTGATAAGGGCCTCTTCCAATGCTGCTCTCGTCTCTGGGGTCTCACACCACTCCTGCGTGTATCGTCTCCGCGGTCCCTCGGGTACGGTCGTCCGTGCTGCTTCGAGGAGAGCATTGGTAAACCTCGGTCGCTATCTCCGGGGTGGTGGTCGCGTACTCGCCCAGTCGTTGGTCGAGGTTGAGGAGGAAACGGTCAGTCACCGCCCATCGCGTTGCTTCGACCTGTAACTCCCGCTGGCTGAACTGCGTCTGCTTCGGTTTGGTCCGAACCGCTCGGTTGTGGGCGAGTCTGCACCGAGGTTGACGATAGCTATCACCATGTTGTGATCTGAGTCCTCCTTGGCTGGGCGTGCCGGCTGGGGGATGACAACCACGTTCGACACCCGGCCGTGGTGTGCCTGCCGCGTTAGGATGTAATCGAGGCGCTTCCAACCGTCCCTGACACACCGTTGTATTTGTGACATATAGAATATGTTTGCCATATTCCGCCCTTGGCTGTCTCAAAGAAGGCGTTCGTGATTGGTAGCTTGTTGTCCGTTGCGAAGGTTAGCAACAGCCTGCCATTGTCGTTCAGCTCATCACGCCCACGTGTGCCCATGACCCCCCCGTCCTCTCCATCCATCCTCTCTCCTGTCCGCGCATTGGCGGCCATCAGGACCACACACACTCTTTGGAAGGGATCCTCCGCACGAGACCGTCAAGCTTTCGCCAGACCGTTTTTCTCTTGGTGTCGACTGTGGCGACATCGGTTGCGGCGTATGCAGCAACGAAGTTGACCACTCCGCGGTGGCCCGTCATCTCAAACCTCACGGCCATGAGGCGTTCATCGTCATACAGTTCGCGGTGAAAGTGGAGGTTTTGCATATTGACTCCTGAACCGCTATTCCCACACCATGGACTTCAGCAGAACAACCGGGAACCCGCTGATTCGAACACCGTTTGACCTCGCCTCTTGGTCTCCTGCTGCCCCACCGCCGGTACGTCTTGTCTCGCTGCCTATTGTGGGATGCTCTAGGATCGCCCATATCCATTCGCCCCGTTTACAGCCAGAATCCGCACAGGTTGCTACCCTAAGAAGTCGACCCTGCTGTCTCTTTCGGGCGGCGCGTGCTGCGCTCTTAGCCAGCCTGCGCTCCGCCCGTCCCTCCTTTTCCTCCTTTCCCTTTTTTAATATGCTTTCTTTATGGCTTTGGGGGCTCTCGGGCTAACGTAAACGTTACCTCGGTGATTGCCTTTCGTCCCAGAGAGTTTTCTTCCAGTTCTGGAGCGGTGTGGCCCTCCAGCTCTGGAGTATTTCCTTCTCTCTCTCTGGTGCATACCCCCACGGTTTGTGGTGACTCTGCCACCCTCACCGTGCTCTCTGCTGCTGCATAGCCCCGGTGTCCAAGCCGGGGCATTTGGATTCAGTCTTATTTTGAAGCTACCCAAGCTGGCTAGGTCACGAACTACCCCGATCTCATGACAGCAGTTGTTCCCGACCGTCAAACTCAGGTGCCTGCGAGAAGAAAAAACGTTTTGACGTGAGAGCTAAACGCTAATGTGGCAAACGATAACGACGTGGGCGTAGGAATAGGTGGTTTCTTTGCCTATGGCTTCGGTCGCGGCCAAGGTTGGTGGTGCGGAATGTGGGGTGGCGGACGGTCATGGCGATCGTGGCAGGCGGAGATACCACACTTCTTGTGTGTTGCACTTCGCGGTATTCTGCAAACGTTCTGGTGGTAGTCACTCTTGCCATTCACCACCAGAATTACGCCCGGAACGCTGAACAGAAGAGTTGAATTCCCCGAAACTACGACCACCATGGCCGTCCGCCACCCCACGTCCCGCAGCACTACTGTTGCCGCAACTGGAGAGGCACAGAAACCACCATTTTTCACGCCCAACGAAGCTCTTTGCTTGGATTCCTCCTCGACATCACTTCTTCGATGCATGCGTACGGGAGAAAGCGATAGAAGAGACCCGCCGCATGTGGTCGTTTCATCGCTAACCTTGTGGTAGACGAGAAGCTCATGCCCTCGCCCGCTCCCGTCCCCGCGCCTCCGGTGGCCACGGCGTCGGTCTTGTTGGCCTGCTTGTAGGAGCTTACCGTGGCGTACTCCCGGCAGTTGTCCGAGAACCTGCGAGAAAGAGAGAGAGCGGGGGAGGCAGAGATCCAGAGAGAGAAAGGCGCAGAGAACGAAAAATCGTCGGGGACGCACACTAAAGATACAGCGAACACATGTAGAGAGAGCTGTTCCAACTTAAGCGGTGATATCATTTGCGACCAGAGTCAAGCCATTCGCCGTCGTCTTCGACCACAAACTACACATGATGCTGTTGGTGGGGCATGTCGAGGTCCAAAGAAGAGCGGACCCAGGACCGTTGCAATCACATACCCAGGCTAGGTAGGCTACCTGAGATACCACTGGTCCAACAGCCGTGGTCTTTGCATCCCCTACTTGTCTGTTGAACACTGACAACACCCGGGGAAAAGGGAAGAGCGGGAGCTACTCTCTGCTTCATACGAGACGGCAATAACTAACGAGAGCAGACGCCAACTCCACAAACTTCCACGTGTATTTCGACACCTCGCGAACTGCTAGTTTGAAGGTAAAACAGGTTTGTTTTGCATCTCGTAGTCAAAACACCGTCGCTAGATTCACCGGGGTGCGTGCGCCATGTCAAGGTATGTGAGTGCTCAGGTGTCTTGCGGAGGCGTGCGTGCGGGGGGACTTGACAAAACGATCAACTATGCACGAAATAAACAGAAATCACACTTACTCTTTCCCGACCTTGACACAGTCGCGCCAAACGATCTTTATCGTCCCGATCTCGCGCGCTATTGCATCCGGCAGCGACTTTCCACTCATCCCACGTTCCTTCACGGTGCTTTTCCTGTCTCGGAGGGGCGAAAAGACCGAGATGCTAAAACCGCAAGGATGCGGGTCTTGGCATACGGGTACGAAAAAAAATCGGGCTCCACGTGATCACGTCGATTGTCGCACAAGTATCGTTCACTTCGCACAGGGGTGCGAAGACCCCAATACCTTCGGTGCGGTCGGGCGATACCGCGAATGGCATGCAGCTTTATCATGGGCAATTGCTGCTGTACGTTGGCACCGTGACGTTGCTCATGTGCAAGTCAGGTAATTGTTTTATTCCTAAAACGTCTTGCTGTTTGTTGATATTATCATCGAGTTTGGCAAACGGTATCGACTCCAATAACAAGAACGCGTACAACCCGACTACCGACAAAGATACCGGGAGACAATTCGTTACCTGGTCAAGAAGGTATGGCAGGAAATGACACACACCCGGTAGGCCACTACGGCGTTCTTTGTTCGTGGCACCAAACCAAACCTCTTCTCTACAGGCCACAACCCGCTGAAATTGCAGCATTCTAGCGCCGACCTGCTACCAACTGATCCATATCAAATGTCAACCGGCAAACACAAAAAGCGTTGGTCGTGTTGTGATCTTGTTGCTTCAATACGGTACACACGAAGTGGTGGTGTGAAAGCGGCGAAGTGTTCAGGATCGTACATATCGGATTCTCGGCACGGGGGTGCGCGTTCACACCCCACATCGCCGATTTATTGTATTCAGAATCGCACGGATCGGAGTCGTCGCACGGATTGTCAGGTTCTTTGTCACGGATCGGCGTCTTGGCGCCCCTGTGCGACAAGCAAAGACGAGCGCGCAGCAGGGCGCCAAGACCCGCATCCTTACGGTAAGAAGAGGGAAAACGACACAACAGCGTAAATACACCCAGGCAAAGAGGGACTCAGCCGGGCACACACTTTAAATCAGCGTGAAGAGAGTCAAGCTGAATAGTCGACGCCCACTTTCACCCGGCCGAGCCACAAGAATCGCGGTGCACCTGCCTGCCACGGCTAATATTCTCTGTACGTATCACCCGATTTTCCGAAATGCGCCTTGCCCTGGCGTCAAATGACACCCTTCCATAGGCCATTTTTCTGCAGTAATCACTTCACTTTACCAGGTTTCTTGCCATGATGTAGACTTTAATATTGTCTGACGTGGTTCGGGTCTACCGGTGGTGTAACCAGGGTTCCGCCGAGCGACCGTGCTACCTTCCCTACCGAACCAAGGTTGTCTCGCATCATTTGCGTGCAAACCTCTGCTAGTTGATACAGAATTCGTGCTCTCTCTGGTTGTTCGAGGTTTGTTTTTCCGAGTGTTGCTCTGTCCTCGTGCCACCTCGCTACGTTTTTTCGCTGTGTTTCACTGCGCCCTTCGTCATTGGGAATTTCAAGGGACATTTCTACCACCGCAGCTATTGCCCCTGACCTCGCCCATGTTCATGATGATTTGTGTGGTAACGTGTGTGCCTCTCCTCTCCTCTCTGTAACCACACATCCACCCATTGCTCTTCTGGAATGTTTGATGCATGTTCTGCTTCGGCCGGCTTGTCAATCATGCTGCCTTCGACCAATGGTTGCCCTCATTTCGGCTGGAAGATTCGCGTTTTTGGTGTTCTTTGGTGGGAACGGAACCTGATTCCTTAGGAGGAAATGGCCGATGGAAGGATCCCATCTCCCGTCAGGGCAGAGTACGCTTCAGAAGTAGGGGTGGCAGTGCACCCCGGGCTTTTTGTGACACGGCAGGGTGAATGTTAGCGTCGGTCAATCAGCTGTAAGGCTCAGTTCAAAATGAATGAACCCAACTGAGTCGCTATGTGACCAGAGTACACTCTATTTTGTGGTTTACCCTGTGTGTTGTTTACCCTTGTAGCATCGATGCGTTCATCATCATGGTGTTGTGTCCCCCGTCGTTCTTCTAAACCACGTGAGCGGCGCACTGCACAGGAAGACAAGCAAGAACTTAAGACGATGAGGCGTTACTTGGAGGTCGATCTAGAGATGCTTTATAGTCACCACAGCCTTTTCGGGCACCTTGCCTGCGCAGTACAATACAAGCACTTACTGTCCGATGGAGTCCGAAGTTTTAGCTGCACGTATCCTGAAAATATAGTCTTCCAGCTAATCTGGCATCCTTGTCAAGCGGTCGCTACTCTGGTCAGGTCCTCGGCACCTGGGGAGGGCAAACAGCAGCTCTTGAATTCCTTCGCGGGTAGGGATTCCCTCAAAAATGACGCTGCGGCAGCCTGGCACGTTCTTTTCGGCGACCTGCATGGGTAGATGGGTTAGGAGATGAGGAAAGAGATATGAGCAAGCATCATCCCCTAGCGAAAAAACCTGACTTGAACACCTAGGTGGCGTTCAGTGTGGTCGTTTCCTGCGGGGGCAGGTTGATGCCAAAATTTTGTTTGGTGAGGAATCTTGAGCCCTGACATAGGGATGCTTGCCCGTTTCGTAAACGTGGGAGTAGAACGCCCCCGGTGCCGGCAATGTGAATTCCGTTGCCAGCTCCTACCCCAAAGGTATCGTGCGCGTACGTCGCACACAAAATGGAAGGGCTTGTCTAAAATGAAAAGAGGCTCCCAAAGTGAAAGCAGCTGCTTTGACGCTACACACCAGGCTCCGAGTTTACGACCAGAAGAGCGTTGCGCCAAAAACCAAGACGGTGCTGCCCCTTTCCCACCCGGACGAGGCAGCCACACCGTAGCCCATGACCAAAATGAACGTTTTCTGGAAAACTACGTGTGCACCCGGGCGAGAGACGAAACCAATTATTTTACGTTCTAGCACAGCGCGGCGACGCGCGCTTCAGGTGGGAGGTTCCAACGCCACACAGAAAAAAGCACAGGACTGACCTTCTGACCATCGACGAATAGCTGGGGGAAGTTTCCGTTGCTCGAGGTGTTCCTCACCACCACCGTGTACGGGGTCTGTTTGGCATTGTTGGTGTTAGCGTTTTTGGTGTTCAACGCCAGTTAGCACCCACCCACACCCGCGCAGAAACAAGCACCGTTCCGACCAGAAAAAAAAATGGTAGATCGCACGCGAGGTGGGCAGAGGAAAATCGACCTTTCAGTCCAAAAATGCTTCCAGTCCAAAACAGGTTGCGGAATAACGTGTACCACATTAACTGCAAATTACCATGCAGAGGTTGCAGGGAAACTATTGCCCGCACGCATGTCAAAGCAGCAGCGAAAATGGTGGGGTGCTGCTCAGTAGTGACGCTCAACCGTAAGCGTCAGCCAATTTGGAAAAGTATGAAACCACTTGACGCGATTCCACCGGCACGAACACGGGAAGTCGGCACTACTCAACCTGCGCTACGGAGCCGCCCACTCTTTGTACAAAGATGGTGCAGTATGACCCCGCTCGGCTACCTCCGAAAGGTCCTCACCACGGGCCACTTTTGAGTTACGTACTTCCACAGCGCCGAGCCTCTTGATCTCTGACGTGTACATGACATCGTAGGAAACCTTGGAGCTTACAGAAAACAGGAGGGGGGTGGCAACGAGGGGTGCATTTGAATGATGATTACGCATCGTGTTGGAGGCGGAGCAGGGAGGATGGCTTGTTCGTGCTGGCAGGGGGGGTTCTGTGATGGGTGCAAAGTGCCCTGTTGGGACGGACGCGCTGAACACGTTCTTTAGTTGGTGAATATCCCGTCATTCTAGGTTGTCTTGCTTGGACATTCTCATTCAGCTTCTTGAGATTCAGACTTCCTACCCCCAGCAATGAATGCTTGTATACGCAGGGTTGGAAGCAAACAGATCGGAGGCACCGGCAACACATGCGTTGAAACCCTGTCTTGCAGTATCGTCGACAGTACGCTGCGTCCAAAAGACACAAAAATCAACCTTCCCAATACACTCACGTTGTAAGTAGTGATCTTACCAGAGATCCATCTCGATGTAGGCGTTGCCATCCTTGTGGCTGATCTCTTCGAGCTTCTGGCCGCCCACCTGTAGATGCCAAGAGATGAGAAGTGATGCGCGCAACCACATGTACTTCGCAATGTAGTAACTTTTGCACGTTCTCTCTCTGCACGGACCGCGGCGCTACCACCGCGGTGAAGATTTCCACGCATTCCCGCTGAGCCCTGTGGGTACTTTTTAGGACTTCTCTATGATTGTTGTGCTGACATCGCAAAACCCGGAACGTCCAAACAGGTTTACAACCACCGGATCTTTAGCAGGCTGGCGCGGAAGCTTGGTATGCGTTCAATTAAATGGGAGCGCGCGAAAGAGAGTGTGCGCACCACATGGGAGAGAGTGAGAGTGTCAGGAGATGCGGACGTAGCGAGGATGATATGGCATGCTTGCGGCCCCACACACCCCACACATCTGCGGGCCTGCCTCTCACTCACCACTACTTGGAACTCGTTTTCGCCCTTCTTATCGCGCATGGTGCCTTTGTTGATATGTCGACTGGAGAGATTGAGAAACAGCGAACAGCGAACAGCGACAAAGGAGGCAGGAGCGAGCAACAGCAGCATACAGCAGTGACTCCGCAGGACACATGTAGTGGCGAGAAATGGGAGGTACCTCTCGCATGGTAAAATACTGCTGTATGGTGTGCGGCGCAAACATTTGCAGTCTCACCCTTGTCCCAATACAAACGGAGAGAAAGAGAGAGAGAGAGAGAGAGAGAGAGAGAGAGAGAGAGAGAGAGAGAGAGAGAGAGACGAGGGGGGGAGGGGGGGGGCAGAGAGTAGCCCCTTCTGAACACACACGCTCGTCCGAAGACGGACCACATGGTGAAAATATCCAACGAAATCCTGCCTGCCACGCGGACATGTTGTGACTTTGGTGTGGCAGATACCTCCCTCCCCAGCGCCTCGAAGTAGAGTCCTTTGTGCCTTTCCCACGTTCCCATGTAGAGGAAAAGGGTATGTCGAGTAGTGTTACCAGGTACCAGCTGGTGACGTGCCGGCTTGCCGCAGAAGGGGCGGCGAGAAAGAGAACAGCGAGATCGATTTTATGACAGTCCCGCGAAGACCCCCCGCTACGACTCGTCATCAACGCCCCCCCAACACCCAACACCTCCCCAAACAAACGGAGCACGTGGACTGTGGCGGGCACTGCGTGCTTACGCAATCACTGCAGCATCTTCGTAACGTTCCGGTGCTGTGCCGTTGGGCAGGTATAAGCAGATAATCGGCCATCAGGGAATCTCAGTTGCCCCAGTGTACATCGCACACAGCGGTGTACAGCAGCGTGTAGCAGTGTACATGCAGAGTATTTGCGCACGGAAACGAGAGCAGGAGGCAAGGTGGGAAAGGAAGGGCAACAGCAGGGCTACTTTTCAGTGAGAAACTTGACAGCGCACCAGCTTAATGGAGAGCGGCGACCAACACAACCATGCGCGGGGAAATGGAGTTGGCGGCGAAATGGGCGCCAAGGCGGCGGCGACAGCAGCAGGAGGCGCACCTTCGCAGCCTTCGCCGCGCAAAACCGAGGGAGTGCTTGCCACGATATCCATCAAGATTAACGACAATCTCGGGTTATTCCGGTGGGCTGAGGGCGATTATTAAAACAGTTGTAGATATGCCCATAGCGGGAAGGATGCCTCATACGGTCTTGGCGTCTTGGCACGCGCAGTAATAAATTCTTGGTACTTGAAGTAGTAGTTTTTGTCAGTGATTCGAGTCGTCTTGAGCGCCTACGTCCCGCTCTTTTTCTCACTCAGGAGCGTTCCCTCGGGTGGCCAGTTCTGTGAACAATTCCGACAGCAAAAACAATCTGCTGGCCATTACAGAGCCTCCCGGGAACGACCGGGGATCGTTGACTTGGATTGGGCAAACTTTCTGAAGGGCTGAACTACCGCATCCGACCACACCCCCAGCGACGGATGCGTGCCTCAGAATGTGTCGGAATGCGCATGCACATTTCCATATCTGAGCAGAACCGTTCCAGGTGCCTCGTGCATCTCATGACTGTCCCTGCCTTGCCACCTCCCGCGGGTCTCGGTTCGGTTGCTCGCGTTGCTGCTGCGGGGTTTGCCAGGGCTGGCACGGCGACTATGATGGTGGGTTCGGCGCTGGCCATCTCTTTTCTCGTCTACCGCCGGGGTGTGCACGTGAGGCTTGTTTGGGGATACCCTTCAGACATGTGTTGACGGCGGCGTTTCAAGAACTATTGTGCGCAAATCAGCTTGCTTCGATTATTGTCTCCGTCAATGTAGAGACATCTTGAACCGCCGGAGGCTCTCGTAAGCATCCTCCCCACACAATATTCGTCCTGTTCCCGTCAGTGCCATTGGTGAGGTTGGTACATAGCAAACACTTGAGATGCACCTGTTTTCTCTTACATGCAACACTCGCTCACACGGCCCCTACATTCAGGGATTTCGTTCGGCCGCTCAGGTGCCCGCGTCGTATTTCGAACGCCGAAAAAGAGTGCGGGTTCGAATAGCGCAGATTTCCGAAGCACCTGCAGCGCCTCCAACCTTCGACGGTCCTCCGAAAGACGGCCGTGGTCGTATCGACGCTGCCGGAGTAGAAATCCTCACGGCCAGACCCAAGGGTACAGACGGTGGGTGGGACGACATGTCTACCCATAATTTTGTAGGTGGCGTTTTTGAGAGACCGTTTTCCTGCCACCGAGGTATCGAAGTCCACGTTCGACGGCCAGTAGGCACACACCAATGAATGCACGAAGTCGATGCATCGTTGCGTGTAGTATGTTTGTCCGCAACACCTCTGCAGATGCTTTGTTAGGCGTGGTGCTTGCATGTTTGAGCCGACGTATTTTGCCTATGCTGCTAGTTGTCAACGGATGCACGTTTGTTATCGCGACTAATCGATTACGTATGCAGAGAGAGAGAGAGAGAGAGAGAGAGAGAGAGAGGCCACCAGACAGACCACAATCCCCGAGAGTAGAGGAAGAGAACAATCGAATTACACACGGATCGATCCAACCGGCACAAGTGACTGTCGATCCTGAACAGGCAACACCGACACCACCTTTTCCAACCCCCCCCCCCCCCACTAAAAAATTTACTGAAAAATGGAGATTGTCTGCCCACGTTAAAAAAAATGTGCCCTCCTGGTATACAACGAGGACAGGGAGGAACCCGTAAAATACAGATGGGAATGGGGGATCGAGGAAATTGCGGTAGTGGACCAATACACATACCTCGGAGTAGAGATCGCAAAAGACTGCTCGTGTAATGCACACATGTCCAAGGTAGTGGAAAAGGGCAAAGCACGAGCAGGGAAGCTGCACCCAATACTCGCAAACCGGCACCTCGATACACGCATCAAATTGACGGTTTTGAAGAGCGTAATTGTACCGCCGCTAGAGTACGCCGGAGAATAATGGGAAGGAAGTAAGAAGGTAGTGAAAGAACTCACGGCGGCGCAGATGAAAGCAGCGAAAATCATCCTAGGATGCTCCAAGCCCACAAGTTATGCAGCCGTCAGGGCAGAAATGGGGATCCAATCCCTACGGTCGGGAAGAGACGCAAGGAAGCTGACATGGCAGTATCGCATGTGCGGGATGGGAGAGGAGAGGTTGCCGAGAATAGTATGGGAGGCTAAGTGGGCAAACAAAAAGAGGGGTAGACAACCCACGGAATGGGTCAAGGTTGTAGAGGACGTATGGAAGGGGTTCGACATAGACGAAGATGAAACGCTGGAAACGGAGGGTCTACAGGGGTTCAAGGAGAATATATCTGTTGCTTGTGCCGAGAGAGAAGAACAGGATTTAAGAAAAGAAACCAAGGATAAGGAGGGTCTAGAAGTGTACGGAATGTTGCAAGAAGGAATAGGGTTCAAGGATTACCTACATGTACCAATGGATGCAGGGACAAAGCAAATTCAGGACCAGGGATATAGGCCTTCGAGAATGTCGACGAAGACATAGGACGGTAAACGACGAAGACGACAGGTTCAAATGTGATTGCGGCTTCGAATGCGAAGACCGTGTTAATGTAGTCGCGGAATGTCGGCTGTACAATAAGGAGAGGGAAGTGTACATGACTGAGCTGGAGAAAACACAAGGGAGGTTCAGGGGGATGTTTGAGGCATGGATTAGAGAGGAGAGGGCGGTAGCTGTCCTGGGGAATAGGAAATGGTTTGAAAAAGCGGGAAGATATATCGTTGGGATAGATAGACTAGGAAGACATTTTTGAGCCACCTTTGGCAAAGTAGGAAGGAACGATTGGCCATCGGTGATCGGTCCTGTGGGAACAATGCTCCGTCCTCTCGAGGACGCGTGGTCAATGGTCTAGCCGCTAAGGCATGCAAAACATAAGAGTACCCCTCCCTCCCCCCCCCCCCCTGACTTCAATACCCCGCTTGCTTGGTGTCCTTGACCGCTTCCACTCCCTTCCTCAAAGTGCTGCTGCACGCGGAGCACATCACGCTCCCCCGGCGCCTCCTCCGCCTTCCGCCGCGGTCCCTTCTCCCGAGCGCTGGCGGCAGCGATGCTGCCACCTTTACCCTGAGGCTTTGCGGGGTTTCGGCGGAAAGTGAAGGCGTTCTGCTTGCACGAAAGGAGCTGGTGAAGCCTCTGGTGGGGGTTTACTGTGATGCCGAGCTTTTGTTTCGGGAGCAGAGGTCAGCGGCTTCTCCGAGCGCGACTTCTGGGGTGGGTTTCGGCATCGGAGCGACCGAACAGGTGACTGGAGAGACAGACCCTGTCCAATCGATACTGACGCCAGAAGTAGCAGACTGGTGGACGTTTGGTGGGTATCAATGCACACCTGCAGAGCTGGCCACCCCTTTCCGTGGTCAGATTCTCACCCAGCCTTCGTGTCTAGTCTCTTGACCGGTTCACAGTCAGAGCCCCGGCCACTGTGCTTCACATTATGATATTCTCGAATACATTTTTGAGTTGGTTTTGTGCTTGCCCTGATGAACAATTCTGCTACCTTGTGTCTGTCGCATGCTGCCATGTTTGTTTACAAACAAAGCCCGTTTAGGCTTTTGATACCCGTCCCAGCGCCTGAATTTCTCTTGATTTCATGCTCGAGAATCCCGATGCTTCAGCTTTCGGAGATATTACCCGGTTGTTCGAGGCCACCTCCTTGTGTTGGACCTGGAGACCTGCAATCGGAAGACTAACGCATCGGCGCTCGTCCCAACGTCCCCCCGAGACCTGCCGCGTGGACCAGAATGTTGTCCAGTACACACCCTGTGCCTTCAAAAGTCGAACCATTCCTTTTGCGATATTTGTGTGCAGGTTTCTGGGCCTGTAGCCGTATGTCACATCCACCGACGGAGGGGCGTGCTCTGGCGGGACATGCTACAGTCTCGAATCGACCCCAGGGCGGGGTTCGGAGAGTACATTATTTCCCAGGGCCTCGCGAGACTGCGCGAGGAACAGTGGTGGGCCGCGGCGGACTGCAATGGCCTCAACCCTGCCTCGGCAGCAGTGGCAGCAGCAGTAAGACCAGCAACGTCTGCCGCGAGCGCTCAAACGCATCGCCATCGGACCGGCGCTGCAAGCACGGGTTGGGGCGGGGACGATTCCGAGCAGCCTTTCCCCGCACTCAAACGCCTCCTGGAGGACCGCGAGATATTCGTTGCGGCTGAGGGAGACGCAAAGCGGGCGAGTAGAGGGCTTTGGGATTTGCCGCAACGTGGGGAAGAGGGCGGTCGAAGAGACAGCCCAGCGGCGGGCAGGGCGAAGGGTTTGACCGATGGGGTGGCGGGCATTGCACGCGTATTAACGGGTTTGTTTGGCCGGTGGCGATGACGAGTCGTGATATCCTAGCCTGACCCCAAGGTGCTAAACAACTCGTGCGGATCATGCGCATATGCATCGCAACGGTACTTGCACAAACCCGTTTTGTTTTATTTTCACAGAGAACGAAGCCGTCAGGGCTCAACTAGGAATTTGTCCCTGCGGGTGGTTGAGCAGCTACGAATCGGTACTACGTGCTTTCGCTCCAATGCTCATTCTGCACTTGACACGGTTGGTGCAATGAAGAGGGATTGGTGGGTGCGCGTAAGTGTAAGGACTACGTTGCGTAGGTGCTGGTTACAAGGGGGTCGTTTTTTTGCTGCTTGGGTACGATAAAACAAGACGTCGCGGCGATTGCGTTTGGTGTAGGTCCTGACTAGAAGTACATTGTAAAGTAGTTCATGCAGCTGAGTAGATTCCCGACGGTGTCGAACTTTGCTAACGCGAGTGGGGGCAATAAGTCCGGTACTGTGCACGTACAGATGTATTGACGCCAACGAAAAAGAGTAACCCAACGACGGAACAATTTATGTACTGTGTTGTATGATCGGGTTCTTGGTGTCTTCGGACGCATCCATTGCGGATTTACCCTACCAGCACGTAGTTTATTGTTGCATGGTGTTGCGTTTGCGCATACCGCGTTAGTCAGATGACCAAGCGTTAGTCAGATGACCAATGGAAGGACGTCGTTGCCCACGAGTATATAATCAGAAGGGCGGCCCACTGTGAAGCCTTTGACATGTGTATCCCCTTCAGGGTTTCTTAAGGGTTTTCGTTCTGTGACAACCTTCTGCAGTAATTTTGTGCCCAACATCATATCTTGCTCAAGTGTTTGCTACACCTACGGGTAGAGATACTCCTGGCGCGGAGCTAGAGGCCACCTTGGCACTTTCCTTGTTCTTTTTCAGTAAAGTATCATTTAAGACTCCACTCCAGCGCCAAGATTAATTGAACGGTCGAAGTGCACGGATGGGGAAAGTCTTGCCGGCAATGTATTGAGCTCAGACGATCAGCGCGTGTATGGACCCTTTGTTTGGCACGTGTTTTTCGCCCCTTGGAGAAGAAACAAGGACGAAACAGTGATACCGTAAGGCTTCACTTCACGGCTGCCGCGGTGCTACGAACAGGCCCACAGACACACGATCAACGATGGTGATACATGATAAATTACATGTGCACAGGCGGCCTAATTGGTACGAGCGGCGAGACGTTTGCACTCTCGATCACCTGCATGTACTGTACTTCTGTAGATCAAGGACAGTGAAGTCAGGACGAAAATTACACACGCATGATCGCTTGGAGCTGAGCGACTTGAACAGGGCCCGTCGTTTGAAGCACAGGGTATCTTTTTCTGCAGGCGATATTGACAAACAGCTGCCAAATTCAGGATGAGAGTGTAATAGAGTCGGCAAATATTGCATGCGGCGGAATAGGTGTCGTTTGGTACGATCACCGATCCAGTCGGGTCGGCTGGTCTGTTGCGTGGGAGGTACGCGGCTGCTGTCGATACCGTGTGGTCAAGTCCCACTGGGGCTTCCCCAGCCATCACAGCAGTACGGTTTGGGGAATCTTGTCTGTATGCGACATCTAGCCATGTCTTAGGTGCGTTGACGTTTTCACCTTTTCACTGCCGACATCTCTCTGCGCCGACATGGCGCAAGGACCGGCCGGCAACGGCTTCAGCTCCTTTAAAGGAGACAGCGATAATAAGCATGGTGCCGACAAGATTCTCACAGCGGGCCCGAGTACATGGCAGTCGGCCCAGACCAACTTGGTGAGTAGTCTTGTGACGAGAAAACGCCCTCAACAGTGAGCTGGTGTACTCGTTTGAGTCTATTGGAATGTACAATAGTCTAGAGTACATGTCGTGGTTGTCGTATGGTCGGAACCTGACAAAAAATTGGGATGTAAATGGCTGAATTGCTTTCACATCGAATGGTACGTGTCTTTGGTACATAATAACCGAGTTTGTATATTTGTAGGATGTTTTTGTAAGGTACTCGGCTGAGACTACTGTATGACCGTTGCAGTATGCGGCATTGATGAACGAGGTGATGCAGAACGCAACAATGTGCCGATTCAATATGCGACTTTCCCCCTGACAAAGAAAATTCCCTGGCAGCGCTTTCTCAAATACACAATGTAGCCTGGTGTTCAATGCTGAAGCAATCAAATGGTCTCTCTCCGCTCCACCTATGCTTTCAAGGTGCATGAGCTGCGGTGTCTGGTGCATGCCAGGGATATGGCCCTTGCCGAACAGCGAGCGCGACATGTCAAAGAGTCGATCCTTGTGCGGGAGCAGCAACGAACTTTGGCAACAGACGACCCTGTGTTTATTGGGAAAACGGCGAAGCTGCTTCGAGCTGCGGATGATGTCGCTGGCGGGCCAGCAATCAACTCGCCTCTTTCCGTCTCTCCGGTCACGTCACGGCCCGCCTCTCCCATCCTAACCGCCGCTAATCAAAACGCGGTTGACCATTCTCTGGAGGATAGCACCTGCTGCGCAAAAAGAGGCGATGGGTTGTCATCGGAACGTGACACAATGGCAGACACCAGTAAGCCTCCTGACACAGACGATCTAACCGATTCGAACAACGGAAACGGGACAACTCTCGCCTTCACCGGGTGTAGAGGCGGAACGGCAAACGACAACAACTGGGAGTCTCGAAAGGGATCTCCTCCATCGCCATCTATCATTGCCGCCAAGAGCAATGAGGAGAGCACCGCGAGGACGTGCTCACGATGCGTTAAACTGCAGCACGAGCTTGTCACGGCACTGACGGATCGCACTCTAGTCGAAGCGGAGCTCGTTTCTTTGCGGAGAGCAAGTTCATGGGTTGATACGGGATGGGAAGGCGAGTCCGCTGGCGGTGCTGTCGATCGGAAGGAACTCGGTGATCTACACACGGGTGGACCAGGTGGAACTGTAAGGGTAGTCGACGACGCTGAAAACAATGCCCCGAGGTCACCCTGCGAAGAACTCGGCAACAATGACCAAGGTCTTGACCTTCACGTCGAAATAGAGCGTTTGGAAAGCCTGGTGTCCCGTGCCGACCAGGGTGCGCCTCTTTCCGATCTCGATGCAATAGCCGTGGACAGCGAAGGGCTGCAGATGCAGGTGTGGCGTGTTTTGAAGCTGGTGGTTGCATCCAATTTGCTTGTTCGTGGGCGAGGCGCGTGTATCCAACATTTTAATCACCTCTGAGATTGTGATTGGTAGTCATCCAATAGCTTTTGTGCTAAAACAGCGATCGAACATGCTTCTTTCAGCAGCGCCACCAAATATTCTTGTCTTGGCGCGCCAGGAGTCCGTTCTGCACTCAGAAGAAGACGAAGATAGCAGCAGCAAACCGCCGGGCCTTGCCGCCTCGTTGTCGGCGACTATCGCGAGACGCGCTCGCCAATTCGAGGAACTGTCTCGGCGGCGCCTCTTGCGACTGGGAGCTGAGGCTGACCTTCGAGCAGCTCGTGCAAAGCTCGACATGCTCTTGCCCACGGCAACGATGCCGGCGCCCACGCCAGATATGGCGAAGGGTGACACGGAGCGGCAAGGGGCCGGGGTAACGCCTCTACAGCAAAATGGTAGTATCCACCGTGACGTCATCCAAGAAGAAACAGGGAGCGGAGCAGGTCAACATTGTGACACCAAACAAACTTCGAAAAAAGGGGGCGAGTTCCCACCAACAAACGCCGTTCCACCGAAAGGAGGTCAGGGTTCCTCGGCGATCGGACGGGGAAGACGTGGTCGAGGACGAAGCAGTGGCGGTCTGCAGTCTGAGCGTGGTGCCGTATCTAACCGCGAAAAACTCAGCGGTCGAGTCCAGGGTGTTGCTGGCCCTCCCAAGCAGGCGCTCGGCTCTCGAACTGCCGATGAAGGGACGACGACAACGCGTAAGGCAACACCACGAACGCAAATTGAAGATGGTCGCCATCCTTCTCAAAAGGATGCTGGACCCAAGGCCAGGCTCACGAAGGGCAGTGGTAAGAAGACAGGGGGGCCGACGAATGACCGTCAAAAAATAGTTGTGGTAGAGAAGGAGGGCCAGGAAAAGCTGCGAAACTCTCCACCCCAGCCCGACACCAGTAGGCCACACGAACGCGATGATCCGAACAAAGTCACGGTCAACGACAACGCGAAGCGTTTAAGTGTTTCCTTAGTAGAGGGACAGCTGCAGGGGGAGGGAGAGGCTTCTAAGAGCTCCCTCACCAAAGATGGCAACCAAGCACCTGGAGGGGACGAAACGACAATACGAGAGGCCGAAAGCTCTTTGACTGGCGGAAATGGCTGCGCTAAGGCTGATCCTACGGTGGGAATCGTGGCGAATGCTTCAGAACCTCCCCCACCCACTGTGCCCACCGAGGTTAAGAACGATGTTGGAGACGGGAAAAGAGGGGCCATGACGCCCACGAAACACGGACGAGCTAAAGGGACAACGAAACAAGATCGCGGGAAAGCTGCACGTTCATCGCCCAGCAAACTTACAAAGGGTGCCGTTGTCCGAAAACCACCGAACCGGTTAACCGGAGAGAAAGCTAAGACAAAATCTGCTTCGACGGCTGAATCGGCGGCCCCTACGCGCAGCCTGACGGCCACGGAGGAACAACAATTCTCCAGGGAGACTGCAACCGAAGATGCCACGGGCTCTTCGCTTCCGACGTCGGCCCCAGTAGACCCAGGCGTTACTGTAGAGGAGATGGAGGATGTGCAGAAACAGGAAGGGAGGGCTGAAAAACACGGCGACTCGCTTTGTGGGACACAGGAGGAGTTAACTTGCCTTGACACCACGCACAAAACGGCCGGAGACGAGGGAGTCGAACAAGATGTAAGGGCGAGGGGTCCTATCGTCAACGAAGAAGGCGTGGACATACCGGCCACTGGGGCGTCAGCCCGAAGGGAATCCATTTCCCAGGAGAAGCGAAAGCTCGCAGGGCCGGCCGATGGAGGAGAGGCCGGAGACAACTTGGTCACAGAGGATGGAGATGGTACAATAGAGGGATATTGTGGTGGTGGTGCCGTCGTTGTGTCGGAGGATGCAGATCCTGGCCGTACCGTCGGCGGTGCTGATCTCCATCTTCGGGGTGTTGTAGATCTGGCCGAGGTGCTGCGAGTTGAGGTCGACAAGCTGAGGTTGGAAAAGGCAGAGCTTGAGGATACCATAGCTCAACTTAACGTGGCAGCCGCTCAGCTGTACCTCGTGGAGTATGAGCAGATGAAGGTGCGGCATTAAGGATACTGATTTATCGCGGGATGTGCTAGGGGCCACCAAACAAGCATGGATATTGACATGAGGCCGATATATTCATGTAATGTTTCACCCCATGTGCCCGACTTGTTCAAAGCGCGGGGGAAAGCGGAAAGGTAAAACTGTAGTAAGGAAAAATGATATGCCTTCCATGACGGTTGGAGGGAGTTCACGCCTCTCCCCCCCGGTTCCGCGTAAAGTAGACGACAGCACGTATGATGCGCTAAACGATAAAATAATACCATTTCTCACCCCTTAATCTGGCCACTGTTCACTCAGGCGAAGTGCCGTCAGCTGAAAAGGGTTGTTTTCGGGCCTGCTTCTAGACCGGCCAACGCGGAATCGGCGTATGGCCACTCATGCCAAGAAGTAATGCACCGATTGAAGGTGATTGGCGTCAAGTTCTTCCGACGAAGGATTGGCGGCGTGATGGGAGAGAAGTTTTTCCCGGACGGTCTGGCCAGGGCGTTAACACTCATCGGTCGACCGCGGATGACGCAGGGGTCGCAAACGGCGCCCGTAGATCGACTTGGGCCACTCTCACGAAATGGAGGCTCTCCAGGTTTACCCAGAAGCAGAGACGTTCACGTCCAGGTTGCCGGGGGTATCGACGTGGAAGACGAGCCTTTGATGGAACAGCAGGTCTGGCTGCTGTTTGGATCAACATCGTGTAGACCGTGGCTTGTACAAAAAAACAGGACGTGAATGTAGTCTGTAGCTTTGGGATGGGTCTTACCAGAAATGAGGGGGTACCGTCGATGAGTGCCCATTCGCGATGATGCCTGATGCTCCGCGTTTATGGTATCTTCGTGGCGGCTTCTTCCGCACTACGGCAGAACCCCTCGCAGCTGTCGGTAATACGCTCCCTGGCATGTTGTCGTCTTGCAAAGTAGTCTAGGCCAAGCCCGAGAACGAGCGAGCAGTAATGGCATCGACCCTAACGATATGGCTATTTCAGCACAGCCTCCCCTCCGCATTCCTACTTCAACGAAGTCCTACCAAAACCCCAGTCCGATCGCAACGCACTCTAAAACATCGCCCGCACCGCCAGGTGTACGGTCTGCTAGGCAAACTAGATCTCCTGCTGAAGCGACGCGAAGACGTGCTGTGGGCGTACCATCGAGAGGCAGAGGAAGGAGCCCGAGAGGCCAGGGCCCTCCTTGCTTCAGCTGCAGCTCAGCACCACCCAGGCCAAGCTTGGGGAGTGTCTCGCCCGCCAAATGTCCGACAACTTATCGGTGGACGGGAGGGGTGAGTCCCGGCTCCTTCCGTGCTGTCGTCGTGCGAGCTTGCGGGGGAACGCGCTTGGAAGGAAGAACTGAGTATGCCACGCGAGAGATACGCTCTGTAGAAGTAGACCATGGGCTTCAGCCCCGCAGGATTCACGCTCATGCGCGAAGCACAGTAAACAATCAGCGTGACAGCCCTTCTCCCCCTCCCCGCCCCAAATCGCTTCGGTTCTTGACTTGTCTTGAACTACCCGTAAACCAGCCCGGCGGGAGCACCGCGACCAGCCATCAACCCAACGAACCTTCTCTTCACGGCCGCCGTAGTCCTTGACAGCGTGGCAGCAGCGGCCGCTGGACCCACCCCAGAACCTACCGTCTCATCAGCACCCACCCCAGAGAAAATTCCTTCAGCTAGTGGTGGCAGCGAGAGCCGTCGGCAGAGGTACTCGCCAGCAGAAAAGGCGCTTCTGGAGCTTGCAGACGAAGTAGTCGCTGCGCTCGACGTGGAGCAGCGGCGATCGGACGCTTCGGCCGAACGCCGACGCCTTGCGGTGGATAGGCATAACAACTCCGGGGACAGCCGATTTCAAGCACTGGGGCGGCCACCGCTAGGAGTGCCTCCTCTGATTTGGGCAATGGAGATCCACCTGGTAAGTGGGAGGCTGTCTTCGTTGTTGCCACCTTTCGTCATTTTCGGGCAACTTCGTTATAAATAACTCTTTGACATGTATTCTCTGCACCTGCCCCTCCCCTCGACTTCGATAGGTGGGAAAGCTAGCCAGGGCGTTTAGGACCGCGGTTGAGGCGCGTGGATTCGAGCGAGAGGTGGAAGACGCGAACTTGGTGGCGGCGGTCACGCTGGGACGATCGTCGCCACCCTCATCCAATGGCGGCAAAAACGATTCCGGTCCCCCCTGGCACCTGGAGCATCGTATGTTGTCCGTTCTTCGGGGAGACGAGGAAGAGGAGAGGGAGCGCCTACAACGGGCCCGGCGTGAATTTGAAAACACCGAAAGTTGCACGATGGCCGCCAACAACCAACGGGAGCAGCAGCGGTTCGGATGGGGTGCTGATACCTATTCCCCGCGCCGGATTTACCGTCCCATGACGGGCAATGTTGGGACGGATGAAGGCCAACCGAAGTATGGCTCATCCCCGACAACCTCGCCGAGGAGGAAAGAGGGCCTCGCGCGAGGACAGCAGTCCAGACCTGACTCGACAAAGGGTCGAACCGGTGTCCGAGACGGCCGTCACGCCTCCACCTTCAATCGGCCCGGGACCATGGCGCGTGGTTCTACCTTTGAATCCAAAGCTAAGCAGCAGTGCAGCAGCAGCAGGACCGTCGACGGAAACACTCGAGATCTCCAGAACCAAGATCAGCGTGAGCAGCAGCGACAAGACTCGGCCGCGGTTGCTCGCGTTGAGGCCGCAGTTTTCGACACTGTCAGGCCGTCCCGTCTGCACCCCAGGCCAGGCTCGGCATCGTTCGAGGGCCGTAGTGGCCGGGTCGGGTTCTACGAAGGGTGCAGCACCTTGGCGGCGACTGAACGCCTTCGTCCCCAAAGTGCGCGCCTACCCGAAGCGCATGACAAGTTTCTAGGTGAAGGAGGAAGAACCACCGTTGGTGGCCACACGGGGGCTTCCCACGCCATGCCTTCGGATGCTCATCGCAGCGGGCGGCGGGCGTTCGAAGGCAACTCGACATCTGGACCAAACGGGGAGGAGCGGCCGGTACGCACGACTATGACCACCGTCGCTCTCACCGCGAACACCACGGCCCGCCGTCCTGCCAGCGCTGGCGGGCGCGTTGTGGACACACGCACCTGGTCTTCAAACAGCAATGTGGTCGAAGCAGGCACCGGCGTGTTTCGCTGCCGTCCAAACAAGACGACTCGTGCGGCTGTTCGGTTTGAAGCCTCTGCCACTGAAGGTGGCGTATCATCTTCGCAGCTCGTTCCGACGCATCCTGGGGCGGTCCCCCAGTTCCTGCTCCGGAAAGAACGGGAGTTGTTGGAGGCCCACCGGCATAAGCAGGCGGCGGTGAATGGGCGATTTGAGGTCGTCCCCGACCAGGGCGACGATATCGGTGGTTGTGGCGACGAGGGTGTTTCCGGATATGCTGCTGGGGGCTCGGGGGGTGATATTAAATCAGATAGACGAGTTATGAATGCATCGGAGATTAGTGATCGGTGGGGTAGAGAGATAGGCGACACGCTTGAGCAAGGAGGTGACGGTGGTAGCGGCGCCTACGGCGGCAGGGTACTGTTGTCTTCCGTGAGGCTGGAGGATTCTATGGACGGGGAGGGATTGATGCCGGATGCCGGCGAGCAGGCTTTCTTTGACGCTTGGAAGCCGACGGGGTACGATATCGACCTCAGTCGGTACGACTGATGTGAATGCATTCTGAAAGTATGTCGTGGTTTTATGCTCATCGTCATGGTGGTGTTTGCTGCCACCTTTCTTTCGCGCCATATGGTGGCTCCGTTTCGCACGGTGGGTAGCACCTCCTATGTGAGACACGTACAATACCTTGCGCCTCGTACCAAGCGCAGATCCCCACCGTGTTGCGACCCTCTGCCCAAAAGGACAAGAGGGTAGGGACGTGCAACTAACTACAGGCACGTTGTGCTCCTATTGCATGCCCACCCTTTATGCGGCTGTTCCATGCGGCAACTACTGCTTCAAAGTGTTTGTTACAATCAAATTGCAACGTACATTTTCATGTCAACCTTCAAGCTGCGGTTCTCCCTGGTACCAAAAAAATAATAAAACTATTGTACTCACACAGAGTGCGTGGACTCCATCATGATGGCACCCCGGCAAACATCCCCCGTCTTGGGGCTCCCTGTGACCCAGACCCTCTGTACAAAGAAAAGAACGGTAGTACTGTAAATACAGCAATCAGTAGTTAGTGCGTCCTCTCCTTGACGATAGGCAACCATATCCAAAGCACATTCATAGAGTTTTCTGCAAACAAACGAGGCTGACGCATGCTTCTTCCATATAATATATATCCCATCGCCCATTCACGTGCGTTGAGCGCAGAAAGGACCATTGACGGACGCACACTGGGTACAGCCGATCTCGTCCACAGTCATGTCGGCTGCTGTGACATGCAGCGCGGCGCAACTTCTTACCTTCTTGGATCGGTAACTTCTTGGATCGTGCCGGGTACTCCTGCTGCTGTATCATACGCGTACAACAATCGACGGAACCCCCCGAAATCTCGCCGCGTCATTGGTGTCATGGTTGGATCCGCCGTGCATCATACACGCACACACACACGGAACGCTGGCACTATGGCCCCGCGACCGGGACAGATACTTCCTTGGGTGATCCTTGCCCTTATCCAGGGGGTCGGCACGTCATTTGGAACGCTTGCGTCCACAGCAGCTCGGCACAGCACAAGCCATGCAGCGCCCAGTCGAATCATTGGGACCGGCGAGTCTCTCAGCATGTCAGCGACAGGGTCGGGGGCAGCAGCCCCTGAAGGCGCGGTTATCGTGGGAGGAGGGCCCTCCGGGTTGGCAACAGCACTGATGTTGGCCAAGAGAGGGTGGAGTGACATCTCGGTGATAGAGAGGACGCCTTCGGCGGACTATTTCGATCCTAGGGTCGCCTTCGTGTGAGTTTTTCGCAGAATGTTGGAGCTGTTGTTGGTAGGTCTCTGTTGTTGGTAGGTCAGCAGACGAAAGAGTTGCCAGTTGCACTCATGTTGCAGTGTAAGGGTCTTTAGAGGCTAACGCTCAAAGCATAGACTGGAGAGAAGGGAGAAGTTTGTTTGGGCCTCCCGCGCCGATACACGCGATGGTTCAGACGCTGGACGCGCCTGATTGCAACTGCAACTCAACAAGTAGATTTTCAATGCAAAACCACGAGACTGTCGGCCGGTGCCAATGAAATAGGTTGATTGTGTTGGGGACAGCAGGAGGGCTGCCTGGTGGTCCTGCTGCTACTTTCTTGCGAAAGGTGCAATGTTGCGAACACCACGAGTCTTTGGGATATTTTCATGGTGATATGGAGGTTGGTTCTCCCCTATGGTCATCTCACCAATGCGACACTTGGTTCAACAGCAAATCGGTCCAACCCGATCTTTGTGCAGTTGAGCTGGCTGACACAAACCAGCACATGAGCAACATTTGCCCGACCTGCTGCGTAGGACCACGCAGCAGCGACGACATACCTCTCCCTCTCGCACACGCCTCGCACAGCGGATTATTCTGCGTGCATCTCTTGTGCTCTCTGCGTGCGGCAAATAGTCGACAACAATCGCAGATCGCCATGAGAGCGAAGAAGGCAACCACACTGATTTCATTCCTCGCTTCAGCTTGTCGTTTGCACTGCATATTGTATGTGTTGTAGGGTCGCGGGCGTCACAAGCTATGTACATGGAGTCTGACGGAAATTATTTGTTGTCCTCTTGTCTGTGTCTCGCAAGCACGGCAGAATGTGCGTGAGAGAGAGAGAGAGAGAGAGATAGGCACACACACAACGGCAAAACGCCCACCGTCTACTGTAGTCGGCAGCGGACATATGGTGCCGCACTCACGAACGTTTTTACCACGTAAAAAATTACTGCTGTTTCAGGTGCTTAGGAAGTTGGTCACGTGTTGCTCAGTCCAGGAAGAACTTTTCTTGGTGTTGCCAAGTATTTTTATTCCCATATTGAAGAAAAAATTACCAGGTAGTCATATTGGGTGTGTTGTTGTTGTTGTCTTCACATGTGGTGGGTATTTTTTATGTTTCAGTTTTGTGGACGCAATAAATATATCGAAAGAATCCACGACAAGGGTCGCGCTCACTCTCACAACGGGGCACAACATCGTACACCAAACGGCCTCCACGCATCTGGTTTTACACTAGAAACCGATTGCCGTCCTTGGCTGCACCAACAGGTATCAGATCGACAGGAGAGGGCAGTTTTTTTTGGATGCGCATGGACTAACAGAGAAGGTGAGGATATGCGCGGGTACGGTTGCCCACGACACTTTGTACTTCGTAGTATTTTCCAAGGTAGATATATTCCCATCCTCAGCAATACGTCTGTTGGAAGTTCCCCGCCGATGAAACGGAGATGGGCAACAGGTGATGTTCTCCTAGGTAACCTTGCAGCGACACTTGGCTCACACGGAGCCTACCAAACCGCATTTAGCGAGCGATGAATCAAGGCCTCCGTAGACTACCATGACCGTGTTTAATATTGACGCAGCGGGGCAGGCACGCCGAGAGAAGACAGACTGTTGGTGGGCAACTATGTGGCCGTAGTGCCAAGAAGCCCAACTCACCGGGGGTTCTTGTTTTGGTTGCCCATGGTGAGCCATATATTCAAGCTTTTCCCCCCAAAAAAAACACGTTTACCGTTTTACACTTCCAAGAAATCCAACTCGCCGTGCGCGCGTGTGTATTTAAGCCGTTTTATTTTTTTCACGGGTATGTGACCTAGAAATACCAGACAACTCCGCAACCAAAATCGACGTACGTCGCTGAATTTGGCATTCATGCATCCCCCATTCCCCTTACCACCGCCCCACCGGTCCGAAAAAAAGTGCTGCAAATGTGCCCCTGTGAGGCATCCTCGTGCTCAACGCAGAAGCACGCTTTGTGACGCGAACAGCGATGTTTGTGTTTTCTTTTCATGTCACTACATCAGATCGAGCGAGCGGCCGTGTTGGTGCCCTCTGTACGAAAACCTGGATTTCCTATATCCAAGCATCGATCGATTTTGCCCACAGTTGGAAATATCAAGGAATTTTCTGATCTCCACAACTCGTCGCCGGCTGGATACCCGATGTAGCCTTCAGCACCACATGAAAAATCCTTCATGGTCTCAACACCAACATGCCGAAACCGGCAACAACATGGTGTGATGCCTTGCACGTTAAGAAGAAGAATATTCTTCAAGCATTTGGATAGCGTTTTGAGGATCAGTGCTGTCCTGTCTCTATTTTAGTACCTCAGCATGTCCTGCCACGCCTCATAGACCGACCGGCAGAGGGAATCTCGCTGACTAGAAAGAACTGCGTAAGTACAAAAGCCGCTTCATACAACAAATTGCACTAAACAGCAAACACGACGAGCTCTCGCACTCGTACGCCCCCCACCCCCCCCCCTCAGCTCGCGGAAGTCTCCGTGGACACGCGGGAGTTCACGATAACGAGGATACCCGCGGATGGCGACCGCAAGGAGCTGTCGCTTCCCATCATCGACAACACCCGCCCCACGGCCTACTGGCTGCCCCGCAGCGTGTTCCAGCAGCTGCTTTACAGCGAGGTGCGTATTGGAGCTCTCTCAGAGACGTGTTTGCGTGTTTTTTTTGTGGACGGGGTGGAGGGGGGGATCGCTTCTATCTGCTTTGCTGTGTTTTCTTTGCGCATGAGGTGCGCAACATGCAGCAATCTAAGCATAGGGGGTCGCGCTGTTCCGTCCAGAAGCGGTTATAGGTTGACGTTTCTTGACGCATGCAGCAAATCTCATCAACACCGTAACAATGGCCGTGAGATCCAACGCGCAGTGTCGAAACCGCTGCCCTATCGCTGACCGGTTTTTTTTTGTTTACGTCCCTAACGAACGAAACAAGACAAAAGACTAGGGGCTGCCCGAGTGCTTGTTTTGATCATTTCAACTTTTTTCAAGTGTGTATGTGTCGCTGGTGCGGTAGCTGCAGGAGGGAGCTATCCCAACTATTTTTCGACACCTGGTGCGCCTTCGCCCCCCCCCCCCGACACTGCACACTTTCTTTTCTAACCTATTTCTCGCTGCTTGCACCGCACTGGTTGTCTCTTGCCGACTCCCTTGGTACGGGTCTATCTGCCACCACAAAAAACACGCACACACACACACACACCAACAGGTGGAGTCTAAGTACCCCGAGCAGATCAAGGTGTTCTACTCTCACTCGTGCGACAGCATCGAGCGACTCCCGGAGGGCGGGGGCATCGAGGTCAGGGCCAGCCCGCACGCCAGCGGTGGCGGCGACAAGGAGGGAGGGGACCAGAAAGTGTTCCGTCCCCGACTCCTTGTGGGGGCCGATGGTCTCAAGTCGACGGTGGGTAGGACCGTGGCCGATAGGCAGGGAGGGGTAGATATCCAGACTAGGTGGCCCCGGCTATATCTTGGACGTTGCGTGCGACGGCGCGTGTCCGATACGCTTGGCGCGTCTGTATGTACGAGGGAGCGTGGACCGTCTACAAATGAACCCATCTTAACCATGTGGTGTATGTTCTGGTTCCCTTGTAGGTGGTGCTGAGAAGACTTCTCAGCAGCCTATCTATGCGAATCTTGTTTTTGTCCCCCTCTTTCCTATTTCCATCACAACGGTTCGTCTTTCTCCATATAGCCTCTTGTGTTGCGTTTTTTTTTCCTGTTGCAGAGCACCCTACGCTCCTCCCCGCAAGCCGTCTCTTGCCCCTCCTTCGTGGGCTCAGTTCCCGCCTCGTCTCGTCGTGCATCTTGCCCGTCACCGCCTGCTGTCGCTTGCATCGGAACGACTACCGCCGCGCCCTGTAGCCGTCTGTTCTCATGTCGGCCTCTTCTCCAATCCTCGCTCCCCTTCTCGGCCTTCCGTCGTGCCCGAAATAATGGTATAAATAAAACAGGTTAGGCAGCAGCTACGTGCTTGGGATGAAGAGGAACAGAAGCAGCAGGACCCAGCGAGCGGAAAGAAGCCCGCCAAGCAGGGACGCGGGCGATTTGATATGCGCAAGGTCTGCAGCAAGTGCCTGTTTTTCAGCACCGCCGCCGCAGACATCTCATTTGCTCACGCTCTCATGTCGCACCACATGCATATCCACTGGTGGCAATGCCAGTTCCGCTTACAACGGAAATGGAAGTGCCCAGAGTGCAGGCAATGTTGCTTCCTATGAACATACATGGAAAAGCGTTTTTGTTTTTCCTCTCTTCTAAGTTCACCAGATGGGAACATAAGGTCTGGTCCCTACAACCCATTGGCCGAAAACAGCAGACCGCTTACTCTACTTCGAAATACAGAGATTCGTACCCGCCTTCCCGTGCGGTCTTTCTTTCAAGCCTGTGTTGTTCGTCGAATCCATCGACCGGCCCCCTGGTAGCAACCGCAAATGATTGCTTTGAAACTCGGGAGGTCGTCATTCGTGTTTTGCTGTCTCTGCGGACTGGATCACGAAACACCCACCGGTTTAAACGCTTCTCCTCCAAGAGATGCCGACTAGCTTTGTAGAACCTGCACGCCGGTGCCCCCGGTCGGAGGATGCCGTGCGACTTCGAGCGTGTTCACATTATGTTATTCAGGGGCGCGGAAACGCGTACGACCGCGGCGGTGTTAACAAACAAGCCTGTACGTTGTTGGCAAAAGTCGACCGCGTCTTCACCAAGATGCTTGTGTTCTTCATCTTAATTTGTTTCCTACACCTCGATGCCCCCACGCGTCGGCCTGCCGATCCAGCGGCGTATTTCGTATTTCGCGTGCATCGTTTCCAGCTGGTGAGAGTCTCTCTTGGTGCGGTCTACGACCTTGTGGGTTTGAGTGAGGCTCATTCAAAGACACACGTCGTGTTTGTGTCGGCGTTCGCTTGTTGTTCGTCTCTCTCTCTCTCTCTCTCTCTCTCTCTCTCTCTCTCTCTCTCTCTCTCTCTCTCTCTCTCTCTCTCTCTCTCTCTCTCTCTCTTTCTCTCTCTCTCTCTCTCTATCTCTCTCTCTGGTATTTTCTCAGCAACCCTCCGGGAGCTCGGGCCTGCGGTACAAGGTGCTCTCCTTGGCCCCCAGGTGCGCCACCAGCAACGGCGGCGCGTATCGCGTATATCGTGGTTGTGGGTGTGGGTGTGGGTGTGGGTGTGGGTGTGGGTGATGGGGTATTTGTTGGTGTGGTGGTGGTTGTGGTGGTGACCGTTGGTCTGTTGCTTGGTGATTCCTCCTCGTGAAGGAGCTAAATGCGTGGCGTAATCAATTTGACGCTGGCTGTTGTAGCTACAAATGTGCCATCCGGCGCCGCTCACCTCCTACAGTTGTTTCGTGTGGAGGCTTTGTCTTCTGGCCTATTAACGTGTGGGCAACGTCGGGTGTTGGTACCCCACCCCCCGCGTTCCGTCGCTTGCTCGTTGCTCGCGTTCCTATTATAATAATAGTTTTCTTCTCGGAAACGACGACGACGCAAGGGCCGAAAGCCAAAAGGCCTACGCGGTTCTGTCCAAGTTTCAGGACGCCAAGCGGGTGATACGGATAGGGATCCTTCCGTGGGGACCGCCTGGGGGGGACAGGGAGAACCGTGCCAGGGGGGGGAACTTCATCACGTTGCCGGGGCACCCTTTGTGGGACTTGAAGACGGGAGACGAGGTGATTTATTTAAGCTCTAAGCACGATTGTTTGTGCTTATTCCCTCCGTTTACTTGCAACGTTTTCGTAGAGTACTCTTTTAGTTCCAAGTTGCCAATTTCCTCCATACCCCGCCCACTCCCCCCCCTCTTTCCCTTTTTCGTGTTTTTACCGTCCTGTTCCGCCGCAGCTTTTTTTCTCGGTCGTCCCAACCTGCGTTAGCGTACCCCATCTCAAAACGATACCTCCTTCTTTGACGAACTTCCTTGTTAGTATTTCCTGACCCCCCTCCCCCCATTCTTCCTGATATTGGCTGGTCCACACCACAGGTCAAAGCGTACCTAGCCGAAACCTTTCCCCAGATCCCCGTGGCCAAGGAGATTGGCGACAAGGAGCTCGTCCGCTTCGCGGAGAGCAAGGGCGGGCGGTTTCCCGACCCTCAGTACTGCCCGGGGCTCTACTGGCTCGTCAAGGGTAGTAAGAAGAGTCAGGAGGAAGGAGACGGCGGTGGAGCAGCCCTCGTGGGCGACGCGATCCACGCCTTTCCCCCTGATCTAGGCCAGGTGTGACCATTTTTTCTGACTTGACGGGTGATGTGGGTGGGGGCGTGGTTCTTTCATGTTTTGTTTGTGCTTTCTGCTCGGATAGGACGTGAGGGGTTATGGTGGGGGTTGTTCCGGTTACGATAGTCCTTTTCGGGGGACGAGGTTGGACCATGTTGTGGATTTTTGTGTGGACGCTTATGGCAGCAACGGCGTGTATCGGTCCCTGCAAACAACAATGGTTGTGCGTTTGAGGAATGGGATATGTACGCGATACACAGGAACGCGGATGGTGGGGGTACGAAGGCCGACCATCTGCCCGTTTGACACGCGGCAGCGACCGGTGGGTCGGCCCAACCAGCTTCTTACTGCTCCGCGCTCTGCGTTACGCTGTGGTGCACAGGGGGTGAATTCCGCTCTTGAGGACGTGATCGTGTTGGAGCGCGCGCTGGCGAGCTGCGGGGACCGGGTGGAGGACGCGCTTCCCGAGTACGAGCGTACCCGAGCCGCGGACTCCAAAGCTCTCGTCAGGGTGGGTTGTCGTCGTCGTCGTCGTCGTCGTTGCTGTTGCTTGTTGGCGCTTCTGTCTATCCCAATCGCTCTGCAGCCGTGGGTGCTTTGTTTGGTAGTGATTATCTGTCATCGCAAACGCTCTGCGGCATTGTATGCTTGTATTGGTCATGACGGCAAGGCCTCGTCATTTTGCAGCCAGTGCTCAGGTCCCGTTGGCGTTCGCGATCGCTTGCGGAACACGGCAACACTGAAACATAGCTACAACGCTGCGGGTTCGATATACTTGCTTTACATCCATTTTTTGCTGTCACGAGAGTGCACCAACAACGCCACAGAAATAGTTGACGGAGTAGGTAATATGCATGGTTTGGCTTCCATTTTCCCTCCGCACGCTGAACGTTTTCAGCGGCCTGATGCAGTTCCCTGCATGTATCATCATCCCTGGCCCTCGAAACCGTCGTCTAAAAGGGAGGGCTCTCCTCGAACGCGTGTATGTTGTTGTTTCGGGCTTCTATTGGTCATCCTTCCAAATGGAACAAATTCCGACCACCTTGCCGCTGTGTCTAAACCGAAGTGTCTAAACCGAAGCCCTGCCGTGATGTCCCGGTGGTTTCCCCGAAATTCCGAATTCACAGCTGTGCCAGATCGGTTATCCCTGGCAGTACAAGCAGCCGTACTTCTTCAAGCCAAAACTTTGGACCGCCAACTTTTTGCTCCGGACGTTTTTCCTCAACAAGATCCTCCCCAAGATCTTCGGCCAGCAGGTGTGTTCGTGTGTGTCTGTGTTTGTGTCTCTGTAAGTGGCGGCGGTGATTGTAACTGGCTGAATGAAGATCATCAGTGTCAGCGGAACAGGAGCTTGAATACGTCCTCATTCGCGGGGTCTCCTGTGTGACTCGTTGCTGCTTTGGTCGAATAAGTCAGTCGTTTGTGGCGGTTCGGTTTAGGCTTTCAGGGATGTAGCCATGGTGATGTTCGTTTTCTTCTTCATCATGTTGCGCTGGCATTTTGCTGCACTGATACCTTCAACGGTGCTCGCGGAAACCTGCACACGTGGCCTCTTCGCCCCCTCACTCCGCACCTCGGGGGAAAGGGTCAAGCCAATCCACGTCGTTCGTTATGTGTGGCACGCCTGCTTTGTACTTGGGCACAAAAGATCGAAGTCCCAGTAGAAGTGGTGCCTGACGAATGTGAAACGATTGGGTGGCCGGGATGCCCAATCAACCCATGGCTTTTCTGGTGCGGCACGGCGACCGCAAGGATGATGCCGGATCCTGGTTCATCCTTGTGAAACGTAGCCCGGGCCGCAACTCGCTCCATACTGGCATTGGGGATGCGAGGTCTATGGTCTACCGACTAAATTACGGCAAGCGTTTACATGAGTACCCCCGCCCCCCCCGCACTGTTGATTGCCCTGCAGGTATTCATGATGATCCAGACTCGATACGATATGCCCTACTCGAAGATCCTTGCCGACACAGACCGCACGACAAGACGGATCTGGGGCACCGCTATCGCGATAGCGCTGGCGATCGTTTTCCGACAGCGCTTGGACGTGGCGGTGCGAACGCTCGCGTCGACGGCGTTCTCGCTGTTTTCGTCCGGTGCCGCTGTTTGATTGATTCACGGCCGCTGTCTGATTGGCTCGATATGCCGCGCTGCGTCCTGTTGTCGATGAATTTATGTTGCTTTGTTTCTCTGGGTAGCTCGCCTGGTGCTGCTTGATATTCGTTGTGGTTCGACATGCCTCCATGCGAAATGACTTGATTGGTGGCCCCTGCCGCTTGGTCTTCGCTTCGGTTAGAGATGCTCTACGCGAATCAGCGTTCCTTGTTACAGATGGTACTGGTATCAGGGGGTGCGAGTTCTGAAATGATGAATGTATTTGTTTTGTTTTGGCACCTGCTGCAGGCTTGTTGCTGCTGTGTGAGCATATTGATTGCATCAGTATGTCCATGTATTGTTTCGGTTGTTCGTGTGTGAATTGTTGGGGGTTGTTATGCCGTTGCGCTGTCTCGTCGACCTATATCCCGCCGCAGCTCTGTCTTTTTTGTATTGTGCGGTCGTTTTCCTTCATAAGTGAATGTTTCGAAGTCCATGGATATGTAAGCAAGCATCAACGTCGGCGGAACGGATTAACTCGGTGTCCACTCATTAATTAGCTGTTGAACTTGACGTCCAGTTGGCATCCGCTCTAGATCCAAGTCGCTAGGCTCGTGCCGCATTTTTTAGCAGCCCAGAGAGGCAGACACGGCAGAGGTGTGTAGCCTTGCATGTACTGCCCCTACTCTGTCTCTCTCTCTCTCTCTACACGCGAGATGTGATGAAATACTTGTAGTTGTTTACTTTTTTTGTGCATGAATGTTTATTTCGTCTGTAATAAACATGAGCATTGGTGCAAACTTGGGCAAACTCTGCGTCTGTGTTTCTATGCATACGTTCAGGTTATTTTTCTTGACTTGTCTAGTCTCCGGGTTTCCTCGTCCTTTTTCGATGGAGACCGGATACTGTTCTGGTTGGCAAATCTGTACGGTATGTTTCGTTGCTTCGCTATAGGCCGATGGTGTGTACAGCAAACGGGTTTTGTGTGGTGTACGCGATCATCCGATTTGTTTTCGGCATCGATCTACACCTCCTCTCCTTAACTCTTTTATTTGCTTGGGTGTACCAGCCAGGGTCACACAAGAGATCTGAAGGATTCTGCCCCAAGCCCCCCCCTCGTCGAGTATCACAAACACCAACAGAGGACCATCGGCTCTCTGAACAAGACCTCCTATCACCACAGCCTACTGTTTGAATGCGATTGCGACATGGGGTGGACCCGAAGATCTTAGTGGAGTAGGAGCTGTTTCGGCACACTTTGATTGGTTCTGGGCCTCAATCTAGTTGAGTGCGGAAGGGTGGCATAGAGGAGGGGGAATCACGCTCCCACCTTGTCTCGTCATACCGATCGAGTCCAACAACAAGGATCTTCACGTATATTTGGTATGTGACACGAAGATGCCAAAGGCCGTCCTGCTAAGACGCCAACCAGATCATCGGGGCTCTTGCCTCGAGTATCGTCCAATGGATGTCACCTGCCTACCTGATTACTCTACCTTGTACAGCAGCAACACCGTTACGCATGGAGAAAAAAATAACCCCCCATGTCCACATCCAACTCCCGTCACACTAGCACACCCCAAGGAGACGTAGATACAGGGGGAATCATTCGAAGGGGGGGGTTATGATTCATCCTACATGGGATTTGCCAGGAATTTATCGAAGATGAGGCTCCTCACAACCCACCTCCACACGCCCCCCCTGTTGTGTCAACATCTGGTTGGCAAGAGGTTTATCAAAGTTGCCCACACATCAACCAAATTGTTGTGTACGACTCTACTTGCTCGGTGGTCTTTTCCCCTGCGAAGTGTTGAGCATCAAGTCCTGGAAACCTTGCCACGCTCGTGTTAACCACTCCAATCTGTTTGGTGGGCTGTTGTTAGAAGCGCAGCGAGACAAGGTTGACCCCACGACCTTGATATATACCAGAATTGGAGAGGAGAGTAGGGAGCAGGAAGAGAGAGCATGGAGCCCTGTGAGGGCTCCGTCTCCCAACTGCCCTACCAACACATATCCACGTACCCCCCAGGATCTCCGTGGATCTGTATCGAAAATCGAGTACCCCGAACGGCGTCCCTGCTCAGTACTCGATACGATCTAGGGAACTCTCCACACACATATCCCCGTAAAACCAACGGTCTAGACTATGTAAATAGTGCAGCAGAAAGGGTCCCGATGTCCCGATCATCGTTAGGTAGATGGTCAACACTCATCACAGCAAGCGAAGAGCCCTTGCTCCAAAGAAGGAGGCGCACTCGAACTCAACGCCGATGAAGCTACCGCACGCGAAACAGCAGCCGAATTCCCAAGGTTAATCGAAGACACAGAAAAGAACTCTCTCCATTCACCTCAGGCATGTGTGCTATCACACGCTTGTCGAACGAGTCCCACATGTCGTCCAAGCAAGAGTCATGCCGCCCACACGGGGCCTCAATGGTGAGCTGCTCAACCTTATCAGCTGCCCAGACAAAACCGGAAACTGCTTCAACATGGAGTCCCGAACAGCTGTTTGCACTTGCGCATTCAAAGACTTGAACGGGTGATGAGACCATGACAGTTTCAGTCAAGCCTTCCACTGACGAATGTACTCTCCGAAGGTTTCCCCGTTAGGCACTCAAAAACTACGAAGACGATCAATCCCCGAGCTCTTGTCTTGGGAGTCCCATGCGCCCCCAGTTTCTGGATGAAATATGTTTACGTCGAGGGTCCCTCTGGGTCCTTGTGCAGATGAGCTTCTACCTGCTGGAAGATGGCATTAAGAAATTCCATGGAGGTACGGTTGGTTGGTTGACCTTCAACGACAGTAGCACCGACACGTTTGCGCAACAACGGAAGCCATCCGTTGACCAAGGTGGTAGAATGGAAGTTATGTTGACGCTTGACATCGGTTTTGGTGAGGATTTCTGCGACGACGAGCTGGCAGCTAGACGCGAAACGAGCAAATTCGTCAGGATCGGGACCAAGGGGCAAACGGTTAACACCATCAAGTTGTTCCGGCTTCAGCTTGTCCATCTTGTCTTGAATATGGATTATGTCTGCCTCTGCAACAGCGGCGTCCGCAGCATCCAGGGCGTCCTTCCTCGCTCTGGCGCCCGTGGAAGACCCTTGCTCGGCGATGTGACGGGGTTTCCTGCCGTTGAACTTGTGTCTGTCGCAAAGGACGTGCGCTGAAGGGTGCTAACGAAGGTTGTTGCAAAGAAGGCTAAGAGATGGTGAGGTTCCACCCGGGTGTTGTTCTGATGGAAAAGCACTGGCCGACGCTACCGGAAACGGAGACGACGACGCCCTCGAAGCAGGCTGCACGACCAAAGTCTGGACCGCTGGCGCTGGCGTCACCGCTGCTGATCCTACCGATGCGATAAGGCTGGCGCCTACGACACCGCTGCCGCCCCTGTATAGACACCACACGAGAGGCAGAAGCTCCAGAAGCACTCGAGGCTTTGTCGCGTGGCAATGCAGGATCCGGCCGTTCCGAAAACAAACGGGGCGCTGCACGCTAGGGGAGGGATTCTGGGGTGCGGTCGGTTGTGCATCCGTATCGGCAGTAGCATCCACAACATGGCGAGGTGTCTGTGTCCAAAAGAGAGTCAGAACTCCCTCCAACAGCATTTCAGTACGTGAGGCCCAAGGCGAAGTGTGCGATGCAGCTTGGCGCGGTGACTCAAGACGTTCATCCGGAGTCAAGATAGGTGTGTGATGCCCATCGGCGACGTTTGTAGGGGCATGACTTTTCACAGAGGCTGAGTGTTCTCGCAGTTGCATGTTGGCAAGCCTTCGAGCCAAGGAACGCACAGATGGTTCTCCTACAGCAACAGGCTGGCGGGAAATAGGCGGTGGAGAATCGTGGAACCCTTCATCTGATCCGCCCTTTTCTTCACTCAAATACATATGGCTATAAAATCTACTCGCCTGTCACCGTTGCTGTGCTTCCTCTTCCGACCGGTACCACCTTCCACTGCCACGGCAAGTGGCCATGCTGCGGTCCTCGGTCCGGTTCCTGCTCCGGCTGCGGTGGCATCTAGACGTAGACCTGTTAGTCCTGCTCCGATCCTTGCTCCGGCTCCTGCTCCGGTTGCGGCGACGTCCAGACGTAGACCTGTTAGCCCTGCTCCGATCCTCGCTCCGGCTCCTGCTCCAGCTGCGACGACGCCCTGGCGGAGACCTGTGGGTCCGGCTCCTACCGGCGCTCCGGCTTCTGCTCCTGCCGCGGCGACGTACGGGTGGAGACCTGTTGGACTGGCGACGATCCTCGTTCTCGCTGTTCCTACCGCCGCGATGACGCGCAGCCGTAGACCGGGTACTATCCGTCGGAGGCTGATCCCCCCAACGCTCGCTGCCGGGCTTCCTCGAAGGCGCAGCCGTAGACCGGGTATTGTCCGTAGGAACTTGATCCCCCCAACGCTTGCTGTTGGGCTTCCTCGAAGGCGCAGCCGTAGTCCGGGTACTGTCCGTCGCAAGTTGATCCCCCCAACGCTCGCTGTCGGGTTTCGTCGAAGGCGCAGCCGTAGACCGGGTGTTGTCCGTCGCAGTTTGATCCCCCCAACGCTCGCTGTTGGGTTTCCTCGAAGGCGCAGCCGTAGACTGGGTATTATCCGTCGCAGGTAGATCCCCCCGACGTTCGGTGCCGGGCTTTCTCGAAGGCGCCGTAGACTGGGTATTGTCCGTAGGAGGTAGATCCCCCCAACGCTCGCTGCGGGGCTTCCTCGAGGGCGCTGCCGTAGACTCGGTATTGTCCGTAGGAGGTAGATCCCCCCAACGCTCGCCGCGAGGCTTTCTACCCTTGACACCATCTCCGGAACCACGACCGGAGGCCGATTTATGACGCGTGGAATCCTCATCCGACGTAGAAGACGCCGGTGCCGCAAACTCCGAGTGGTTGCGCCCCTCGCCCAAGCCACTGCTCAAGTGAGAAGAATCCCGCTGGGGCGTATTGCCGTAGTTCGGGCAGGTGAAATCACTCTGGTTTGTGGTTGAGGCCGCGCGGTTGACAGGCGGCTGTAAACCACCACCCGGTGTGACCAGGGAAGATCCTTGAGGTCCATCGCGGAATGTAGCCCGTCGTAGAGCATGTGCAAGCCTGAAAACGTTCTGCTGCTGGAAGGGCGTGAGTTTCTTGATGAATCCTTTGTTGAAGAGGGTGCCGAAGGTAACCTGCGAGATGGGTGTGGGGCGAACGGCATCCAGGACGAATTGGCGACAGGCCCCCCAGGCAGTGTCCGCGTCGGGTTGGTCTTGGTCGTGGAACGTGACATCGCGAGAGGGCATCCCGACGCTGCGACGAAGGAACGCGATATCCGCCGACTGCCTGTCGTATGGCGCAAACACGTCCTCTTCGCGCACACCGTCGGGGTCCGGCCTGGAGGTTCCACCGAGAGTGACCGAAAACTGCGGGGCGTCTACGGCCCGCCCTGACTCCGTCGCACCTGTGCCCCTGCTAGAATCAACAGATGCTTGAGCGCGCGGCACACGAGGATGCCCAACGGGACGAGGGTGGGGCGACGAGAGGGGCGGGCGCGGCGAGACAGCACTCGGAGAGGGCGAAACGGGGGAGGGAAACAGAGGTGGTGTACCAGGCTCCTCCGGAAGAACGCCCGCTCGTAGCCTGTTAGTTCTAGCCATGATAGCTTGCACCTGGCGAAGACGTTCTTCAAACTGCGCTTGTTCCGCAGCCGCTTTCTCCTCCACCGCTGCCGCCGTTGCTGTTGCATCCGCTTCCTCCGCCGCTGCTTGCTTCGCTGCCGCTTGCTTCGCCGCCGCTTGCTTCACCGCCGCTTGCTCCACAGCCACTCGCTCCGCCTCCGCTCTCGCCGCCGCTGTTGCCGCTGCTTCCTCTGCAGCCGCTTTCTCTGCCACCGCCTCCGCCTCCGTGTCAAGATCCTCCGTCAAATGCCCGTGCCAGTGTTCGCTGAGTTGGAGCAATGCGTCGTAGTCATCGGGGGGCAAGCGTGAAATTTCCTCCTGCGACATATCTAGGTCGAAGGGGGGAATGGAACGAGGGACATCGGACGACAAACACGTGGACACAATATCTCGAAGAGTGATGTCTCCGTCACGAAAGGCAGCAGACAGGTTCTCCGAAGACGCATCCTGAAGCAAGGCCTTCACCCCAGGCAGACGGGAACGGGGGCGGCGCCCAATCCTCGACTCGTCCTTCTCATCCTCCGAAGAGCTACCCGAGCCTCCCGAGGACCGCTGGGGGCGCCGGTCTTGTTGCTGGTCCTTCTCGTGCTCGAAGTCCACCAATTCTTGTTCCTGGCCCGACATGCGCTCCTCTTTTTGTATGGGGACAGGGTCGGGGTTAGGGCAACCGCTATCGGCGGGAGAAGCAGCAGTAATGCCAGGAATAGCAGAAACAGGTACAGGCCCCAATGAAACTCGCAGAAATCCACGTGACAGCATGCAGCCAGTGATAAAAGCTTGATGCACAAGGTGAAGCGGATCAAATCAAGCAGCAAACGCATCCAAAATGACACCGTGCCGCAAGCAAACGACCGTAGAGGCTAGCACAAAAGTACCCGTGTTGGACGGACATACGAGGTTGTCCGACCAAAAGGTGCGCAGCGCAGCACGCCGCTCTACAGTAACCATTGCCGAAGTGCGAGCACAAACTGGTGGGGGTTTACGTGGAAAAAGATTGACCAACTCATGGTCTTTGATGGTGAACGATTCTCCAAAAAAGAGTTCCAGGTAATAACGGAAAATGGAGGGAAGACGGGTGTCGTTTAGCACGCCAAATTTCCGCACGCACAGCGCCCGCCAACTCTGAGTAAGCGGAGTCAAATCTGAGAGCACTACAGGAGAATCCGCAGACATGGGCCGGTATGATGGCACAAAAGCAGTAGCAGTAGTAGATGCGGGAAGCATGCTGTCATCTCTAGCACCACTACGCATGGCCAGCACCTGAGGCCGCTGTGTGCAAAGCTCGTCCGCCACTGCAATCACTTCATGCACCGATGAAACTGAGATAATAGCTCGAGAAGAACGGCGACTGTAAGAGAAGTCCCCTGCGACATCTCGACAACCTCCTATCGCGCATGCTTCGCGAGGTCCCAGTCTCGTAGAAGCTTGGCAAATGCATCGAAAGTCGCCATCTCTACCAGAAGCGCAAAGAAGGAGAACGATGTGCCAAACCTAGTTTCTCGTGAAGTGGTGAGACCTCATAACAGGCGGCCAGCGGCTGCAGAGATGGGAGTCCAAGCGACAACGGCAGGGAGAGTCCTGCCTCCAGCACTCGCTTAGCGTTGATGCCGCTGACGCCAAATACTAAGGTGTACCGATTCTGGTAAAAGTCAATCGACAGATACCCTGCGAATCGGGTCCGCTCTAACACTCTCCACCCACAGAATTTACCCTCAACTGGGAACCTCTTGTGGCCAGGACGGGTAAGTCGATTAAGTATCACAGAGTCTTTGTAGGATCGACTCCAAAAGAGGTGCTCTCAGGACTGACACACGTTGGTGTCCTTGGGAAAAATGTCCCAAGTCAGGAGAAAATGTGCCCCCAAGGAGTTCAAACAAGTATCCTGCCGCTAACCCCAAATAAGGAGCACAAGCCGTAGATGGTAGCGTTGTCCTAGGGAACGGAAAAGGGAAATGTCTTGATGCTCTTACTCCACGGTCGTGTAGGATGGGAAAGGTGCTTGTTTTGCCGAGAGAAGGTCTGAGATGAAGTAAGGATCCAACTTCCATCCCAGGGGGCACGCATAGCGGACAATGCTGATGTGGTATGAGTACCATGGAGGTATACCTCCTGACCATCCCACATCCTATCCTAAATAAGATATACCCTGTTCATGTCAACAGCCACACTCCTTAACAACAGCCCCTCCTGCCGGGACATCCTCCCAGAACAACATGATCAGATCAAAACCCTCAAAGCAATGTTCTTCGGGTACAACAAGAAACCAAAGTCCAGACGCCAAACACCGACAAAATATATTGTAACGCCACAAACACTGCTTTACGTCGGCAGGAATCTATGGCAAGACATTCCCCCCCCATGATTGTCGATGGCAGTGCAACCAGCAGATGATGTCGCGCGACTTCCACGAATTATGCATACCTAATACTTCCAACCCATCAAAGCAAAAACAAGATGCAAGCAAAACGCCAAAACAACGGCGGAAATGAGCTGCCAGAAAAGAACAGAAGGAACACGAAAAATAGAGTACCCAACGCGGTCCGGTCAATACCGCCAGAAGTACAATACATCTTCCCTGGTAACGCCCCCCCTGCTAAACACAACAAAATGTGACGCATGCCCAAGAGAAAAACCAACAACGATAGCCACGCTGCAGCTAGAAATGGGGGCAACCAACGTAGCGCCAAATATTTTCAACGCAAACTCATGACGAATTCGCCGCGGACGCGAAAAGTTTCTTTAGACAGAGACTTTGTCAGAAATCCGTTTGTTGAAGGCCTGATCGCACCTGAATTACCATTAATGCCCCCCGCACTACACGCTCTCGGACAAAATGGTGTCGATTGTCGATGTGTTGTGATTTCGGGGTAGTAGCCGCGATATTTCTCGCAAGTGAAAAGCCCCAACAATATCCTCGTGATCTAAAGATCGTGCTTGGAGGAGGACAGCTTGTTGTCACAAGCTCGGGAAGCAAACCGTTCATCCCAAGGACGTTGATATATACATGGTAGTAGAAGAGAGAAGGGATTCGAGAGAGAGAGAGAGAGAGAGAGCGTGGAGCTCTGCTGGCGGGGTCGTCTCCCAACCGCCCTACCAACACATATCCACGGGACCCCCGAAAATCTCCGTAGATCCGTATTGAATATCAAGTGCCCCAAACGGCTGAGTGTGTTGTGGGGCACCTGAGTCTGTCGGAGTCAATAGGGAGTTGTCCAAACATTTGTGAGAACCGCTGGTAATCACGGAGGTTGAAGGAAGGATAGGGGTGAAAAAATACAAGGGGTTTAGTCCATCCAGATGCCCAATCTCCGGTGGTGGCGCTGTACGCAAGATCATCAGCCAATTCGGGGATAATTTACATCGTGTTTTTGAGGCTACAAGTATGAATCTATCTCCGAACGAAAAGGAGCTTGCCTGTGCTTGGAGCCCTTCGAAGTGCTGCGGCTAGTGTGAGGCCCACCGTGCACCGAGGCAGCGATGCTGTCGTTGCTGAACCTGCTGCTGGACCTGCGGCTGCGATGGTGGCCACGGGACCGTGATAACTCCACCTCCAGGGGCTGCGGCCGCAGTTGCAGTGAGGTGGGGTGTGTTCCGTAGCGCGGGTGTTTCCTCCGCTACGACTGTGGGGTTTGTCTGCACGTTGGAGATCGTCTCCTTGGCGGTCGGTGTTGCGGGCCATGCGGCTCTTGGGAACTCGGCGATGTTCACCACACGTTTCTTCTTGGGGCGTCCGGAGGAGTCGCGTCGGATGCGTTTGTCACTCTTCCGTCCTGCCTCACCGCCCGAGAAGGTCGTTGTGAAGGACTGGCGGGCCCCGCGGGCTGCGCTGGGCGAACCGGTTGAGCTAGCGCTCCCTCTTTTCACGGCCGGGAGCGGAGCTGGAGCCCCGTCTCCCACGGTCGGAAGCGGAGCCACGTCGTCCCCTACGAGAATCCCGTCGTCCTCGGGACGAAGCTAATTTGGCATCAGCGGCCGCGTGGGTTTCGGCGACAGCCGTACGGAATGAAAGGTGGCGCCGGCGTGATATTTTGGGAAGTATGTCCCATTCGGCTCGTGTCCAAATATGACCAACCAAAAGTGAGCAGTGAGCAGCGACGGGCTCGGACGGTGCTACCAGAGTTTCTTCGTGGGTCCGAATGCCCAACGGTTGCACCGGAGGGGGTCACTCGACGGCAAAGCCGGAGTAAGAGTTGGGACAATCGATCTCAACGGCGAAGCCGGAGGGGAACTGCTTGTGGTGCCGGCGTATGCGTCGCTTCCAGCGTTGTCTGCAAAGTCCGTCATAATGTCGACCAGCGGTTTGACGGCAGGCTCAGTCGGTGTTTGCGGGAGGTGTCCGGGCGTGAGGGATGGCGGTGCGCGTAGGTGAACATCACTAGCTGAAAAAGCAGCGAGAGAGGGTACAGCGGCAATCGTCACAGGAGGAACCAACATGGACACCGGTTGTGTGCCTACAACTACCAGTATAGCAGTATTATAGTGTGGCTGTCAACACGAAAGTGGGTGCGCGAGGTCCATTTCAGGGCGGGTTGCTGGCGGCTCCACAGAGCACGCCTTCAATGACGTTGCGCGTTGCTGGCGCTCAAGTGACTTCGTCAGCGGTGTGGGCTGTGTCACCGATTTATCATTTATTGGTGGTAACTACTCTGTAATCCTGTAATCCCGCAACAAAAAAAGCATGGTCACGAGAGCAGGGGGGCATACCATCGTCGCCACAAACGTTGCGGCAGTGACCGGTGATGGGCCCAAGTTTGCATGTTCTTCCGTGGCAACTTTTTGTGTGTGCCGGGGGCAACTTGCTGTGGGTATCTCTCTCAATCACATGGACGATCCCCTCAGAGAAGCATGCCCGGACAGGTTAATCGGGCTGTCCAGGCTCGATTTCCCTTGTGCTGCTGACAGCGGAGGGAGCGTGCCCAACGGATACTTTTGAGACGGTGTTGCTCAAGTCGGCAGAACCGGAGATTGGTGCACCCAGCACGTACCAAACGCGTTCTCAACGGCACGGCCGGAGTTGCGTTGGGGATCTCCTGCTTTTCACTGTGTGGACATGTGGCCGAGCTCATTTGAGCGTGCGGACCGCGGGGAGTGTCCGCAACCGAGGAGCTCGCACAGTTTAGGGAGGGCAATCAGCCGCGGATGTGCTGCATGCCTTGTCATCGGTGGCAATTTCCATGAAGGCAGGTGGCGACATATCATGGGTTGACAGCAGCGAAGCTGGGATCGGGTGGGAATCCACAACAACAGGAGTTTTTGCGACAAATGGTCAAAATTGGTGCCGCCTCGCCAAGCGGGTTGACTTGGTCGCAGCGCGAGCTAACAGGTCTAGTTGGGCTACCAGCAGTCTCGAAGCCGGAAACGACAAGCGCGGTAGGAAACGGCGAAGTCGAAGCAGAGCTGTTTTTGACTCACTTTAATTGGCACTGGGCCTCATCTAGCTGAGCGCCGGAAGAGTGGCAGAAAGCAAGGGGGCTCGCGCTCCCCATCTCTGCCTCGTCATACCTATCAAGTCCAACAGTAATCTATGTACATGCGACACGAATACGGCAAAGGTTGTCCTGGTGACAACGCCAACCAGATCCTCGGGGCTCTTGGCTAGTATCGTCCTATGGATGGTACCTGCTTACCTAAAACAGCACCACACCATACGAGCAAAACCTTTCGAATCATGGACTACCGAGTTATCATGGACTTGTGAGTTAATTCACCACGATCAACAGCCCCAAACCTAACACGAGCAGACAAGCAATGGCCTTCGCTTCAGCGTGCACCCGCAGAGCTCCGACATGGTCCTGCACTCGCTCCAACCGGCTGTTTCCATCCGTTGACAAGGCTCTCTTCGGCCCGTTGCGCTGCGGCCGCCGCTTACCAGTAGCAATCGACCACACACGAATCAGTGAGACTTACCCGTGACGCCACTGCCAGTCGAGGTGCTGGTTCTTCCAGCAGCGGTCGCGCCCGCCGACGAGGAAGACCTCGCTCCGGCTAACTGCCTCGCTATCGCGGCCGAGTCATTTTTTATGAACTCCCTGATGTCCCCGCCGCCGGTCTTCGAGGACGATGGCTGATACATGCTGATACGAGGTTTCGATGTTGGCAGTACTGCTGGTGCTGGTGCTGGTGCTGTTGCTGTTGCTGTTGCTGGTGCCGGTGCCGGTGCTGGTGCCGGTGCCGGTGCTGGTGCCGGTGCCGGTGCTCGTGCCGGTGCTTGAGCTGCTGGCGCTGCTGGTGCTCGGGTTGGCGGGGAAGGTTGTTGTGCTGTGGTGACGCTACGGTTGTTGCCGCCGTTCTTGTTGCCGCTGCTGCGTTTGGACCCTGGGGACAAGGATGTTTGCCGTTCACTTCGCTCGGCCGCGGCGCGCTCTTCCTCTGCTTTTGGAGCGGGAGCGAGACATTTTACGGTGGACCGTCCGGTAAGAACGAGACGAGTTGTGACGCACATGTAGAACAAATGGTTCGCGTCTTGCTGCTGAGTACGCCCGGGAGCACTCTGGTGTGTACTTCTGGCGAGAAAATATGGTCCACTGCTTGCCTCCAGACGCTGCAAACGCCATAGATGAGAAAACCAGTTTTTGAGACGTACGTACCTTGTGTCTATTCGTTTTCAAACTGCAAAGCAAACAACCCTACGGCCGGACGGAGCGAGCGATCAAAAGTGCATCCCTCAAGCGACAAGAAAGTGAGGCCATGAGTGTGCTGCGGACCGTCACAAGGCGCCGCCCCCGCACCTTTCTTAACCTCGACGCGAAGTTTCTGCACCAACTCCCTTTCCTCCCTGAGGACGAAGCGCCTCCTCACCAGAATATACCTCCGTTTCTCGAGCTCGGCCTGGTTGTCGAACGAGATGAGGGAATATCGACAATGATACAAAATTCTTGTTTGATGCACACGATACAACACGCGGTAGATAAAATCTCATACGGTTGAGCTTGAAATTGGCATGTGCCATACGACTAACTTCTCTATTGGCCTCCATGGGGCCAAGAGCACGCCGATTCACGCACGCGAAGAAAACCCACGTCTACCCAGACAACACATGTACGTTAGACACACCATATGTGAAACACACGCACGAACACTGCAACGAAACACGTGTCTTGGTGCCCGCCAATAGCACACGCACAACACAGCAGGGACCGTCAGTGACGCCGTGGTATTGATGAAGAAATGGGAGGAGGGAAAGCGTAACACACTCTTGGCAGCAGCAGCAGCAACAGCACTCACGCGACCACATCAAGTCAATCGACGTGCATTTGGTTCGACAGACGCCGCACACACACATAGGATCATGACTTGGGGGACTGGTAGATTCGTTTAACCTGCTCCTACGGCGCAAGCGTCAACGTCTCGCACCATACGGCACCGCAAAGGGAGTTGCGCACACGCGTGAGAGTGGAGGGGAGGGACACACATCGTAATCTTGGAACACACGTAAAACGAGGGACCATGATGTCAGGGGCAGCAAAATTGCCTAAACGTTGGCATCAATACTCTCTGTTGTACAGGGAATTACTTTGTCAGGGTGAGTAAGGAATCAAACGTTTGTGCGTACGGCCACAGTACGTCCAACGCCATCTGCTGTTGCTGCTGTTGTTGCTGCTGCTGTTGTGCTGCTGCTGCTGCTGCTGCAGTTGTTTATCGAGGCATGCTCTTAATGTTCCAGCGCGTCCGGCGTAGATTTTCTCACCTTGTCCACGATACCCAGGTACGTGCCTTCGTCGGCCAGGGCTCGGTCCACAGCCTTTAGCTCTAAAACGGCATCGCGCACCTTCTTCGCCAGCTCTTCATCAGAGGGCGTGGTTTCGAGGACCAACCGCATGTCACCCACACGGCGGGACGACGACGAAGAAGACGAAGAAGGAGGAGGATAGGACGGGGTCGTCGCGACCCTTTTCTTCCCACTCTCCCCCAGAGTGGCAACTCTTTTCTCACCTCTCTCCCCCGGCGGGTGCGGCCTCTTCTTGTGGTACTGGGGGTGCTTGCTGCTGCTGCAGGGTTTGCCGCGCATATGGACATTGTGCGCATTCTTGCCCGGTTTCTTGCGCCTGGTCTTGTCCTTATGCTTGCCACTGTTTTTCCCCGTGCTCTCGTCCATACTCCGCTGCCGAACCGTGTCTCAAACAACGAGTGTTGAGTGAAGTCGGGAAAGCCTGCGCTCCAGTTATTGAGGTTGCTGGCGAGCTTCGCGATGGGACCCCGCTTTTCTTTCAGGCTACCTAACACGCGCACCCTAAACGAATGCTGTGTAGGGCGTGGTTGTGGCTTGAGTGACGGGTCTGCTATGGGTGCGGCGGTGATGGCCTCGTAGCACTACTACTGCTGCAGCACCTAGAGTACCACATGTGTGTTGTAGAGCTGGAAAATGTTGTAGGGGGCCCGTGCGGTCAATATGCGGCGGATTTTGATGGTTCTCGTCAAACGTTTTTGGTTCACATCCGGACCTTTGGGGATCTCGGTCAAAGTGGTACTGCTGTAGGTGTCGTGTCTTGGCAACCGGTGTGCTATGCTACAGCAGTTAACGATACGCTGACACTGGGTGTAGCGTTAAGAGGTCTTAGCGCGTACACCATGAACCGAGCGGCCGCAACGTTATTGCGCAAGGCCTCTGGGGGTCAATCGGCCTGTCTACGACGTCGCGGGAGACACCTGCCCTTGCGTAGATGTCTTGCTGCTTGGGGTTCCACCTTGCAGATAGAGCCCGGGGTCCAACGTGCGTTGGAGGAGGGACGCCCGATCGTAGCCCTTGAATCCACCATCATATCTCACGGTATGCCCTATCCGGAAAATTTAGCTATGGCCAGGTGCGTATGCGGGAGGGAGCGAGGGAGGGAGGGAGAGACAGGCACACGCAGAAAGGTAGAGAGACGTGCATGCTGCAGACATTCAGCATATACAGAGTACAGAGTAGCCGTGCACAACCAAAATCATGCCGGAGTCTTGTTTGTGTCACCACCAGCACGAAGTCGTTCTTGTTGCGATGTTGTAAGATGATCTCTCGAATAGCGACCCCCTATTTGGCTTCACGTTGTAACCAACGGAACCATTTTTTTGCCGGGGAGTACACGCAGCAGGTAGGTCAACACAGTACCGTAAGAGTCGGAGAGTTGGCACCGGGTGCGATCGTTTTTTTAAATGTTTTTCCCTCAGTTTTTTTATCGCACCCCGGTGCCATCTCCGACCGGTACCATCTCTCCGACCGGTACCATCTCTCCGACCGGTACCATCTCTCCGACCCCGGTGCAGAAATGCATTTAAATCATTTCGTTTAGAATTTTCAAGGCACCCCGGTGCGATCTGTCCGACCCGTGCGATCCCCGGTGAAATGCACACAGGTGTTGTATGCACGCACCCCGGTGCCATCTCCCTGACCGTGAATGTAGGTACTCACGCACGCACACGGTCTTCTGCACACACACGCATATATATCTGAGCAAAAAGGCGGCGAAATACACATACAACATACAGTCGTGGCTCCGTTACAAGAGGGTACCTTACAAGAGGGGGCTCCGATATCAGAGGGTCGAATCGGTTGTCACGGACTCGACTCGCTATAGTAGGGTTACCCTCTTGTACAGAGCCCGGACCCTTTATAGTGGGTCACCCCACTATCGAGGGGGTTACCGCACTATAAGGGGGCTTGTAAGTTAGGGACTGTCGCCTTTCACTCACAAAAACAAACGCACCTTCCTCGCAACAAACGCCGCAGGAAGAATAAACCAGAGAGGAGCTGCCAAGGAATAGTGAGTGGTGTTTTGGTGAAACTGGTGGCAAATGCAAGGAGGATGATGAAAAGATTATGAAAGCACTCCGAAACGAACACATGTGCAAAGTAGCAGCCTTGGGTAAACACGTGCAGCTCTCTTCTATTTTATTGCTACCGTCTATCTTTAATCTGGAGAGTAGCTTAGCCCCCCCCATTGCACCCCCTCATGGGGTCACAGACCTTGGCCTTTCGAAGCACTTTCTGTGTTAGCCGCACTGAGACTGACGTGTTTCCGTTGGTTAGCTGGTTAGCGCGGTCGATGCAAATAATAAAGGTACAATAAAACACACACGAACACACACATCGCGGCGCTAAGTAGAAGCAGGGGGCTGTTTGTGCTAGGTTAGAATTTCGTTCCTTTAGCATACGGTTGAACACCTGCAGCGCAGACAGTCAAGTTCTCCTCTAAATAAATGTGGGCGATGTGTGTATGTTGGTGTGCGCCAGGGGCCAGGGGGGGGTAGATAGACCGTGTGTTGGTGCAATACAACACTTACTTATACCGTGTGTACATGAAGTTTCTCATGGTCGGAGAGGTGTCCAGGAATTCTAGCATGTCGTTCAACTCTGTAGACTAAGCGTTTTAAATGCATGCATGAACATGCACTTTACCTCCTTGTCAAATGGCTGCGTCAACTTGGCTGCGAGGCAATTATTCTCTGGAGATGTTTCCACTCCATGAACTAAATACAAAACGGAAAGCGTTGGAAAGCGTTGCCGATACGATCACAATCACCCGGCTTGCTTTGGGCGTGTGAATTCGGGCAATCAGCCCACCACACGTGCGTACACTCCACCACGCTTACATGCTTACACAACCTACACGGCATTGGTACGCTGTGCCGTAGTCAAAGTGCCTTTGCTGCTCGAGATTTCCCGGTTTTCCCTCTATAAGAGGGTACCCTATGGAGCACCCTCATACAAGAGGGTAACCCTCTTATACCGATACAAGAGGGTGGAGAGCCGTTGTCACACCACCCTCTTATAACGAAGCCACGACTGTACCCCGAAAAAAGCGGCGAACTAGCGCATCTGAGTTGGTACCAGTGCACACGGTATCAATTGGTTCCCCCTTTCGTTTGGGTCTTCTTCTACGGATACCAGTACGTACGCAGAAGTACAATAGCTTCGGGTTGTGTAAGGTAGGGTAGGGTGCGGCTTGTACGTTGTGTGCTTGGTTGAGTGTACGGTTGGCAACGCAACTTCCACACCAATAAAAATATGAAAACAACTGGCATACCGCGTGAACCGCGACCATCCAATCATATGTAAAGGAGTGGCGCTCCGCTGACTCCGTCCCCACGTGTAAAAGGTACGCACATGCACCTCATTCCGGCAGCTGAAAAGGAGTTCCATCTTGGATGTGGGGGTCGGAGAGATCGCACCGGGTGCGATTCCTCCGACCCCGGTGCGTAAATCGAATTAAATGTCTTTTTCTCGGGCTTTTTATCGCACCCTGGTGCCATCTGTCCGACCGGTGCCATCTCTCCGGCCCGTGCCAACTCTCCGACTCTTACGGTAGTACAGTAGTGTTCCTTCTCTACCCACGCCCCACCATCAAACCTCACAAACAGGGGGGTCGAGGATATCATCAGGGAGAGAGGGGCAGTCCCCGCTACGGTGGCCGTCTTGCAGGGTCGCCCGCACGTTGGGCTCACGGCGTCTCAACTGGAGTCTCTTGCTGAGGCCGGGCCTCGCGCGAGGAAGTGCTCCCGGCGCGACCTCGCCGTTGCCCTCGCCCAGGTGCGCGGATGGGAGTCAATAAATCACGAACGTCTGCACCAATCGCACATGCATGCAGTCTTGTCGGCACGGGCACAAGCTGATGTAGGTAGACAACCTGGTTATTTTGAGCGAGTACTCGTGAAAATGAGGCATGGGTTCTTTCAGCGATCGTTTTAGGAGCGACCCTACACCAAAGGCAAGTACTCTTTATCAGCGTGTTGTGTACGATCACACCAACCCCTCCTGTGTGCCTTCCTTGCTCTCACGTCCGATTTTTTGTCTCACTACATTGCCAATGTTCTTTGTTCTCGCGCCTCTCTTGACGAAGGGGGTCGACGGGGCGACGACCGTGGCCGCCACGTCCTACCTCGCGTCCCTGGCTGGCGTCAAGGTGTTCGTGACGGGAGGGATGGGGGGCGTCCACAGGGGGGCGGAGACGACGTTCGACGTGTCGGCCGACCTTGCCGAGCTAGCGCAGACGCCGATCGTCGTCGTGTGCGCCGGGGTGAAATCCATCCTCGATATCGAGAAGACTCTCGAGGTGAGTTGCGTTGAGGTTTGTTTTAAGGATTTTGTTGGCTTGCTGGGGAGCGACGCACTCTCGTGTGGTATCTCGCTCGCTGTGTAGGTATCACGGGCACGTCGCGTGGGGAACAGGGTTGGTGTGATCGCCCGTGGTACTGTCCCGACTTCCTCGCAGATGAAGGAAATGGATTTTTTCCGTTTCATGCCGATGTCCCAAACATACAAGGTAGGCCCAAAGCAACCTACTACCTAGCTGACGCCGTCGAACGAAAATGCTCCCTTGTTGTCCCGCATCCGGAGCAGTCGGACAAGGTGTATCACACCCCGTCCCTCTCTACTCTCTACTTGGTCACCGAGAGGTTTGTTTTCTGTGCAGAGGATCGCTGTGCCCGCCTGTTCCGGCGGTATACCATCGACAGCAGCTTCTCGTCAACTTCTGTCGTTGCGTGAAAACCAGGTGCTAGAGACGAACGGGGTCCCCGTGGTCTCTTTAGGCACCGATGACTTTCCAGCTTTTTTCAGCCCGTCCAGCGGGGTGCCGTCCCCGCTTAGGCTGGATACGCCTTCTGAGGTGGCGGCCGCGGCAAAGGTGGGCGTGAAAGGGGCGATGGTTAGTTCTGTGGCGTTACATGAACATGTGGTTTCTTGTTGCGCGCTCCGTTTTGTGAGTGCGCGGGGGTTAGGTATTTAACATATGCCACAGCAGCGAATCTTCAGTGGCATTGCGGGTTTTGGTTTATATCAAGGCGGCTTTAGTAGGTCTGCCACCAACACGAAAGTACAGACGGGTCTTGTTCATACCTTCCCGACACCTGCCCTCAACACACACCGCAAACACGGCGTTGATGCTATCGCTCTTTGGGCCACGACTGGTGAAAAAATATTTTTAGACTAACACGATTAGCGTCGCTCCGCACGCCTTGTCGACTCCATTGATCCTCGGGTCGCGATTGCAAAGAACCTCACAGGTCTTTGCGCTCAAAGAAGCTGAGTTTTGTTGTGCATCCGTGTCCCTTACCCTCTGTCTCGCCGACCCTTTTTCATCCCCGCGAGAAAGGCCGGGTTTGACCTCGGCATGCGCAACGGCATGGTTGTCGCCGTACCCAACCCTGCCCCGATGTCCGGAGGGGCCGGCATAGACGCAGCGATTCACGAGGCTCTGGAACAGGCGGAAGCGAGGGGGCTCAAGGGCCGCGACATCACCCCCTTCGTGCTTGCGAGCGTGAATGAGACCACCGGAGGGCACTCGCTGAAGAGCAACGTCGCTTTGGTGAGGAGAAAACGAGCACAGCACACGAGGGCAGCGTGCTACCGGGCTGCTGCGCTGCGAATTGTGGTAGACTGTGCGCGGTCTGGGCATACCTAGGCTGGTTAGGTTGGCCAGAGAGTACGGCGAGCTACGGGTTGTCGTACAACATGACAGGTTACCAGGGAAAGTTTGATTGGACAGGCTTTGTAATGGACAGAACGCAGAACCCCGTTGAGTGTGTGTGCACGAGGAGAGACATCGATAGACGTCGTTCTCAAGTTCAGGACCACGTGGACCACGTGGAAGCATGCCAGTAAACAAGAACCCAAAAGCTGTTTGCGTCGAAAACTACCGTCCGCACCCACAGATCCGCCCTTGACAATTGCTCACTCCATGTGCAATCTCGTGCTCTCTTCGTTTTGCGATCGAATTGTGCCGAACGCCAAGAACATAACCCGAACAACGGCGTCATTTCGTTTTCCAAGGTTCGACATAACGCCAAGGTTGGAGCCGACATCGCGGTGCAACTCGCCGCATTGACAGGCAGACCTACTGCCCCGGAGGCTTTCCTCGCCAGGCCGACGCCAACAGCAGCGCCGCCGCTCCGCGTGGCCGTCTTCGGCGGGGCCGTGGCCGACATCGTCTCGAAACCTCCCACGGGGACCGCGCTTACGCCCGGAACGTCTACCCCGGGAGAGACGCGGCAGAGCTTCGGTGGCGTGGGACGCAACGTGGCCGAGGGCGTCGCGAGGGTCTTGCTGGCGCGAAGGGGCGACAACGTCGCAATGGGCATTGACAGCAGCAGCGACGGCAGTGGCGCTGTCGTCACTCTCGCTTCCGTGGTGGGCGCGGACGAGCCGGGCAAGGGGCTCGTGGCGGGTTGCGAAGAGGCCGGAGTTAACGCGGAAGCGACGGTGGAGGTGGGGTGTTCGAGCGGTGCAGGCGACGATGGCGGCAGCGACAAAGCAGGGACTGCGAGCTACGTGGCCGTTCTTGGAGGCGACGGTGATTTGGTGGCAGCAGTAGCTGACATGCGCGTTTTGGAGAGGATGACAGCGGTGAGTGTCTCTGAGAAAGTAAGTTACTTTGGGCCGCTTGAACTTTCGTGCAATTGCCTCTTTTCGACGTGTCCGGTGCTTCGGAACATGTTTCTTCAGCGGCAGCGAATGGTTTCTCACGCTTCCTTCTCAGGGGCATGCAAGGGGCTCGTCGGTAAATTCTTGGGCACGCCCAGAGCTCGCCAGGCATCAGTGACATGAGGGCCCATCGCTACTGTCGCGCGCACACGCTAAGACACCTCGAGAAATAGACCAATTCCCCGCACATCTGGTATTTTAAGCAGAAGCCAGCTCCACCGAATGTTGAGATGCAGCATATACCGTGATAACACCGAGAATGCCGCCCCCGGGGGGTATGTCACCAATCCTCCGATTGGAGTTAAGTTTATGTCATGTTCGCCGTTATAGTGTGGATTGGAGGAGCTTTGTAACCTACCTCTTAGTAGTGATTGGCAAGTACGTCGCCGCAAACGAACGCTAACGCAAAGGCTGTGCCAAGCGGGGTCGTGAAATCACCGCGGTGGGTGCCAGAGAGCTTGGGAATCGCCAATGAGGGGCTCGAGTTTTCGTGATTATTCTTTTGAAATCGATTGATGCTCAAACAAGGCGTACCCTACCTTTCACAATGGCCCCCTTTCACGTATAGGCCGCACGATTCCGTCGCTGCGTATACAGGACTTCGTGGAGAGACACGCCAGCATTATCGACGGAGCGTCAGTGGTTATCGCCGATGGAAACCTTCCGCCGGAAGGGTTTGCGCGGGTATCGGGGCTGTGCGCGGAAAGGAACGTTCCCCTCGTGTTTGAACCCACCTCGGTTGCGAAGTGCTCCGTCCCCTTCTCGGCTGAGGTAAACCGCACACAGCAGTGTAGGTGCTCCGCTCAAGAACGTTAGCAAAGTTGCTATGCATAGCTGTTATCTCGTTGTTCATGGTATGTAAGGCTACCTAGCTAGCTGGGCTGTTTTCCATCTTTGTGAGAAACGGGTGGTAGTGCTCGTTCGTCCTTGTGGCGCGGCAGAGACACGACGGCGTGGCCGCATCCAGTGTCGGGTCACGCCTACCCCGGACGGTTAAAAGGGCGTGCAGCAACCTTCAGCTCGGTGAGATAAACACGGCACGTCTCCCCCCCCCCCTTCCCTTCTTGTATACCCAAACAAGGCTGTAGGAGGAATTGCCTTGAGCACACCAAACCTGGACGAGCTCGCAGCCATGTCTTCGGCTGCTTTGGGCTGGCGGAAGGCGGGAAGCGGGGGGCGGGCAGTGAGGGAAGGACACTCCCTGGCAACGGCCGCGCTAGCAGACGGAAAGCTGGTGGATGCCCGGCCGCTTGGGCCGGCACTAAAGGCGGTGCTGGAGGCTATGCTCGGCGACGTGGCGACGCCGATGGCTCTTCTCGACGGCGCGAGGCACGTGGTCGTCACCTTGGGCAGCGCCGGCGTAGTGCTAGCGTCTGCCAGGCCCTGCCAACCTCCAAACGGGGATCTGTTAAACGGAAGCGACAATGACAACCGGGGTGTGTTAGAGTCGCCACTGGGGTCCGGTCGGTGGTTTGCCTTGTCGGCAGAACACTATCCCGCACTCCCTCTCGAGCGCCCAGGACAGGCCGGCGGGGCGATGGTCGCTGATTGCACGGGGGCCGGCGACTGCTTGGTGGCGGGGTTGGTCGGCGGCCTTGCGTTGGGGTGGTCGGCGCGGGAGAGCACTTGCTTGGGTCTGGTGAGTCGGCGGTTTCGTGACCGCTCACACGTTGTGTTGGATTTATTTGTCGATGCATGTGTGGCGGCCGAAGTGATTGTGATCCTTTCGAGGGCTACCTCTCTCCGTTTGTTGCTCTGCAGGAGCATAATAACGACGATAAAGGTACTGTTGATCCTGGTACCTGGTGGTCCTGTGGTTGCGTCATGGCCGATTCACACTCTTTGATCTTATTCGCATCTGGTGGCTGTACCTCCGCCCGTCTCTCTCTCGTATGCACATGTATCCTGCGCGGACTACACCGACAGCTATGCGCTCGACAGAGCGTCTTGGCCGACAGGGCGGTTCCGGAGACACTTGGAGACATTTTCGGAAGCACAGATAACGTCTGCCCAGAGGGGGCAAGAAGTGTCCTTTCAGCCCTACCAGAGGGCTACGGGCCGAAGGAAGTCCATCCGTGGGCCGTTGCACAGCAGCAGTAGTGCTTGGTATCCATGGTTCACGTCGCCGTGTGCTCCTATTTGATATGTACCTTGTTGTCTACCTCAAAACATGCGAATCTCAAGTTATGCACCAAGGTCTGCTTGTTGTTCGAATTCCAAGATAAAATGCAGTAAATGCAGAAGTCTCGCGTCCTCCATCTGTCACGGTGGGGATCGGTTGCCACGCAGCATGATGTGCTACCCAGGGCACTCGTATTCAAAACGTTGTGTTTCTCCTCTGGTGTTCTTGGGTTAATACAAGGAACAGGGGCGTCGCAGTCTGCTTTTGAAGCGCTGATTCCCGTATCAGCGTGTATTCTTGATGGGAAACCCTGCAGTAGTATGTTGCCTACCATTGGTCAAAACCAAACCAAGAACCGGGGAATGCTTCAGGGTAGCACCATCTGATGGATTTGGCGTGCGCTGTGCCCTTTGCCTTACCATTTCGCCCACAACGCACCAATGCTTTAGCAAAGATGTTCCCATCGGACGACTGTTGCGCCTAGGCCAAGCGGTGCAGCAGGACCAAGGGGTCAGCCGTATTTCGCTGTCGACGATGTGATGTTTCAACTGGCGGGTATATGGAGGCGTGAACAGCAAGCCGGCGGTTCACATTGCCGTAGAATCAGCATAGAATTCACAGGCAGTTCGGGTGGCGGTACAGTCTAAACAATGGTTGTATCGACAAGGTATTTCATGATGAAATAGAAATTTTCATCGCCGCCGTTGGATCGAAGTTTCCGCCCAAAATCTTGTCAACAGCTGAATCTTGGAATCGTTTTCCTGGCCTCGCAGCTTCCATGGGCCACGCCAACAAGCGATTGTAGACATCATTACGGTTGTTGCCACGTGTCAACGTACCGACATCGTGCTCGCGAAGGAGAAATAACACTGGAGGAGCAACGTTGGGGGGAAACGATGGCGCTGGTGCGCTGGCGCCTGGGCGCGGGGCGCGTGGCCCTCCCAGAGGCGGAAAGCCAGAGGGTGGAACCAAAATGCGACATGCACCCTCTTGGCAACCCTTCGGGAACCGGCAGAGGTCGCACCGCGGAACCAACCACCTGAGAGAGGCGGAGACCAGGGAGAGAGGTGGAGGCAGGTGCAAGCAAATAGGACGCTAGAAGGGCGGGGTAGACACCACCCCATGAAAGAGCTCGTGTTGTTGAGTATTGCCCTATGCTGCCTTCCCCGGTCCCACCTTGCATTTCGTACGACCGGAGGACTTCATGCCGTTTTTGGCGAAGTTGGGGCAGTGAGCGCCAGCCCAAAGACATCATTGTCATGTGGCCGCTCACTGAAGCGACCGCGGACAGATATGATGGCTTCGGATTCCTTGGTGGCTGTGGAACAGCCTGTTGTCGATGAGGTGGACGGGCAGGCGACGTGGGCGAAGGACTTCGAGCTTGATTTTCACGGCAAGGTGAGGCGCTTCTCTGCGCCTGCAACAGCAGCAGTGGCGCTCGAATTTTGCTGGATTCCTGGTTGCGTTCATGAATGTTAGAATTTGCTGGACCCCTCCCTCATCCAGGGTCGTTCTGACGATACCTTGTTCGGAGCAAAGTGAGCTGTGCACCCCCATATATCCTGGACCGTGGCCGCCGAGTTTCGGGGCAATCGACCCTTGGAAAGCGCTTGAGAAAATATATTCTTCCGCTGCCGACAAAGGCCTTGCTATTTGGAGATGTTTCGTTTCCTGCAGGGACCGCAGCTTCCAAGCATGTATTTACTTTGGTTTGGTCGTTTTGACAGTGTCGAGTGCTTCCAGCTCGTGAAGTAGCTCCACTTGTCTCTCTCCCTGCCCCCCCCCTCGATTCTATCTCCTGACTTCCAGTTTCTACCTCGTCTCCACCTTCTTCCTCCCCTCTCCCCGTCTGTGGGTACCAAATGCGTGTGGCATGTTGCATGTTGATATGCTGCAACTGCTATATAGGTCATGCTGAAGGGCCTTCTCTTCTCCGAGACCCAGCAGCTCATGGAGCGCCTTGGAGAGAAGGCGGGCAGGGCGGAAGTCCTCGCCGGATGGCTTTACCACGACAGGTGCCTAGGCCAGGGAAACGCGGAAAGGGGTTGATTCGTTGGTGAACACATCGCGTAGTATTTTGCATACCGCAACATCGTAGTGCTACCCTGGAACAATCGTAGGCTTGTTCTGTTGGAAGAAGTTGGTTACAACGCCCTGTTTTGTTATTTTTCGCCCGGTGTTGTTTGGCCAGATTATCAACTTCAGAACGCCACTCTTGACGTCCGAGAGCCAGGCCGCCACTGTCACTTGCTGCAGACACTGCGGTTGTCGCTTCTGAAGTGTGCCCTACCCGAACATCCCCTCTCCTTCCCCCGTTGTTGCTGTTGCTCTTCATGATGATGATCATGTTTATGGCGTTGTTGCTGTCGGGTTCATACGGTGCCCTGCGTCCCTTGCTTACCAACCCCGTGTGAACCGCGTCAATTGCTGACCAGAGCTCATGTTGCGCCCCAGTCCTTCACAGGTAGACGAGGTAGAGACACTGCTGTCAACCATCGGGTAACGGGTCATCATCTAAACCGAAACAGTAACACAACAAATGGCTCATTCCGTGGCTTTCTTTTGTGCCCGAAGCAGCCCCCCCCCTACGTTTGTTTTACAACGGCTTGTCCGTCCTATCTAAATAGACGCCTAATCCGAGACATTGCCGAGACCGCGGGTGGCGCCGGCAGCGCGGAGCCCGGGGGCGACGCCACGAACAGCAACACCAACAGAAGCGGCAGTTTAGTGAGCTCCAAGAGCCGAATCGGGAAGAAGACAAGGGACGCCGTCCGAGAGGTCGCGACAGCTGATGGGGGCCTTGAGCTAGAGGTAGGTAGCATACACGTACATCTACATGCTCTGCGCACGATAGACCATGGACCTCCCCCCCTCGCCTTCCGGCTTAGTCCTACGCAGGGTTCTTTCTTGCTTGGCTCGTTTTGTTGGATTTCGTGTTTTTGTGGAAGAGGAGGCGTCAGGAAGAGCGAGCGGCGGTGTTCGGATCGACCTGTTGGGCATGTCGGGCCGGGGAGGCTTAGTCGAGCGTGAGGCAGAGGGAAACCCTGAAAGGCACATGCAGCCCCTTCGCGTCGGTATTAGCACTGAACAGCTTACACGTGATGGAGCGTGGGCTGCAAGCAAGCAGTGGATAGAGACAAAAGTGTTTTGAACCACAAAAATTATGCACTCCTCTGCGGAGACTTTTGCTCCTCTGTACGCCGAGAGGTCCGGTCTGTACTCGTGCGCTCGCCACTGAGGACAGGCGTGTACTTTGAACTATTAATAATGCGAGGAGTTGCCCTTTTCCCGACGACAATCTCCTTGCCTGGGCGCACCTGGGACGTGCAGGACGTGCAGCTGGCGGCAGACGGTACGCGCAAGCTGGTGTCGGTGCTCACGTCGGGGGAAGGGGCGGGGAAGAAGGTTGAGACGGTCATCATCCCCATGCTCAGGTATGTCACGAAGCGTCCAATTGGACTGGTCTACTCAGAGCCCAGACGCTTTTTCGCCCTGTGTCGCTGTGATTCCAGTACAACCCCAGGGTAGATGGGTACAGCGTTCGATGTTTCTGCCTCCAGGTGGTTGGCGTACCATTGAACCCGTTGCCGCGACTGTTCACGATTAATTCGGCTTGCTCGTTGCTGGCGAATGGTGTTCTTAATCTTCACACCGTGTGCATGTGTGCCAACGCGCCTAACCCACTGCGTATTCGCCAGCTAAAAGCGGTATTACCAGTGCGCATGCGTGCGCGTACTTACGCGTGCACACAAAGGGCTTACTTGACCGCGGTTGTTTGTCGCCGTGCGCGGCGCGCTTTTGTGTGTGCCGTGCGTGACGACGTGCGCAGAGGGCCTCAGAGGGAGCCGCGCTATACGGTGTGCGTGTCTTCCCAGGTCGGCTGCGCCATGAACTGCCAGTTCTGCTTCACGGGGAGGCTCGGGCTCATGGCCAACCTGCAGGCGGCACAGGCGGGTGACCTTCCTATTGGCAGACGCTTTACTCAGTAGGCGACCTCTTCTTCGAGAGTTTACGTTCGTCGTTTTACAGTGTCCGTGGTTCGGGTGGTACTTTGGAGCATGGTCACTGTTGTATCTGCTTGGGAGTCTTGGTTGTTTGTCGTTTGTTTTGGTGGCTCCATAGAGAGGGTCAAGGTTGCCACGAGTAGCCGGGAAGGCTCGGCGTCGCGGCCAACCTGCAGGCTGGTCGGTGTGACAATGTGTCTCGTCGCAGCCATGTTTACAACCAACGTTCGCAAAGCGGTTGTCTAGCATACATCCCCGTAGAAACACGGTTCGAAATCTGCAGCTACAGGTGGTGAAAATTTCTACCAGGTCTTCTCCGAGAGCCTTTGCCGCGGCCAATAGCCTTCTTCCCTTACATGTCTTTCAGCCATTTCACGTGTTTCGTCTATTGATTTCGTCCGAATTTCTCCGACTCGCGGAACAGATCGTGGAGCAAGTCCTGGTGGCCAAGCGCTACCTCGAGACCGTAGGAGACCCTAGCCCGGTCACCGGGGTGGTCTTTATGGGCATGGGCGAGCCTTTCGATAACTATGACAGGTGTGAGCACCGGCAGGGAGCAGCTGTCGCGTGTATCTACAAGATTTGTCCTTATCTCTCTTGGTTGTTGTAAAACAATCGTGATGGATCTGGCTGAAATAACCCTTTAAGCTGAGCTCGCAGCATTGTAGCAAATGTTAGCCTTCACTGACGATGTCACAAATGTCACCCTTCCCTGACAAGTGCGTGCGCCGGAGAGCAGTGGCGTGTGTCTGCAAGAGTTGTCCTTAGCTCTCTTGGTTGCTGTCGCGTGCACCGTGCCCTCTCGGTTGTTGCGCACTGATCGCGAGGGGTCTCGCTGAGTTTGTCCTTTAAGCTGAGCTCGCAGTATTGTACCTAACACGACCCTTCCCTGACCAATGATCGCCCAGGTCTTGTTTTCTACCACCCCTACACAACGCTGTTTGAGTGACTCCACCATGTGGTGCTGTATGGGTTCCTCCAGCGAACGTTTTGTGAACCGAATTGCGCGTTCAATCACTGGTGCGTGTGTAAATAGGATGCGTTCCGCATACTAAATGAATATTGGATGACGTCCACGTGTCTTCCTTGGGCCCCAGAGTGATGCGCGCGGTCAAAATCCTGACTGATCCTCGAGCCGGCGTGCGACTCAAGGCCAGCAGCGTCACGGTCTCCACGGTGGGGCTGGTCCCTCAGATCGAGAGGTTCTGCAAGGACCCCGCCAACGGGGCGAGCCTCGCGATTTCGCTCCACTCGGTCGTCGATGAAGTCAGGGATAAGGTTGGTCTCTCTCCTCTCTCTCTCTCTCTCTCTCTCTCTCTCTCTCTCTCTCTCTCTCTCTCTCTCTCTCCCTATCTATCTCTGTGTGTGTTTGTGTGTCTTTCTGTGTCTCTCTCTCTTTCTCTCGCTCGCTGTCTCTGTTTCTCTCTATCGATCTCGTGTGTGTCCCTTTCTCGCTGTCTGTCTCTCTCTTTGTTCTTCTCGTTCTCTATGTCTGTCTCTTGCTTCTCTTTCTATCTCGCTCTTTCTCCATGGTGCCTTTTTTTTGTGAGGGCTGTTAACGACGTTTGTTTCGTTGTCCTCTTTCTTTTGTTTATCCGGAGCATGGACAGAAGCAAAGGAAGGGCATCTGCCTGTACAGTATGTCTGCCCCCCCTCGTTGCCTTGTATCGCTGTTTGATTTATGTGTCCCCGGTGTCGTTCGTCGCTCGTTGGATGCGCAGGGTGGCATGCTGATCGCTCATTATAATGCCCTCATGCTAGACCCTTTGGTTTCTCGCTTTCCTCGAGGTAAAGCTAGGAAGCAACCAATTATATTCACAACCTTCGCCCACCTGCTGCACGCCCCCCTCCCTCTGTCGTTGCGACGGCCGCCGCAAACCTTCGGCCTGCAGCTCATCCCAGTGAACCGGCGCTACCCGCTGGAACAACTTTCCGAGACGCTCAGGACGCACTTCCCCCGGAGTTCGAAGCCTGCGGCGGATGAGCCCACGGGAGTGGCTCTCGACCACGCTTCGTCCGCGGCGGCTCCAGCACTAGGCCCGAAGGATGTCGCAACAGGTTCCGCTGAGAGAAAATCAATGGCAGGGCCTGGGAGGAAGTTGGAGCAGGAGACGAACCTGCTGGCACGAAGAGATGGCGCAGAGCGACGGCCCCCGTCGATCCCGACGGAGCCACAGCAGCGGCCACGATCACTGGCAGACGGCGGCGGGAGCAAGCGCGAGGGTCCTCAACGGAAGGGAAGGAGGAGAAGGCCACGGATCTTGGCCGTGGAGTACACCCTCCTCGGCGGCGTTAACGACTCCCTCGGGGACGCCGGGCGGCTGGCCGAGTGGCTGGAAGGGGTGGCCTGCGTGGTGAACCTGATAACCTTCAACGCCCACGCGGGGACGCCGTTCTCGCCTTCGTCCCCGGAGGCGGCGGAGGCGTTTCGGCGGGCGCTGGCGGCCCGGGGACAGCTGTGCACGTTCCGGGACAGCCGCGGGGATGACGGGATGGCGGCCTGCGGGTGAGTGTTCTACGCTTAAAGTGCTTGGGAACCGGCGTCTCCCTGATGGGGGGTAGGGTGGCTCGATCTCTCTGCCAGTCCTTCAACATTTTGCGTGCAATTGGTATTTGGTTGGGCGGTGACCGTAATTTCGCACGTGGGCGGGGGGAATTGTCATGTTTCGTTGAAGATTCGTATTGCGCACAGATGGTATGCATCGGGTTATGCGGTGTTTTTTTTTGTTTTTTGGGGATGGAGAAGGAATCGTAATGGTTGGTTGAAGAGAGGGGCATGGTGGCGATTATGAGACGGGCGATTCTTACAAAGAACATTGCAGCAAGCTAGCTATGCCTCTCTCACCCCTCCGTGTCTTGGGGAGGAGAAATGACGGCAAAAAAAGAAAAAAGGAAGGGATGTTGAGTTGGTGTTTGGTCTTGACAATGACGTGCCGTGATGATGATCGCCCAGTTCGCCCCTCTCTTCTCTGTCCTCGTCGAAAACGCGCCCACCCTTGCATCCCCCCAACGCTTTGCAGGCAGCTAGGCGGCGAGTCCATGGCGGGGGGCGGGGATCGCGCGAGAAAGCCTGTCCCCGTCACGTGGAAGTCAACCGACACGCCCTCGACAGCGTAGCGCCTAAGCTTTGGAATATAGATTGCCGCGTGCCCACGGCTGCTTCCCGAGTTGTTGGGGTTTTTTTCATCCAGTGTGGGACCAGCAGCAACAACAGTGTGCCCACAGCAGCGTGAGTGTCAACCGACACGCCCTCGACAGCGTAGTGCCCAAGCTTTGGAACATCGGTGTTCGAGAATGGGATCAGCCCGGCCGGGTAGAACCGTCAGCTGAAAGCACCGTATAGGTTTTTGCGGCCACAAGCAACGGTGAGGGTAGGGGTTGTACCCTGCTCTGCTGACTTTCTTTCCAGTGACTGTACTCACAAACAGTACCCGGAAGGCCTGCTGCTTGGTGGTCGCGAAAACGAGCGGACTTTTCCAAAGGAGTCTCTGTCGTGGTAAATCTGTATGCGAACGTTGAAAAACTTGCTGCTGGGGTTAGTTGTGGTGTCGTTTCCAGGAAGTGAGAGGGTGCCAAACGTGTGGGTGGTTTTCTGCAGCGGGAAACTGTTCATGATGCGGCAGGGTCCCCAACACCTTGGAGCACTCTTTGACTTGCTGGTGCATGCGGCGCCAGGACCAGGGTCAAGAGTCGATGCGCAGAAAGTCGAAACCGAAGAACAACTTTGTAATGCAGCTTTCTCGTGCGCTTGTCAAGATCATGGTTGGCTTTACATCAGCGGTACAGGACGAGGTACTTGTTGTCATGTTGCCCTTCTTCCTAGTAGTACAGAGGGGCAGGCATACTTAAGAAGGCTCGCGAAACACGATAAACAAAAAGAAACGGAAGCCATATCAAGAAAAAATGGGAAGCGTATAAACATTTGAACTGACATGGACATTGCGCGGCCTGGGCCATGACAAAAAACGGTTCGGTGATACAGTACGTAATGTTTCCCTCTCAAATCTCCGATTCTGAACTACAATATGGTCCAACGTAAAAGGTGGCACGTCCGCTGGTTGTTGACGGACAGGTCCAATAAATATGCGTCCCTGGTACACAGGGTGACCAACAGGGCTGACAAGGAAACGCTGCATGTAGGGGGACCATCTGCGCGCGAATTCTCGTCGCTACGGTACCCGCGCTCCCCCCCCCTGAATACAAACACCGCGTTCGGGAATCCACGGAAACCCGACAACTCGACACGGAACAAAAGCAAGCAGCAAACTGAACAATAATAACAAGGAGCAGACGGGACAAATATACAGGCTCTGTACACACGCGTTGACGTGATTCACGAACAGTAGAGGCACCGCAGAGCCGTCTAGACGGCAGCCTCAAGAAGCAGCACTTACTCAAGCGAGCTGGAAAAGCGTGGGAAGCAATAGTACTGCTGCTTGCAAGGGTTTGCTCGAGCGCAGATATGAATCATCTTCTGCTCATCCGTGCCATAGAATGCACGGAGCCCCCGGCTCTCTTTTTTTCCCCGTTGTATTCAAAGGAGAACGAAGCGCCTGGAGATGCAACCCTTTGCTCTAGGTCGATGACATGTGATCCCTGTCTTCGAAACACCACCGACAGCACTTCGTCCCCTCTCGCACTGCCGAACCCAAAGCCTCTACGACAAGCAACAAAAAATGGGCGACTTTTCGTTCTCCCCTGATCAGCGCCTTCTACATACGGGCACCCACTTTCGAAGAAGGATGTACCCTTTGCGGTGCTTGATTGACAACCTGGCTCCGCGGTTCTCCCTTCGGATACGTCATGGAGGAGGGGTGTTTGCACGGTTCGGCGGCAGTAAAGATCACCATGGGAGCTCGCAGAAGGGCCCGTAGCTTTCGGGGTCCTCGAGCGCGTAGACGCCCAGGCCTAGGCTCTTGCTTCCTTGGGGAGCGATGAATTTCCCCGTGGTCTCCAGAGTCAGGTCCTCCACGGCCTGCGCGCAACAAACAACGGGGCGATGGTGTCACCGGTAGTAGGGGGAGGGAAGAGAGGGGGGAGAGATAGATAGACGTGTGCTGGCGGGCCTTGCTTGCCTCCAGGTCGCGGTGTCGCGACCTCTCGGCAAGAGGACATTCAAGGGAGGAAGAGGAGATCGAATGGGAGGTGTAGCCGACGGTCGTTGCTCGTTTGCGTTAACGTCGGACCATCACGACCGGTGACCGCTCCGCGAGGGAACAAGGAGCTTGATGGTGGCTGCTCCGGGTAAGACGACGAGACTATGCAAAACACCCACAGGCGCGTTACCGATGCTGGATGATACACCTCATTGGGGGCACAAAACACCTACCACTTGCACTTCGTTGGAATCATCTTCCCACAACGCAACAAAACTCGGCTACCCCACAACAAAACCTCCAGCAAGCAGCACAAAAGGTGTGTTTGAATTCAGTGTAAAACTGGACTCTTCCCGTAATTCTTTGTTATTGGGTACGCCATGTACGCCATCGAAAGAAAAAAAACTCTTCCCCAGGTGCACACCTTTACTATGCCGGGCGCTGCTTCTTCGGGCCCGATGGCACCCAGTTCGTCGTACTTGTCGGCGTATATCTCGGTCATGCTCGTCTTCATGAAGCCGGGGTGGATGTTCACGATCGCCACACCGCGGGTCTTCACGTCCAGCGCGAAGAGCTTGCCCATCATGTTCTGAGCGCATTTACTCATGTGGTGCCTGCGGTGTTTTTTTTTTTTATTATTCGTCCGGTTCCCGTATGGCAACGTGTCGTAGGCGGAATAGAAGCCGGATCACCATTTACCGTGAAGAAGCGAGCCAACAACGCGGAGGGATTATTGTTATGACAAGAGAGTGATGAAAGCATGGTTGCACTGTTGCCAACCGACCAAAAACAAAAGACAAGAACGGGAGCAAGCAGACTGCCGAACAACCATTGCGTGCGTGTTGTTTGACAAGGCTTCGCCTTTTCTTCCTGTACCCCATGCATGTTTTAAGCAAAACGAGGATGCTCGTAGGAGAGAACACCTAAACGCTCTACCAAGCGAAAAACGAACCGCAAAGGCTACCGCTGTAGCGGCACCGCAGAAAATCCCTACCATTCTCGCCGTTGTGGAACCCCCGACAACAAAAAAAAGAGGAAATACTGGGTAGTTAGTCTGTGACCACGGAAGGCACCAGCGTCAGTTGAATAGGTCCCGGTGTGTAAGAAAGACGCCGAGCAGAGACCAGACCGGTTCTTAGCGCAACGCGCAAACAGCAACAACGAGCGCCTCGGGGGTATCGACCCTTCCTCACCCGTAGTTGTTCCCCCCCTCTACCTCCGTTCGGAGGCCGACCGACCCGCCTTCCGACGTGATCATGCCGATGTTCGATCCCTTCCGCAACAGTCCTGACACTACTAGAGCCTGGAGGACACGGAGGGGTCCGAGCACGCAAACCTGCCGGGTTCCAAACGAAAATTGAGTGCAGAAACACGGGGAAAGGGTAGGGGCGGGGGACGCACAGAGAGAGAGACATAAAAGAGAGGCAGAGAGACGCATAAGAGACACAGAGAGGGGGGTGCACGAGAAAGAGAAAGAGAGAGCAAAAGGAAGACAGACAGAGGGAGGCATAGAGAAAGAGAGAGAGAAGCAGAGACAGAGAGAGGGATGCAACAAACGCACCGGTGGCAAGGTTGGTGCTCGAGTTCATTCAATGTTCGAGCATGTATAACTTTGTGTGACGCGCCAAACACCACCATGTCGGCGAAATGCTGACCAGTCAACTGATCTCTCAGTACTTCAGGGCCATCGCCGTCGTCCAGGAGGCATGCAGAGAAGAAAGTGAGCACGTCTGTGTGTGTGCGGTAATGTTTTGCGGCAAGCCATCGCTGGGTGCCAAAAGTTGCCCCATCGCATACTTCCCTGTACATGTACTCGTGAGGATAGAGGGGGGGCAGGAGGTTTGATCAGTTTTACCCTCGGGGGTAGCTCGAAGCACACACTTCCCCACTCGTAGCTAAATCTCTGCTAAATTATCATGACCAGTCCAGCCCACATCCCATTGGGAGAAGATCGAGACAGAGAATTGCTTGTCGAGCCACTAGGGTTCGAGGGAAGTGAGTGGAAGGCAGCCAACTCAAAGAGGTAGGTGAGTGGGTAGCCCATGCGTACCTCGTACATCTTGACGGCCGCGTCGAACTCGGGGTCTTCGAACGTGTCGGGGATCAAAATTCTGTGCGTGAGAGGCACAATAGTGTGGGAGGGGGGACACGGAAGGGGAGGGGGTCATCAGGAGCAGATAATACAGCGGTGCGGCCGGCCGAATGTGAGACAACTTGATAAACCAATACATATATTCGCGTCAGCTAAGCCCGAAACACTCGCTTGTACCCACTCAAGAACTCGCGCAATCGTTGTAGCATTGGGGGCCAGTCAAGATCCTTGGTGCCAACACAATCCGATACTCCTTGGATCCCTGCAATCGTGCTAAACAATGCTGACAGTGAACGCGCGTTTCGGACATGGTGCACATGAAGACAAGCAAGCGTGTATCGGTTGAGGTCGCACAGAGGGATGGATGTTACCCCTTCAGCTATCTTGCGAGCGAGGGGTGCAGCAAGTCCTTTCCCTCTTCCTCGCCCACAGTTGAAGCCCAACACTTCCACCCGCTACAAAACCGCAAGGGGGCAAACGGAAGCACACACACACGGGGTCCCACACCATGGTCTTTAGAAGCATTTCCTGTTTCAACCGTACTGAGACTGGCGTATTTTCATTGGTCAGCCGGTTGACGCGGTCGATGTCAATCGTAAAATAACACGCACAAGACACGCAGGACGCACCCAGCGTTGCATATGACGTAGTCGAGAGTGCCGCCCTCACCCAGCTCCTTCTGCACCGCCTCCACGAGCTTGGTCCCGGAGTCCTTGTCGGAGACGTCGATCCCCTCGAGCACGCTAACCCCGACAGCCTGTTTGGCGGCACCGATCAGTTAGCACATCACGCCACCCACGGCAAGAAAAGAAGAGCCCCAATCATAATCTTCGAACGGGGAGTCTTTCGGTGTTGTTATGTTTTTACGCGCTTTTGTCCAAGAAACGAAGCTACGTTTCGGCGTGCTAAATAGGAGGAGCAAGGGGGGAAAGAAAGGAGGATGAGGAGGAGTTGGAGTCGTCTAGACGGCGGGTTGGGTCGGAGGAAGTCCCCGACCGGGCAGACGCACAAGACTTCCGTTGAAGTCTGATGAACACCACCACCAAGGGCCACGTTGAAGGTCATGCGGGGCGTGTGCGTTGTTGATGAACTTCGAGTTGCTCCTCTGGATGGATGTCGGCTTGATTGTGGGTTCTTGCGGCGAACGTTCGCATCGCTGGCTTCTGTTCGGGCGGTGTATCACGCACAGGATGGTTCCTCAAACGTACCATCGGTGCAAGGGCTAAACATGAAATCCGTTGAATTTTTTTTTCTTCGAGTGCAGATAGCCAAAAAAGAAAAAAAGAAGGGGGAGAGTCCGACCTCTTCATGCATCCTTGCCCAACTCGGTAAATTACCTCAAGATCGGCGTTGGTCGTCCTAGTGGTGGCCAGGACTGTACTCTCTCGCTTCTTCAGGTGTCGCACGACCTCCAACCCCAACCCGCGGTTCCCGCCGATGACCAAGCAGTTTCCCGGGAGCGGCGATACGGGGGGAGTCTCGTTGGTCGAGGAGGACGCCATAGCCCTGCTGTGATTCGCACGGGAGAACACGTACAGCAGCAGATGGCGTTGGGTATCTCGTGGATGCACTGAACGGTGCGCCAAGTCAACCAAGGCAGTGAGTGCCTGTCTGCCCTCCAGCCCGAAGATCGGACGACGATCATGCGCGCCTGACCATTGAAAAAGCTTTCATAAAGGGAGAATCTGTCTGGGTAAGTTGGTCTACTGCAGGAGCTTTCCCAGCAAGGGGTACGGGAAAATATCCGCGGTGATGTTCGTCGGTGGGTCCGAGTTATGGACGTCAGCGTATCGCCCGGCGTACTGCTGTAGTCATCACACACCCTTTGATATGACACACGAGTCTTCGTATTCCGCTAAACCACCCTTCTTTTCAGGATACAGCAGTAGTGGTCCCGGTATAGTGCTGGTGCGGTCGAGACGATGTCACCGGCATTATAGCAGGCCACCCGCATTATGTAAAGTTGGCCTGAATATTGTGCCGGTTCTGGCAATATTCAGGGTCCGCAATAGTGCCGGTACCGGGGCTACTCAGGAAATCATCGAGTAATTCAGGACGAAAACATGATCGTACACCGGCGTATTGTACAAATACACTATGCATCACGTGAAAGGGAAGAAAGTGGATGCCGTAGCAGGAGGTTTGGTAAGCCTGTCGCGGTCGAGCATCATTCAGAGGCGCGTGCATCGATGGGCCGTGGCCCAACACTCATCATATCTTTGGGTGTGCTGCAGCACCTTTTGGTGTGTTGTACACAGCAGCGTTAGTGAAAAAACTCCTGTTGACGTGGTGTTCCACCCTAAGTTGTTACCTTGACCCGATGCCTCTCCTTGACTCGCGAAAGTACACATGCGACAAAATAGACATGGCATATCGTAGCGCAAACATCGGGAAAGAAAACAAAGCAAAGACCCAACAACATCTATTTGAACACACTGACTCATTCTTGTAACTAGCAACATCCGGGAGACGTCCATCTGAATGAACCATTTTGCGAAACTGGTCCCGCCTACGTTACATGCCCCCTCCAACCAGAATATTGACAAAGTTGTACTGTACCACACAATAACCGACGAATAGACAATGTCAGACTGCTGGTGTTGTCGTTCCATGAATAGGTGTTATCAGATTCGACACATCAAACAATACAACTCAAACACCATTTTTGGGACACAACCCGTACCTGGTACTGAAGCAAGAACATGACCGCGCACTACTGGTACTGAGCCATATTCAAACTTAGCAGCATTGCTCTGCGGCCCTTTATCAGATCTTGTCAAAGGAGCCGGCTATGTCTGCCTGTCGGGCTAGCATTGAGGCATGACCTGCGATAATCGCCATCTTGGTCTTCTTGTTCGGCCGAGAAGTTGTGTGTGTTGTGTGTGTTGGTGTGCGCTGTGTGCGCGAGCAAATGGGTTATATATATTACTCATACTCATAAAATCGCAGAAAGACTAGGCTACTGTACATGTCGAGAGACAACCACAGTCGAAGGGGGGGTGTTGAAGTCTATGCAGTGAGTGGGAGAAAGACCGGCTGGATGCAGGCTTACTTTCAGTCCATTTAAGCCTTTACAACGTGAGATTTTTCTTGAAAACCGGCATCATTCACGGACCAGAGAACCCCCAAACCGGCACTACAGTGGCATTTGCCTCTATAATGCCGGTACCGGCATTATACCGGGCTACAGCCGGTCCAGCCGATTTCACCGGCATTTACCGGGCGACCGGCATTATTCGACCGGCATTATACCGGACCACTACTGTATGCATGTGTACTAGCATGCGAGTCAGATCGCACCAGCGTATGTACGCAGGATGACAAGCAACACCCGTTGCAATTACTCTCTTCTTACGAATCTACCTGCTGACGAGGGATGGGCGGGATCTCAGCTGCTATGTGGTGGCATAAACGTATCTTGCTGCAATCGACTAACGAAGACGGGAGGAGAAACCGCCCACGATATCGGTCTACAACAAGGGCAGAGCGTCAGACTCCTCAATATCATGATCTCCAAAGCGGCCCCAGTTGTACCTACAATTGCCGACCATTGACAGGGTACACAAATGGACAGGTACTACTAGACAGGCAGCCGCACAACATGGAGCGCATTTGACTGCATTCAGCGGGTCTCCCTATGGTGTAGCAGTAGTATCCTCGACGGACATGCAATCGACACGCTGAAAGATTACTGTATGCGGAAGTGCTGGCTCTATCTTGAGGTTCGACCTCTAACAACATGCCGGTGTTCACACGCTTGTGACCCCACCTGGCACCCACCACCGCCGTCGAACCGATGCGTTCGGTCAAGCCAGGAGCCATGGGTGTGCTGCTGGGGTGCTGCCCTCGAGGGTATGGAGTAAACGCGCCGGGGGCTGCAGCAGGGCTACTCCAAAGCACAAACGATGTTGAAAGCTGAGCGAAGGCCAAGACGACTACTACAGCACTCCGTAGGGCCGTGCGAGCCATGATATACCCCCCAGATCTTGAAACGACTGCAGCCTATGTGCCTCGATAGCCGACTCACCCGGGTGGAGTGGAGAGGATGGTCGAGGGATTAGGGACGGAGGGGAGAAGTGATGAGAACACACTAACTGGCAAACTGCTGTAGACACGATGCGGTGGAATTGTTGAAATTGTTGGCAGACCCCGAAAAACGATTCCCCTCCGCTGGCCCCCCTCCAAGCAGATCTTTGTGCAGTTGAGCTGGCTGACACAAACCAGCACACGAGCAACAATTGCCCGACCTGCTGCGTAGGACCACGCAGCAGCGACGACATACCTCTCCCTCTCGCACACGCCTCGCACAGCGGATTATTCTGCGTGCATCTGTTGTGCTCTCTGCGTGCGGCAAATAGTCGACAACAATCGCAGATCGCCATGAGAGCGAAGAAGGCAACCACACTGATTTCATTCCTCGCTCCTTCAGCGGCCTTCAGCTTCTGCGTTCTGCCTCATCGAAATGCTCAGCATGCTCAGCAGCAGCAGCAGCGATGCACCATGAGCATCTTCTCAGACCGGCCGACCCAGGGGTGCACTTGCTCCTCTGCCATCGACCCCAAACGCGGAGGAAGAGGGCGTGCGAGGTTGTCCGACAGCAGGCCATCTTGCAGTCAGCACGTGGTCATGGCAGCGACTGCGGGCAAACCCGACACGGCAGCAGCGGCGGCGACGACAGGCGACACTCCTGCTGCGGCGGCGGCGGGCAGCAGCAGCAGGAGCAGGAACCCACGTCAGAGAGTTTCCAGGGCGATAAACCGCGCGCTAGGGAACGTCTTAGCCACGGGGGACATGTTCGGGAGCGTTAGCAACGGCGTGTCCAATGGTAAGAGACGGCGGCGGTGTCCTGTGAGCGATGAGACTGAATTTCTTTTTTCAAGTTGAACAGCAGCAGGAAACGAATCCCGACGGTTGATTGCACTTCCAGCACCCTATGCGCACACCAGTACTACCAATGGCCCCGCCGCCGTTCGGCTGCGGTTTACAGCGTGCGCAGGGGGTAGCTGTAGCAGCAGCAGGATCAATCGGACTGTTACCTGCAATTTGCGGACCAAAGCTTCGATGCGTTGTGTGGTTGAACCGTTTCATTCGGAAAACCAATCCATATTGAGCGTTACAAACCAGCTGTTACAACACCTCATTTCCTTGCGCCCATAACCCACCACCGCCACTTGTCGCGTGCGTCCCTCTGGCGGTAGACAATCCTTTCGGAGGGCACTTCACTTCGGCCGTCGGCCAAGAGGATAAAGACGACGGCAGCACCGAGGAGGAGGAGGAGGAGGAGGAGGAGGAGGACATAGAAGAAGAAGGAGGGCACGGAGACGCGGAAGATCTGCCAGCAGCAGGGGGCAACGGACTCTCGCCCAGAAAATTCCGGCAAGAAGAACGATGGTATTCACGGCTGCTGCTGTTTTCAAAATTACTTAGGTGTACCTCCGTTGCAGCAGGCCAGCAAAGCGGCTGTACACCGGAAACCCGCCGATCACGTGCACTTGGTCACTCGTGTCCAAGCCGGTCTCTCTCCCCCCCCCCCCCTCATCTCTCTGTCCGTCTCTTCCCTCTCTCTCTCTCGCTTTCTCTCTTTCTCGTCCTATGCCGTATCTGCTGTACCTCAACAATGTGCCATGCCACAACCATGATATGTACGGACACAGGAAAAGCAGCAGCAGCAGCAGCAGCGAGAACCGGCTCCTTCGAGCGAACACCGGGGCCTCGGCGGCCGTTGTGGTTGACGGGCCCTTCTCTGACCTGCAGGCGTACATGACTCTCCCCGTTTCGGAGTACAGCCTGCTCGACAGCAGCATCATACGGCGGGTTTCCGAGACTTCGTTTCGATTCCAGGTGCGTAGCCGAGAACGCGGTGAGATACCCATTCGCGACAAAATATGTCACACCCCGTAGACCAGACCGATTTTTAAGTTCTGTATAGTATCGGAGACCTTGCAGTTTATCCGAGCAGGAAGTAGGAGTACATGCGTACTGGTAAGACATGTTTCCTGCAGAAGAAAACTAAAGGTTGGGCTCAGGTGCCAATAGATTTGTTTTCTTGTGTATTGTATGCATAGTGCGGAAGGAATGACAGCAAATGCGGATGGCGCACTTTCCCTCTCCGCGCTTTCCCCGGACAGGGGGCCAGCAGCACGGATTGATGGAAAGTCTACGCCAAGCCATATGACTCACTCATCGATGGGCATATGGGCAGAGCATTCGTTCCGGGTCTTTGGTGACTGCTGTCTGTCGCAGCAGCTAAATGTCGCATTCTTTATTCTGTAATCTTGCGCCACCTTGCCGAGAAATGCGTTGAATGCAACGCGAGAACGTTGCTGCCACCCTTTCTGCCTCGCCGCCGCCGCTGCCGGTCGTGCTCCCTGGCGCTGGATCCCACTGGCCCCTTCCTGTCCCCGCACCTCTTTCCGATCCTCTTACCTCTGCGCGCGCTCCGCTTCCCGCCCATCAGATACCCCTGAAAGACTTTGTAGGCCTGGACTTTACGCCGACCATGGAGGTCGAGGTCGAGCTGGACCGCCCGGCCGGGGCTGTCGTCTTCCGGTCGACGCGCTCGACGCTGTACGGCAACGTGGGGAAGCCTGGCGAGGAAGGTGAGGGCATTTTTCTTGGAATTTTGCGTCTGCTGCTGTCCCGTGGGCACCGGCTGACCAACGAAAATGCTTCGGTCTTGCACCGGGATAACAAACACGAGCAATCTGTGTGTGTCTTTGTGTCCAAGAGCCGTCTCACGTGGCACTGACCTCGTAAGCCGAGCTGCTGGACACGTTGATGAGCTCATGCTGGTAACCTCTGTTTTCCACCCACCGACCTTCTCTACCCCCACCACCAGCCAGCACCAACCCCTGGCCAGAGGCGGGGTCCAGCCAGGTGGAGTACTTTCGAGTCGGATTCGACGCGCGCCTTAGGTGGGTCGACGGGGATGCATCCCTAGCGCCTCGACGGCAGAGAGGCAGGGGGGGATTCGCCGGGACTTTCGCTCGCCGCCCACGGCCAGAGGCGGAGCCGGCACCGCCGCCTGCGGCAGCGGCGGCTGGACCGGGGGAGGACGCAGATGGCGGCGGAGAGGCGGCAGGGGGTGTTGGTGATTCCCGCGGCGGCGGTGGCGTAGTGGCTCCACCGGCGGTGCCCGCGGGCGAGGCGGAGGCCTCCTCGGTGGAGCCGCCAACGGACGGGGAGCTTGCGGCGGACGTGGAGCCGGCGACGGTGTTTTGCGACACGGAGATAAAGGTCCAGGTGCTGCTGCCGCCACCCTACAACACTTTGCTGCCGTGGCGGCTCGTTCGCGTCCTGCTGGGGAAGCTGCTGTCGACCATCGTCGCCTACATCCTACCGAGGTTTTTGGAGGTGAGTTTAGTGGCTGGGGTGGGAAGAGAGGAGTGAGCAGAGGGCCCTGGTCAGTGCTGCAGTAGTGCAGGCAACTGATTGGGTACGGCGAACGCTACAATAGCAGTAGGATATGTAAGGTTGTGTCAGACCGACGCTTTGCCTCTGTTAAGCGCAATCCCTTTGAATGGACGAGCGGTGTCGGATGTCGGATCTCCCCTTTTGGAAGGTTGGCATGTTCTTCTCCTCGCCCCTCGTTTCTTCATTTTTATCACCACCGGACATGGCCGCCGCCGCCGCTTTCGCTGCTTCTCTCGCAGCTGTTGAGTTGCTTGGTCGACCGCATGTGTTCGTTTTTCTTATCCTACTCTCTTCAAAACGGTTGTCAACGACCGCTGCTTTTGTCCGCCCTCTTGCCGAACAAACCAGTTGCTTGCAGACGACTTCTACGGCTGGCAGTCGGGCACCCGGCGTGCGGCGGCCACGGCGGGCGAGACCGGCAGGACGCTCTTGGGCGGCACCGGCGGCGGCGGGATCGGAGGCGGGATCGGAGGCGGGATCGGTGCCCGAAGAACCTTCCCTGCGGTAGGGCAGCAAGCAGGCGCCCAGGGTAGTGCTGATGCTCCAGACCAGCAGCGAGCCAACGAAGGAGCAAGATGGCGTGGCGATGGTGGCGATAGCAACGAAAATGCCAACAGCAGCAGCAACATTCGCAATCCGGTTGTCGGGGGGCTGCAGCGTCTCCGCAACGTTCGGGGGCCTGGCGGCGACCGAGGGAGAGGGAGGAGGCAGCAGACGCCGGGTGCGGAGGCGGCGTCGGTAGTAGGCGAGGATGCAGCCTCCGCGGCACCGGCATCGTCTGCCGCAACGATGCGACCACCGACAGCGGCCGCTTATGCGGACGGAGCCCCCCGTCCGGGAGAAGAAGGTTTTCCGGTGGAGTCGGTGGTCTCCTCTACTACTGGTTTGTCCGGGGATGAGTTCAACTTCGAGGTTAGCGTTCAGGAGGAGGAGGCGGGGGAGGGGGAGGGGGAGGGGGAACGAGGGGGTGGGCAGCAGGGCCGGCGACGCGGATGGAGGGGGGGCAGGAACCGGGATGTTGGTGGTGGTGATGGTGGTGGTGGTGGTTCGGTAAACTGGTGGGGTTAAAGGTGTTGTGGTTGTCATCGTGTCCTTGTGTTGACTGTTCTTGGGGGGGGGGGCTCCGTGAGGGGGGGTTGGTTCTTGAAGACATCTCGGGTTGATTCCCGTGTGTCATTCTCTCCAAAACGCCCCCCCCCCCCCCCCCCCCCCGGACGGTCTTGCCTAGAGACCCCCACCTGCCCCCGAAGCTTGCTATCTTGTATTCGAGGATGAGCATGGACAACAACGAAGACGTCACGGGCCACCCCCTGCCGTCCATCAACCCTGACCCTCCTGCTGCTAACGTCTTCGTCTATTCCAGATCTTCCTCTCCTGCCGGCGTTTCCTAACCGGAAGTTTTTCTCT
>FN648564.1:505915-547988 GCA_000310025.1 Ectocarpus siliculosus
ATGTCCCTTTAAGGGGGTGGTAACCAAAAAAAGGGGGAAATTTTTGGTTTTTCGGGGGTTTATGGGAAATCCCTGGTTTTCCCCGTCCCCCCCCGGTTTGGGAAATAACCTTTGAAGGGGAAAAAATAAAAAGAAGGGGTTTTTTTTCCCCCCCCCCCCCCGGGGCACCCCCCAAGTTGAAGTTTAACCATTTTCCACTTGTTGGGGGGTTGGTTGGGGTGGAATGAATCCCAAAAAACCTTAAAATTAAGGCAAAGGAAACCCCCTTGAGCTTCAGTTCCACCGGGTTGCCCCGGGGGGGTTGGGTGTGGGGCCTTTCGCCGAATTTTTTCGCGGCGGTTTTGTGCCTTGGCAGGGCCAAAAACAAGGGGCAGCAGATGTTAAAGTATTCCAATTGGGGGGGGTTTTTTCCCAACCGGGCCCACAAGGGTGAAAAGGTGAGGGAGGGGTTGGTTTGGGGGGGGTTTGTGGGCGGGTTTTTTTATTTTTTTTTGGGGGAGGGGGTGGGGTGGGGGTTTTTCGGTTGGGGGGAGTGTGTTTGGGGGGGGGTGGGGGGGGGGGGGGAGGTAGTCATGGTTTGAATGTCTTAGTTGTTGAACCACTGACCACGTGTACTCGAGAGGACGGGGCATTGTTCCCACAGGACGGATCACGGATGGTGTGTGGTTTCGGGGGGCTCGGCGAATGGCACGAACACAGGCAGTGACAGTGACACAGGAGACGAAACGGGTGGTAATAGCCGTGCATGCTCTCTGTGTTGTCGGACCGCTGGCATCTTGCGTTTTCGGAGGGCGCTTCATCATCAGACTTTCTGCTGTTGTCTACCGGCGTTTTTTGTGTTTCGGACAACAAATCCACCAGTATTTTCGAGTCAGTTCTTCTCCTCAGAGAGTATGGGATCAAACAGTGGCATCACCTCCCGCAATGGTTGGTGTGTCCACTGCGTCGTGAATAGGAAGGGAAAATGAAGGTAGCGGTGTGTCCTTCACAATAAGGGAGCCCTCATTTTCCATAAACCTGTTCCGACGTTCGGAGAATAACTAAACCGAAAACATCCGGGTGGGTGGGTGGTGTCTCAACCAGAGGTCCCTGTTTTCTTTCTGTTTTCCTGTAGAAGCAGGGTGCCAAATTGAAAAGTGAGAGCTGATCTCGTCCCCTCATAATATTGGCTCTTTATTGCGCGACACATCTGGAAGCGATTTCATCTTTTTCCATTTTGGTTCTTGACAATACATGTCAGCTATCCGCTTTTACCAATTCCGCAAAGCACTGCTCGTGTAAGTCAATTATCCCTGTTAAAGACCAGTCTCCCTTCGGCCCAAGAAACCATGACTAGGTCTACTATTAATGCAACTCATGCACCTATGACGTTGATCCTCTCGCCGCCGAAAACATTATCGCCGTCTTCAATGGTCGTCCGGTCGCCTCGGCACAGTCGGATGGCGGCGGCAGCGCCGGAGAGGAAAGCAGCGGCGGGGGCTCGAAAGCGACGTTGCTGCGCAAGTCCCTGAGCGACAAGGGCTGGGCCGAGAAACAGACTGCAGGGTTTACGAACTGGCTCAACTTTACGCTCGTCGGAGCGGAGCAGCTCAGGCACGGGGCCGGCGATGACGGGGAAGAGGAAGACGGGGGTCTTACGGCGGAGATTGGGGGGGTTTCGTCAAGCCCGCTTAAGGCCATGGTTGCCATGGTGAGAAATGACGAGATGGGCCTTTGGACGGGGAGTGTTAGTGGAAGTAGATCGCTAAGCCAGGGAGGATTGAGGGGCTTTGGGCGGGGGGGGGGGGTTGTGGAAGTGGATCGCTAAGCTGGACACTATCAAGGTCTAGCTTTCGTGGATCCCCCTTGTCTTACCTTTCGGCCTTGAGTCTCTCAAACTCTCGTCCTTCGGTTTAGCGAAAAAGTTGGTCTCTGTACATGCTTTCGTCGTCGGTATTGGTGGTGAAGAATGAACGTGCTCTCGTGCAACCCCACACAGAATTGCAGGGTGACGTAATTCAGATAGTTGTGTGGCGACCTTCCCGTCTCATTCGATGGCCCATTCACCGTTCCCTCGTGCGTCCCCTCCTGCTGCCCCTGCTGCTGTGACCCCCCCCCCCCCCCTCTGTGTTTGTCTCTCTGCTCTTTCTGCGGTGCTGGCATACATACCACGGGCACGATGTAAAACCCTAACCGACATTGGCCCATATGCAAACACAAAATATAAACATGCATCCTCAACCCTCGAATTCACAACCACGGAACCACAACAAAAAAAAACAACACGCACACAACACAAAAATAGCGGCACGAAGCGAGGCAGCGCATGAGGGCCATGCGCCTGTTCCGCTCCGTGGAGGTCCGCACTGCAACGGAAGCCGTCGCGGACAGGGCCTACGACGGCACGATCTCGCTCCGGAGGGACCGCGTCCTCCACGCGGACGTGGGGCTCAGCGGGGCCCTGATCGACCTGGTGCTGTGCTACGAGCCGCGCTGGCTGCTGCTCGGCCTGGAGACGGTGTTCGGGGAGATCGTGCCGATGCCGGCTGGGGGGGTGCCGGCGGCGGCGAGGACGAAGGCCGGCGGGAGGGTGGACCGCGCCCTCAGGACGTTCGTTGCCGAGGTGTGTGTGTGCGTGTAATTTTTTTCTTTTTTTTTTCATAATAGTCCCCCTGCCCTTTTCTCTCCGTCTCTGACCCGGCCCTCCCTCTCGTATGTGTATGCATATGGCGTTGGTGGATCTCGCAGTACTTGAATCGATGACGAACTAACTCTTCAGCGCTATGTAACTGCAACTATTTCCTCTTGTGCCCAGCTCAGCCCACCCGTCTTCCGCGCGACGCGTTTTCGCGGTGCTCTTGTTGTGGCGTCGCTTCTGTGTCGCCCACCGGCCGTGATGCGCGTTGTGCCTGCACGAGCAGCGCTTGGTCAAGTGCCCGGAGATGAAGGCAAGGTATGGGTTCCGGGGTCGCGTGGCGAGCGGCGCGTCCGAGGTGGAGTACAACGACGAGCTAGGCCGGCACGCGCTGACGCACTTCCTGGATCTGGTGCTCTTCCTCGACCGGGCTAAGGTATGGATGTTTTTTTGTTTTGTTGCTGTTGATGGCATCGACAGCATTAACCAGCTGGCCAATGAAGATACGTCAGTCTCATTGCGGCGAAAAATACAGAAGACGAGGCCGTGATCTGGGATCCCGTGAGGGGGGGGGTCGAGGGGGAAGCTAGGACACTCTCCGGACTAAAGACGCAAACGGTAACAAATGAAGACAAACGCACGTGCCTACCGAGGCTTCACACCTTCTACTCGTGTTTGTTGGACCCTCGGTCTTCACGTGGGTGTCAAGGACGGGAATCGGTGAGCGGTTTGTTTGTTCGGCAATTACTCTCCTTGTGTTACGGTGCCATCTACCTGATGCCTTTTCCCCTCCTGCCGTCGCGCCGTCCCTGTGAAACCCGTCCATGGCGGTTTTTTTTTCAGGCCGAGAATCTCCTGCATCCGTGCCCTTGTCTCTTCCGCAAGACCGCCGAGGTATGTCGGAAGTTGCTTTTCTCGAAAGGGTATGTGCCCTATTTTTGATTGGCCAGGCAGGCCACCAAATTAACTCATGCATTCCTACCCAGTCCATCCCACATGTCCTTGTTTGCTATTGTAGGCGGCTTTGATGTCACCTCGAGAATGTAACCCTCACCACCAGTGCTAATGTGCGCCGGGGCCTCCGCATCTCGTTGTCGTTTCGTCAGGTGAAGTCTAGCGTGGGCATGCTGAAGGTGTTCTGCCAGTTCCTGCACGGAGAGGGAGACTTCGTGCGGCACCTCAAGAAGATGGGATACGTCGTTGGGCACGTGCAGTCGTACATAGGTGAGGGGCTCCGCGAGTTACGAGGTGGTGCGGCTCGCGGGGAACAGACGATGGTGTGCGAAGTTCGTTCTTGGTAGTACACAGCAGTACAGTATGTAGTTCGATAAACCAGCACTTGTGAATATTGTATGATTCGTATATTTGAGAAACATACATGTTCCACTTCAAGCCAGTGACCCATACGTGAGCATGTTTGATGATAATCCCCTGTCTCCTGCGGTGGTGGTGGTGGTGTGTTGGCGTTTGAACGTGCTGTCCCGGGGCAGACGAGTTCGATTTCCGCGTTAGCAACCTGGCCGTCGACCTGCGGGACGGAGTGCGGCTGACCCGCCTCATGGAGGTGGTGACGGGAGAGTGGGGTCTGGCCATCGGTCTTCGCGTCCCCGCCGTGTCGAGGCTTCAGGTGAGTTTTCCTTCCGTGCTTTCTTCCCCGGCCTTGATGTATAAACGGGGGGAATCATGGTTTGTTTCGCTCACCAATGTACGGTAGGTTTATCCAGATCCAGCTAGGGCCCCTTGATAGGGGTCGGTGTTTGCGTGCAAGTTTTGGGTGAAGTGTGAGTTAATTGGACAGGATTTTGCCGGTAATTTTGTTGATTGGTCATCGGTGTGTGTTTAGCATTAAGACTACCACGAAGGTGATTGTTATTTCCATGGCTTGGGCTGGGGCTGATGTTGTGATTATTCGTCCGAGCCAGCGCTCGTCTCACGCTGGAGTTAACATCCAAAGTGATCCTCTCACTCTCGAGTAACTCCGGGTAATTTTCACATGCTTGGGGTCTCGATGAATGGCGTACGCCGCCCACGACGCCGGGGCCCTTTACTTTGTTCAGGTTCCTATCGCAAAGGTACCCCCATCCCCACCCCAGTATCAGATTTCGTGACACATCCCCCCCCCCCCCCCCCGCCATGTACCTACCCGCAGAAAATTTTCAACACCAAGAGGGCGTTGGAACGGTTGGAGGCCGACGCCGGCCCGATCACGTTGGGTAGCAACAGCAGCGGCAGCGGCGGCGGTGGCGGCGGCGCGGTGACCCCGAAGGAAATCGTGGACGGCGACCGGCACGCCACCCTGCGCCTCCTCTGGTTCATCATCACCCGCTACTCGCTCTCCGCCCTCCTCGACCGCGACGCCCTGGCCCGGGAGGCGGAGGGCGTGGTCTCCGCCGCTAGGAAGTGGCGCCGCGCGGGCTTCTCTCCGGCTCGACCCGAGCGCGCCATGAGGAAGATGGGTGCCATCGGTGCCGCCGCCGCTGCCGCCGCCGCCGCCGGGGCTGCTGCTGCTGCTGGGGTTGGAGAGGCTACCGTCGTAGATTTCGGGGTGATGTCCCCTGGATCTCCGGCGTCTCCCGTGGCGCCTCCGGCCGGGGGGCGCGCGGTTGCCGGGGAGGAGCACCCCCCCCTTGAGCTGCCGGATGTGGCCGCCATGGTCGAGGGCTGGGAGGAGAAGGCGGGCGGCGGCAACGGGGATGGGGGACGTCGTGACGGCGGTGGCGGCGGCGACGAGGAGCTGCTGTCGGCGCTGTTGGTGTGGTGCCAAGCCGTGTGTCACGGGTATGGGGTGCCGGTGCGGAACTTCACGACCTCGTTCGCGGACGGCCGGGCCCTGTGCCTGCTGCTGCACTACTACCACCCGAGGGTGAGCGGGAGTGTGTTTTGCTGTTACGGCGGAGAGGCGTGGTCGTGTTCCGTGTAGCCTTGTCGGCTTCCTTCGAACGCTGCGGTCGTGCTCTGGTGTACCAGCGCTTTGTCGGCTCTCTTCCCTGGCTTCAACCACTGTCTCCGAATTAGTACAACGTGTCGCAAAGTTTTGTGCTATTCTTGTGTCTTCTCGGGACGAGTTTGTTTGTGACTAGGCGACGATATCCCGCAGATAGGATCGGCTTGTATCTGTCAGTATCGCGGCTGCGAGCTTCGTCCGCATCCTCCCTGTCAAACTTTAACTTTCGTTGCCTGTGTATGCACCTGTGTGTTGAAACGTGCTTGGCGTCATGATGTTTTCTTGATTTTTTGCACCTTTTTTTTTTCTCGTCGTGATAGCTGCTTGCTCTGATCTTGCGTCATTTTGTTGTCAGATTATCCCCCTCAACGCCATTCGGCGGACGACGGCCCACCTCCCGAGGATTGGCGGCGGTCGCGGGGAGCTGGAGGACTGGTCAGCCTCTCTCGACGCTTCCAAGGTTGGTCCACGATACCAGACCAGCAAGCAGCCTTGGAGATGCAGCAGTTCGATGCGTCAGTTCGTTTTTTTTCACAACAGTGGACGTTGCACTGCTGCGGTATCACCGCGATGTTTTATTTTCACAGTAGAAGATGTCGTGCTGCGGCGGTACGGCCGAGTTAGACCGAGGTGAAGCGTAGATGTCGTTCTTCACGAGTCTTATCGGCTTGGAACCGTTCGCATTGGAGAAGAGGCAGGTTGCGTAAAATTTGTCCCCCGGGGGAAGCACAAGAATGGCCATGTGTCACCTTATGTGGGGGGTACCGAAGGAAATTATTTCTGGGGGCATGCTTCGTTTGTGTTGCGCGGAGTTTTTATTTACATCATGGGATCAAGCAACTCGCACATGTATAAAAGCCCCCAAGCGGGGAGTGCTCGTTATTCAGTTCCCAAACGTCTCCATCTTCACTGCCCCCAAGCTGACCTTGTGCTTGACCCGTCACGCACGTGTTACTTCTTTTTTTCGATTTTGTATTGCGGGACAGATAACGGAGGCGGAATGCAAAGCGGCGTTGGACGGCGAGCGGGCGAACGTCGCCCTGGCTAGGCACTGCGTAGCGGAGCTGGGCGGCGTGCCGTCCATGCTGGCACCATTCGACAGCACCAACCGGCCGGAAGAAAAGGTGAAGAGGAACAGGACCCGGACAGATTGCTCATCGAGCGAGCCTATTGGCGCTTATGCTTTGGGCTTGCTTCGTGTGCGCTGCGCTTTTGTCTTGAGTGCGGGCAGGTCTAGACTGCGGTAAATAACGACGCTATCTGGCGCACCGTCTCGGCGAACGTTGTCGGGGAGATGGAGGCACCGATAATGTCTTGGGGCTGATTAAAATTACACATATCGTTTGACAGAAGTCACCATGACGGGCTAAGTGACCACAACCCCGCCCTTGAAAGAAAAGGCGGGAAGTAACATCGACAGGGTTCGTATGAAACTGGCAGGGAAAACATTTTGTTATCGCCCGTGGTAAGGTAGGAACTATAATAGCGATTGGCCATCGGTGCTCGGTCCTGCGGGAACAATACTCCGTCCTCTCGAGGATGCGCGGTCAGCGGTCTAACAACCAAGGCATGTAATACATGAGTACGCCCCCCCGCCCCCGCCCCCCCCCCGCTTGAACGCAGACGATCATCACGGTGGTGGCCCACCTCTGCGCCCGGCTCCTCGAATCCAGCGCCGAGATCCGTTCCACCATCCTGGTGCAGCGAGTCTACCGCTCCTTCCTCGAGCGGACGGGGCGCGGGGACCTGGTCGAGCGCGCCCGCGCCGCCAAGGCCAGGGCGAGGTCGAAGGCTGCGGCGGAGAGGGCGGCCGCGGCTGCCGCTTTAGCGCGGGCAGGAGACGGCGCGGTGCCGTTCACGCCCCCGGCGACGCGGCGGGGACCGGCGGCGGCGGCGGCGGCGGCGGCGGCGGAGAGGGTGCTGCCAGAGCAAACCATGTACGTGAGCGAGAAGCAGCGGGTCCACCTGGCCGCGGTGACCATTCAGGGGTGGTGGGCGGCGGGCGCCGAGGGGAGGCTGAGGAGGCTGGGGCGGTCGGCGGCGGCGACGGCGGTCCAGGCGGCGTGGAGAGGGAAGGCGGCGCGGAGGGCGGCGAGCTCGCGGCGGGAGGAGCTGGCGGAGCAGGCCGAGCGCGAGTTGGAGAAGCGCATCATCGAGGTACTAGAAAGGGTTCTGAGAGCTACGAGGACGGGTTATATTGGTTTCCGATTATGTTCCGAAATTTCTTCTTTCGAGGGTAGATTCTTTCGAGGGTAGCGGTACTAGTGTTGTACAGCACTGGTTAAAGTGAAGAAGGAGGAGGTCAGGCCGTATGCCCTAGGGCATGGTTTTTGGCAGTCGGCGCTCTCCGGACAGTTGTGTTGTTTCGATGGCAACACTGCCGATGGCTTTGGGCTTGTCGCTGTGTCGTGTTCGGCAGTACCGTGTCGCCCGACGAGCTTGCTCGATCTCTTCTTGTGTTCCTCACCCACACACGCCCGAACCCCATGTCCCGCGTTCCTCTCTGGCAGGCGGCGGGTTCCATCCAAGCCGCGGTTCGTGGCCGGTTCGAGCGCAAAGCCTTCCTTCGCGCCAGAGACGCCTCAGCCGTCCTCCAGATGTGGACCAGGGGACGCTTGCAGAGGACGCGGTACCTGGCCTTGATCCGGCAGGTGAAGAAGGCGGTGTTTGTTTTCATTCAGTGTTGGAAATGGCACTGCACGTCTCCGTGGGTGTCGTTGTCTTGCAAGTCTTGGTTGCACCACGGCCGATTCTGAAGAGGCATAGCATGCAACCACGGAACGTTGCGAAATTGGGCTAGACATGGCCTGGGCGTGTGCCTTGTTGGCCTGCTGTCCGCCTCCGCTTCTCGCGTACAAGCTGGACAAGTTACTGGCCATGATGGCGGCAATGGCGAACGTGCCTCCGTGTTGTTGAAGGCGGGCGTACAGCAGCGCTAGTACTACGATGCTGCCCAGCATTGCAATGCCCCGTGGATTTTGCTTCATTACCTGATCAATCCTGCCGATCGACTGCCACACGATGGCACATGCTGCGTTTTCCTTTCTCCGCCGCACCGCACAGCACGTGAAAAATTTCCCTTCGGGGGCCCACTTACGAACCGTTTCGGCCTTTGTGTCTTGTTGCCCCGTTGGGACGACACCAGGTGTCCGCAGCGGTGCTCTTGCAGTCCTGGGCAAGGGGGTTGGCTGGAAGGCGGAGGGCGGACGCTGCTCGTGAAGTCCGTCAAATGCAGGTTTGTGTGAACGGAAGGGTAGTATTTGAGCGAAACGTTCACTGACGTTGAGTGGCTGCCCTGAACAGCAAGTGACGTCCTCACTTTTGATTGGCAGTCGGAGATGACCCCTGCCTTGAGACGGTAAGAGGTGGTTTAGATCCAATATTTTTGCGGCGTGCTTCGGAAGGCTGCGGCCGGGCGCGATCGTGCTACGTATTGCTGTGACTGCCGAATGATTCCACTACCGTAATGGCGACCTGTACTCGATGAAATTCACCGCTTTAACCTCGTTCGTAACCTTCCGTGCCTTCTTGCATACCCCCCTCGTAACGACGAATGGACGCAGCTCCAAGCCGCCGCAGAAAACAGCGCCGCGACCACGGTCCAAGCCTGGCGCCGGATGCTTTCCGCGAGGCGCCAATTGTCTGCCGCTAGGCAGGCCGCTGTCCGCATCCAGGCCGTCGCGCGCGGCAGGGCAGAGGCGAGCCTCTACCGCAAGAAGAGGGCCGCGGTCATCGCCGTCCAGGCGGCGCAGAGGGGCACCGCGGCGCGGGCGAGACTGACAAGAGAACGGGCGGCGAAACGAGCGGCGGCGAAGCACACCGCGGCGGTGCGCCTGCAGGCGCTCTGCCGGGGTGTTCTTGCGCGAGGCCGTCGTCACCGGCAAGAAACAGCGGCGACGCTACTCCAGGCCAGGGCAAGAGGCGCAGCGGCCAGGAAACAGGCGACCCGGCGGGGGATCGCCGTTGCTGTCCTGCAGCGCTGGGGACGCGCCGCGTTGGAGCGGCGGAGGTACAGGCGGGCCGTGGCGGCGGCGTGCGTCGTGCAGGGCTGGGCAAGGGGTTCGGTCGCGAGGCGCGCCGTGTCCGAGCGCCGCGATGCCGTCGTGCGCGTCCAGGCGTGGGCGAGGGGCGCGCTGGAGGCCGGTAGGTACCGGCGCCGCCTCCGGGCTGCGGTGGTGCTGCAGGCGTGGCGGCGAGGCGTGGTGGAGAGGGCGCGGATGGACGCGAGGCGCCGGGCCGCGGTCCGCGTCCAGGCGATCGCTCGAGGCCGGAGGGAAGCCTCCCTATTCCGCGGCAAGCGCGCGGCCGCCGTGCGCGTGCAGGCTTGGTCTCGCGCGACCGTCGTCAGGGGAGAGCTGGCCGCGCGCCAGAGGGCCTCGGTTCGCCTGCAGGCTTGGGCCCGGGCTAGGAGACAGGAGAGGGGTTTCCAGGAGGCCAAGCGCGCCGCTGTCGTTGTGCAGGCCTGGTGGCGGGGGGCGTCGGCGGCTAGGAGCTTCCGCAAGCTCGTGAGGGCTGCTGTCGTCGCCCAAGCGCGCGCGCGAGCCGTCGTGGCGGCCGCTCGCTACCGCAGGACCGTCGACGCCGCGAAGATGATCCAGTCCCACTGGCGCGGTGCTTTGGCGGTAGCTCGCTACCGCAAGGATGTCAGCGATGTGGTGAGGATCCAGGCGAATTGGCGAGCTGCGCTGGAGAAGTCTCGCTACCGCAGGACCAAGGAGGCCGCTGTGGTCGTCCAAGCTTACGTGCGGGGAGCGGCGCAAGCGGCTTCTTACCGCAGGTCTCTCGCCGCTGTGGTCGTCATTCAGTCTGGTTTACGGCGTGCGGCTGCTGTTGCTCGCTACCGCAAGGACGTTAGCGCTGTGGTGAGAATCCAGGCATGTTGGAGAGCTGCACTGGAGAGGTCTCGGTACCGCAGGACCAAGGAGGCCGCTGTGGTCGTCCAAGCATACCTGAGGGGTGCAGCGGAAGCGGCTCGTTACCGCAGGACTGTCGCCGCTGTGGTCGTCATTCAGTCTGGTTTACGTCGTGCGGCTGCTGTTGCTCGCTACCGCAAGGACGTTAGCGCTTTGGTGAGAATCCAGGCATGTTGGAGAGCTGCACTGGAGAAGTCTCGCTACCGCAGGACCAAGGAGGCCGCTGTGGTCGTCCAAGCTCATGCGCGGGGAGCGGCGGAAGCGGCTCGTTACCGCAAGACTCTCGCGGCTATCGTGGTTGTTCAGTCCGGTTTCAGGCGCGCGGCCGCTGTTGCTCGCTACCGCAAGGACGCCAAGGCTGTGGTGAGAATCCAGGCGCTTTGGAGAGCTGCACTGGAGAGGTCTCACTACCGCAGGACCGTGGCGGCGGCTGTGGTCGTCCAGGCTCGCCGGCGGCGCGCGGTGGCGCAAACATGTTACCGGAAGCTCGTGGGCGCCGCCGTAGTCATCCAATCCCGCCGGCGCGGCGCGGCCGCGGCGACCGCTTACCGCAGAGACCGCGACGCCGCCGTCACGGTCCAGAGCGCCATGCGAGGCGCCTCAGCTCGCCGAGAGCTCGCCCGACAAGCCGGCCGGGCCACGCAGATCGAGGCCTGGTGGCGCATGGTGACGGCGCGGTCCCTCGCCCGCCGCCAGAAGCGCTCCGCCGTCAGGCTGCAGGCGGCGTGGCGCGGCGCGGTGGTCAGGGCGGCCTACCGGAGGGCGGTCGACGGAACCGCCAGGTTTCAGGCGCTCGTGCGCGGGGCTCAGAGCCGGGCGCGCCTTGCGCGGGAGCGGCAAGAGATCGAGGCCGCGGTTCTCCTTGCCAGGGCCCAGGAGGCGGAGGCAGCTGCTGCAAGCGCTATCCAGGTGTGGCGCCGTCGCCGTGTGGCGGCACGGCGGCGGCGAGCGGAGGCGGAGCGGGCAGCCGCCGTCAGGATGCAGGCCGCCGTTCGCGGATCCGTGGCTCGCCGCGCCTTTCGAGCGGCCATTGCTGCGGCTACCGTGGTGCAGGCGCGCGCCAGGGGGCAGCGGGCGCGGCGAGACCAGGCCCGTCGCGCCGTCGCGGTGACCAGGATACAGTCGGCGGCGAGGGCCGCGGCGGCGTGTGCCCGCGTCGCGAGGAGGAGGGAGCAGCGTCGCGCGATGCTCGCGTCGGCGGTGATCCAGAGGGTGTGGCGAGGAGCGGCGGCCAGGGCGATGCTGTCGCGCAGGACTGTGGCGGCGGCCGCTGTGCAACGGTGAGGAACTTGTTTTCTCCTGTAAACATGAAAACCCTATCGAAGCGAAGCTTGCAAACCATCGCGAAGTTGTCATCTATGGCGGTGATGGTGTGCCCTGCCCTCAATGTCCAGACCTGATTCCACATGACGGCATAGGCGGGAAATGTAATTTGGTGACCCTTCTCCTGCTCCACAGGAGCCACAGCAGCTCTTCCCGATCTCTCTCTCTCTCTCTCTTTCTCTCTCTCGCCTGAAATTGATCCCCCTCCCTCTCAAACGACGATCGTCCTTCCCGCTGACCTCTCCGTCTGTCTAATGTTCGCCGCAACAATCGAACAGGTGGTGGAGGTCAGTCCTCGGGGAGGCACGCCGACAGCAAGCCCTCGAGCAATCGTCTGCCACCCTTCTCCAGGCGTGCTCCCGGGGCCACCTCGCCCGGGCGGCCCTGCGCCGAGAGGCCTCTGCGGCGGTCGCCATCCAGGCCTGCTGGCGGGGCGCCTCGGCCCGCTCGCGCGCCGCCGGCCGCTTCGCGGCCGCCGTTCGCTTGCAGGCGTTCGGGCGGGGCGCCCTCGCCACGACCCGGTTCCGTAGGACTCGCGCGGCGGCGGCGGCGGTACAGGCTCGCTGGCGGGGAGCGGCCGCCAGGTCCCGGCTCGCCGCAGAAACGGCGGCGGCGGCCGCGGCCGCGGCGGTTGCGGCGGAGATACGGGCGGCGCGTGAGGAGAGCGCGGCGAGGACGCTGCAGGCGTTCGCTCGGGGGACACTGGAGCGGGCTCAGCTGAGGCGGGCGGAGGCGGCGGCCGTCGTGGTGCAGCAGGCGTGGCGGGGGAGGCTACTGCGGCGGCGGCGGCGGGAGCGGGAGGTCGCGACGGCGGCGGTTGCCGTGCAGGCTTGGTGGAGGATGGCGTCAGCTAGGGCGGAGTACCGCCAGGCAAGGTACGTGGACGCCTGTAGCGGCGGATAATTGGCGACGGCGGTACCATGACGAAGTGCGTGGTCAACGCGGCAATATTGAACGCCACGCTCGAATATGGGAAATGGTTTTGTTTAGTTTTTCCTAGGCGGCGTTTTTTTCTGGTTTCCTTATACACTTGTTCGTTGATGTTTCGCACTGGTGGTGGTTGTCCCCTCCCCCTGCTGCCCCGGTCGTTGGACAATCCCTTCGCTGTATGCAAGGTAACCTGTGCTGTTTCAGCAGCCTTCGAGATGTTGTCCGGGTTGATTCAAGGGGCAAACTTGATTTAGCTACCTTTTTTGACTGCCCCCCCACCCCCGCTCCTTCAAGCAAAGGGGTCGACGACGTCAAATGGTTAATGGCCAAACCACTTTCCGCACGCGCAACAATCCGAGTGTGTACGTTTCTTTTGTGCGCCCGCTCAAGCCTCTGTTTCCAACCCACGATGACACTCACGGTACGTAAAAATCCATTGGAATATCTCTTTCTCTCGCAATCCAGGCGGGGGACTGTCGCTCTGCAGGCCGCAGTCCGAGGGAAGGCCGCGCGCGGCGCTCTCAAGGCGGAGCGCGACGCCTCTACCAGGATTGCCGCCTGGTGGCGAGCGGCGGCGGAGGCCGCGCGCTACCGCCGCACCCGCCGGCGCGTGGTGATGCTGCAGAGCCTCGTCCGCGGGAGGCGGGCCAGGGAGGAGGCGGCCGCTCGCTGGCTGGTGCTCGGTCGCCGGTTCTCGAGGGCCAAGGCGGCCACCATGATCCAGGTGCGCAACGGAGCCAGATCGTGTCATGCGCGCGACGTCCCATGATAGAGTATATCGCTGGAGCAATCGCGACCTCGACGTTCGTGGCTGGGTTTATGTGCTGCCCAGCTGGAAAGGCATCAGTCCGAATCAGTGCATGCTTCGGACGTTGTCGTTGGCCAAACGCCATATCATTTTCTGCCAAAATGTCCCAACTGCTCCTTGCACCCTGCGGTTCTAGTACTGCTGCTGCTGCTGCTTCTGGTTTATTTAGAAATAATGTATTTTTCGGCTCTCTGAAGGCTTTGTTTTTCACCGCAAAACTTCCGCCACGACCACTGCCATGCAGGCGGCCGCCCGCGGCATGGCAGCGCGGAAGAAGACGGGTCCCGGGATCGCCTCGGCCCGGGCGAGGATCGAGAAGGCCAACGCCAACGCCCTCGCCGATCCGTCCCAGATCCTCGGTACCAGGTGCGCTTTTCTTATTTTTGCTCGCACGGCAGTACTTACATTTCTCTTCATTTTCGACGGGGCAGAACCAGCAGACATTGATCTACCTTGTGGCACCGCCGCTCCCCCGTGCGCCGATCTTTTGCCGCTGGATACCACAAACTGCGGCAGAGAGAAGGAAGACAGCCATGAAATAACGGAATTTGTCTGGAGCGATCGTTTGCATTGGACACTCTCTCACACCCGCCCCTCTGCGTGTTCTGTTGTTGCCCGTTTCCTGTTCTCCCCGTTTATCTATCTATCTGCATGCACAGAGTGAATGACGCCCTCACCGCGCTGGAGCACTGCACGCACCTGACGGCGATCATCCGAGCGTGCATCGCTCTCGGTGAGAATCTTGTCGTGTCGCAACCGCTGTATGTGTGGAGCTTTGATTTTTTCGCAGCAGTGCAGGCCCTCTCGAATGTTCCAAAAGACCAACTTGTTGTTGTCCTCGAGGGCGAAGCTCGTACCTAGTCCTGTCACCTCATGTAAAACCTATCCTTGGGCTTACGGTGGAGGTCCCCGAATAGGGCGTCTGAATATGACGATCGCCCTATATGTAAGGCGGGTGAAATTGACTGGCATTGACGGTACAAGCAAGTGTTTTACACATTGAATGAATGAGGCGGCTGCCCCTACAAGACACGTTTATTTTCAGTTTCCCCACCACCGCCATATTCGGAGACCTCCACTGCTGTATCTCGGGGTGTTCTTGGCGTTCTATGAGCCCCCCCCCCCCCATCCCAGGTAGCTTATCAAGTCCTTCCCTCCCCAACGTACCGCTGCATCGTGCCGTGCTGCTGCGCTGCAGAGCTCACGTCCAGGTACTCGAAGGTGTGCTGCGAGGTGATGGCCCGGTCCAGGTGTCCCCAGGTGCTGTACGACCTCATTCGCGGCCTGAACCGCAGCCCCCCTCACCAGAAGATCCTCAAGTGAGTTGCACTACACTATAATAGTAATACAGCTGTAGTTGGCACTTTTCTTATTTTTTCTTGTTCCAAGCTATGAAAGTCTGTCTGTTGTATTATATAGTAGGAGTTAGAGTAGTAGTTGACACTGTTCTTTTTTTCGGATTCCAAGCTATGAACGTCTGTCTGTTAAATTGTATAATAAGAGTGTATATGGACACTGATAGCGTTTCGGCATCAACACCTCTTGACGCGAACCATGATATCACGTATAGAAACACGAGCAAACGCCAAGGATCAAAGTTGGAACCCGATCGGGATGATTGTGAGTATAACTCCCTCCCCGTCTTCTTGCCCCTCCCCCCGGGAACAACGCCTCCCCAGGTATGCCATCACGACCTTCCGGAACATCGCCCAGAGGGGGGATGGCCTTCCCGCTTTGCTCGCAGCGCCCCCTGTGGCGGCTGAGACCTACGTCGACCTCTTGCAGGTTGGTGTCGGTATTATTTTGCGTTCTGTCTGTCTTGTTTGTCGGCGGATTTTCCGTGTATGCTTGCCTTGAATTCTTAGTCTCCAGTGAAATTCTTCTACTTACTGCGTTTCAGTCCACTCTCCACACGTTTGACGTGAGCATGATTTGTGGAATCTGGTATGGCGCTATCGTCGGCCGTTTCTCACCGCTTTTGAAGTGATGCACGGTTCACCACCCCAGCGGTGTTGGTGTTGTACTCGTTCCCACGGCTGTTCGTGTTTTGTTCATCGAATCGTTTCCACCCCGTAGTGAGATGCTCTGGGACAACGTATGTCGAACCTCATCAACATCGCCGCGTTGTTGCATCGCCAAAGAAAAAATACGTGCGCGGGTTGTACTTTGCTTTTGGATGTTTCTTTGACCGCAATAACGTGCTCTACGTCCGCTTTAGCTTGTCACTTTACTTGAGAGTTTTGTTCTCTTCTCGAGTAGTGGGCTATTGCTCAGGGATTGCCGTAGGACTGAGGTGCTAGGAGGAGTTTTTTTGGGGTGTGTGTACCTGGCGTCAGGTGTTGCGCCCTACACCGACATAGGTACCCTATTTTGGGGTATATCCCATTCTGTCAACCTGTACGCATGCATACGTGGTTTCGGATTAGCTTTTGACCAAGACAAGTCGACTATTGGTCTACCGAAGAAGGGGAGGTAGGGTCTAGAAGTTGACTTACTCGTGCACCTTTCCACCCGGCCGTCGATTACTCTCTCCTTGTTTTTCCAGATGTACCGCGAGAGGCAGGAGGTGTTCCTACCGACGGTGCGGCTGCTGCAGCAGCTGCTGAACGCTCACAAGCCAACCAAGGTGCGCTTTGGCAGAAGTGTAATGTTTTCATACCTCATCTCCAGTGCATGGTGGAATTGTTTTTTCCCGCTCAGACGTTGTACTCAGCTCCCCCATTGCCTTCCACCTCATTCACAAATAAGAAACCGGAGCCTGTAAACCCTCTGGTCGCAGGGCGCACGTCCCCAGCATCGACGCTTTTGGCTTCAGTCCTCTGCGTTCTACACCTTCCCAACCTTACCCCCCCCTCCCAACCTTACCCCCCCCCTCCCAAACTCAATTACAACGTTTTCTCGGAAGGACGAGTGCAACTCCGTGAAGCACCGGCCTCGCCTGGAGAGCATACGGGACATCCTCGCGCGCAAGGCGGCGGTCGAAGCCAAGAGTATCGCGGCCAGGGGGGGGGGAGGGGGCGTGAGCAGCGGCTGTGGCGGCGGCGGCGGCCGTGCGTCGAAATCCCTCAAGGCTGTCCAGGGTCTTCTGGACGAGTTGGCGCGAGACTGATGGATGGATCGTGGCTGATCGTGCTCTGTTTGCCGTCCAGCTTTTCTCCTGCGGTGCTGTAGGCGAAAAACGAACGCGTTTTGGTGTCTTGAGTTATTTTCGACGAATTGATTCGAGAAGAATTCACGAAGAGCCCGGCGTGTTTTCCCTCTCGACACGCTCGGCAATGCAAGCAATGGGAGGGGCGTGCGTCGTAGTGCAGCGGAGGAGAGGAAGATACAGTCTATTCGGGGAGTACAGCAGTATAGCATGAAAATGAACTTCATGTTTTTTTTGTTTCCTCCGGCGGGATCCGGAGAGGAGCGTTGCGAGTAGCGATACGGCTGCCCTTTGACTGTAGTTTTTTTATATATCGGAAATAGGGTGGCAAAGTAGCGGTTCTGTGAAGAACCACATTTAGTAGTGCGGCCTGGGTGGAGTAGGTGACGCACACATGGACGCTGCTGTTCACTGACGAAATGGCGCTCGAACGGTGATCCGGTCGTCTTCTCGATTGCGGAGAAGGCACGCGGTTCTGGTATTATTTCCTTCTTTTAGTCCAGCCGTCGGTGAGATTCACGCTTGCATGTAGATGCCGACGTAGATTGATGCCCTCTGCCCTGATTTTTGATGGAGTCGAGGGTTCCTTGGACGGGTGACTTTTGCCGGCCACCTTGTAGGAGGCCAGTTTGGTCCCGTGCGAGTAGGCCAGGTAGCGCCGAGTGGATCGCGCGATGCTTGACCAACTAGAGAGGCATGAGAGGGGGACCATCGTGGGTCGACCACGCACGGAAGGGGAAGGGACAGAACATAAATCCCGCATGGGTGGGATCATGGGTAGTCGGTGTTCTGCCTGTACAGCCGGACCCGTTTAGCTGTTGTACTGGTTTTCGTGTACCTAAACATGGAATGGAACGGCGGCACTTGTCTCCACACGCATGCACAATTATTGCTGTAGGAGGTTCGTTACATGGGAAGGAAACGTCTGGCCGTGTGTACCGTTTCATCAGGTGCCCGTGCTGTCTTGGTTTCAGGTACTTTTTTGCGCAAATATTGGGGGATGCTTTGGGAAGCGTGCGGGGCTTTGCGTTTCATGCGCGTGCAAGGTTTGGGCTACAAGAGTTCTATTGTCAAGTGTGTCGATTCGTTCTTTTGTTGGATTGTTCGTTGCGGTCGCGTACAGCGGTGCGTATTAATTTTATTCGATATACTGATGTGTCGGGGTGGTTTAGGTTGATGCAAGAACGCTTCGGTCGAGTATTTGTCGTCACTCTCAAGTTTTTAACACAAAATGCATGTACTACAGCAGTGTCGTTCGGTTGTTTCGTGTCCTTTGTCGGTGTGAAAATGGCTGAACGTGCCTTAGCCTTGGAGGCTGAAGCACTGTTAATCTACGTACGCTGCTGTCGTTTAGAAACATTCATCAATTGTTACCGTACCTCGCACTTAGCGAAAGGGGCCGGGGGACTGAGGACAATTAATCGCTGCTCGGATAACACAAAAGTGCACAACCATGTCGAACTGTTGTACAATATGAAGGGTCTGGGGGCACTTCAACGTACCAAAGAGGGGCCCGAGGTCGCACCTTACAAGGCGCAGGTCTCCTCTACAAGAAGCAACGGAGGCGTCGGAAATATCGAAATATGAACGAATCAGGGTACACGTCGATTTGCTTGTGACGAGACATGCCAATGGCTTCATCTCAGCGTCTGGGATCCAACTACTCTTGTTGTTAGGCACTTGTAGCTGGCCGCCATATTTTCATTCGAGGGATTGCGTCCAAGCAAATATATGGTACATCATGACACGGATGAGGATCGCGATCCTTGTGCTACCCATCCATGCTCCTTTAGTGTAATACGCAGCCAACTAAGCAGCCAACTAGCGACGGGCGTCGTGTGTGTACGTATATTTTGAATGCAACCAACCTCTCAGCTTTGAGCTTTGAGCCAGCTAAGCGCTCTCACTCCGTATCTGTACTGGCTCGGTCGCTATTTCAACCTGTCCGAACACCGGTGTTTCGGTCAAGCAACTACTACCACACTGCTGTAGTAGTACAGTAATACCACAACAAACTTACCTACTGTTGTACAGTAGAGCTTCCCCCGAGCGGTTGTAGCACGTCCTGTTGGTGCTTCAAAAGATTCGATCATTTGGTCACAACACCAGGTCATTACTAGACATCACACGTACTCCAGAGTAAATGGCGAGTGCCTTTGATGTTCATATATATATCACCTTCTCGCGGTCGCCTATATATAGGTATACCCGTACAACCAGTAGCAGAGTGTGTCTCGTATGCATGAATGCATGCCGTGCATGTATGTGTCGCTAACAGACGATCATCACTTGATTTATGAAAGAGAGGCAGGTGTGGGTGTTAGGTGCTTTCCACCTCCCAGAAAAACCTCAGAATCCACCAATATCTCCAGCAAGATTAGTGCCAGTTTTCGGCTGCAGTCGTGTCAACACAAGCCACCCGAACAAAAAAATTGTTCCAAGAACCAGGCGTGCAACCACAAAAAAAATCCCAACGGTCGAATTTGAAAAAAATGTGTAAATATCCAACGGACGTTGCACCGCTATGCATACTCCGTACTGTAGACGCGTGCGTAACTCATTGATGAGCAAACAAGCAAATGCAGCTTCGGTCGAAACGTGAAGAGCACAAAAGTCAGCGTGCGAAAAGCATGCGTGCCTCGTCAGGAGTATCCATACATATCCTTCACCAAGGACGCACCCATCCACGTACACAAGCAACATGCACTGGAGGGCACACGCAGAGACACAAACCGGTAGATTTTTCTTTCGTCATCTGGGTGGTGTTGATTAAACACCAGGTTGGGTTCTTGAGCGTAACACGTTGGGTCAGCAGTAGGAAGACGTACTGACCAGGCCGACGCGTACAAAAGCAGTGATGGTGGTGGGGAAACACGACGAGCTTTACTTCTTCTTGGGCAAGAGCACGGCGTGGATGTTGGGCAGCACACCGCCGGAAGCGATGGTGGCGTCGCCGAGCAGCCGGTTCAGCTCCTCGTCGTTGCGGACGGCCAGCTGGATGTGGCGGGGGACGATGCGGGCCTTCTTGTTATCGCGAGCGGCGTTGCCGGCGAGCTCGAGCACCTCGGCGGTGAGGTACTCCAGCACGGCCGCCATGTAGACGGGCGCGCCTCCTCCGACGCGGCTGGAGTACTTGCCCTGCTTGATGAAGCGGCCGATGCGCCCCACCGGGAACTGGAGTCCGGCCTTGGCCGACCTAGAGGTGATCTTCTTTCCGCGGCCTCCCTTTCCCTTTCCGGACATGGTTGATGGCGGGTTGGTGGTGACGAAGAGGTGTTAGGGGGGTGATTGAGATTGTGAAGAGCGGTGTGAGGGAAAGCAAGCAGCAAGCAGGGCAACGGTTTTTGGAGCACGCGGGGGAACTCAAGAAATCGAAACTTTAAATTTCGCCGCGTCGTTTGGCTCTTCGATTGGACGAGAAAAGCAGCAAGCTCAACGATTGGCTGAAACGAGAGCGTTGATCGAAAAGGAACAACGCCAAAGTCACGCCTCCAACGAGTTCCACAATCCTTGCCTCGCGACAACGCCGGAGCCGCGCCATCTCACACAATCTTCTCTACCGCCCCTCACCTCCCTCCCAAAACACCAAAACCAGCAACATGGCTAAGACTCCCTCCAAGAAGTCCGCCAAGGCGCCCAAGAAGGCCGGCGACAAGAAGAGGACCAACAAGAGGACCGAGTCGTACTCCTCGTACATCTACAAGGTGCTCAAGCAGGTCCACCCCGACACCGGAATCTCCAAGCGCGGCATGTCCATCATGAACTCGTTCATCAACGACGTGTTCGAGCGCGTGGCCGGCGAGTCCGGCAAGCTCACCCGCTACAACAAGAAGGCGACCCTCTCCTCCCGCGAGGTCCAGACCGCCGTGCGCCTCATGCTCCCGGGAGAGCTCGCCAAGCACGCCGTGTCGGAGGGCACCAAGGCCGTCACCAAGTTCACCTCCTCTTAGACAACGAAGGTGCGCTCGGCTCATCTTCTACCACGCCGTCGTGAGGCACACTACGTGTCTTACTTCGGCTCCCCCCAACCCTGGTGTTTACTCAACACCACCCGGAGAATTTGGAGAAAATCATGCTTTTTTTGTACACGGCGGCTCGACCGGCATTTTGCTGGCCGTTACGATTTTGAATTTGTCCTCCGCTTGCTTGACCGTCGTTTTTATTATCAAGTGTTTGCTCTGATAAAGCAGTCGTATGCCGGACTCTCCAGACTGCATGCCCTGCCCACGTGCGGCGCTATAAGCGCCGAAATCACTCTCTAGTGAGAGCCTTGCTTTATTTGCTTACACCCCTCTCGATGAAACACAAAGACACGTGGCGCACGGGCGACGCATTTTATGATCGATCAATGCCCTTGCGGTACGGTACCTGATGCGTTTCGCTTCTCACAAGGTATCACCGTTTCGCTTCAAAACTCCCGGGAAGTAAAAACACGAACACAAAAAAAAAGTTGTTCGATTAGTTCCAGTTCTGAAGTAGAGCTTGGACATTTGTCGATTACGGAAGACAGCCACCTCTCCCACTTCGCCCGAGCCGGATTCCACGAAAAGGGGAGAGGGGTGTAGAACGCATCTCAACCACCGAAAGAAATCCATCGGAGCAGTTTCCAAGTCCAAGAGGTATCTTTCAGCTTTGGTGTCCCTCCCTTCGTCGTTCGGGTATTCAAAAGGAAATCCCGCCCGCAGGGAGCGAATTTCACGCCTTGATGGCCATCCCAGGAACTGGAACGAAAGCGGTGACTTGCTGGGCGCCTTCACAAGAATCGCTCGAACAAAAACAAAAAGGACACGCGTTAAGATCCATGGCAAACGGACGACAGAGCCTCTTATTGCGTACATCGAGCTCTTTCCAAAACAAATCAAAAACTCTCGTCGACAACGCGTTTCCATCCCTCCCCTCACCCACCCGACTTGCAAGCCGACGAGTAACACGGACAGGGAAACTGGGCGTGCGTACAGCAGTATTACAGACCCATGAATATTACACGCAAGAGGAACTACGCTGCCGAGAAGGACCCGTCTAGACAGCCCGCATGCACACCTGCTTATCTGTACACGTCGCGAAAATATGGTAGGAAAACAGGGGACGAGCGCTACCCACGCCCATTTCGCCCCTCGCCCCCTCCAGAACCGGTGGAAATCCCACGCAGCGAAATCCCGCGCAGCGGGTCCATAAATGAGTAAAATGGCTTACTGCCGTATATGCAGTGCGTGGAACGCTAAATGCCACTGCTCACAAGACATGGCTTGTGGCCGCTTTCTACTAAAACGTCAAGGGTACAGCTACAAGGCTTGCTGCCACCAGTGCGTCAACTGCACGGCAACAAAATGACCTTGTTCCACCCACAGACTTGCGCACAACCCTACAAGGGCACGGAACACGTACAGCAGCAGCAAAATCCCAGGCACACACTGAAGACACACGGAGAGAAAGGTGCCTTCCCAGCACACACGGCGGCGGTGGCACACGGCCTGTGCTTCCTCGTCGTCGCCTCTCGAAACTCATCTTGGGGTAACGAGGGCTGGTCTACGCAGCCCGAAGAACGACGCCGGGCCGAGCTCCGGCTCATTCACCCCCTCCCCCCCGGCCGTGGCCGTTGTTGCAGGCCGCGAAGACCCCAGGGCGCCTCTACCGCCGCTACCGCTTGCCCCACCGGCAACTGGAGAAGGCAACGGCAACAGCGACGAGGAAGAATGCGGCGAGGCGCGGGGCGACGACGGGGATCCGGAGGAAAGAAGTCCGGAACGTTGTTGCCGCTGTCGGTGTTCTTGTTCCCCGCTCCCCGGTCTGATCGCGGTGAAGCGCCACCCAAGGTGTTCGTTGCAAAACGCGCAGTAAACGCACGTCCAGGCGTAACCGGGGAACCACGAGTGCTGTGCCCGGCGGGGGGGGGGGGAGCAGACAAGATGGAGACGGTGTGGGTGGGTGGGTGGTGTCGGCAAATCACAACATTGTGGCAAACTCAGTGGGGAGAGGCGGGCGAAAAAAACTCTGAACGTCGTGGGCAGGTAAACAAAGGGGGCGTGTGTGTGAGAGGCACGACCTTGCATAGGTAACAAACATGTCATCATGGAGGCGTCGCCAAATAGTCCCAGTTGCGCGAGGGGCTGTATCACGCGAGACATCGCCCTCACGGTTCAAGAGAGTGTGTGGGTGAGCGGGGTGTAATGCGATGGATGGTGTTGCTGACAAGCATTGCATGCTCTGCGTACAGCAGTACTACAAGACTCTCCCGCGCGTCCTTGAATCGCTCGCGTAAAGCACCGACACCACCTCTACACCCAGCCAAACAGACGGACTGCGCGGAACGGGAAGCAGATGCAACAAACGACATCGCAATCATCCGAGTTCTCAACCTTTCCCCCAACGCAAACAGCGTCGCTGTGAATCGAACGGTATCCACGCATGTAGACACAGAGCTGCCCGCTCATCTACCCCGATTTCGGGTGTGTTGCGATACCGTCTTTGTCACATCGCTTTTCTTGGTGCTCACGGACTTCCAGCTCAAAGTCTCGACAACCCGGATCTAGCCACGTTGCTGCGCATTGTTTTTTCCCTACATACCTCCGTCCCGTGTCCACGGGTAGACCAGCGCAGAACGCTGAGGTATATAGTCAGTAGACGCCACCGCGGTCCCATGTGTCAAGGCCGTATCAGCAGCAACGACAACAGCAGCAGTAACAACAACAATACCCACAACGTCAAAAACACAAACACCACTACCACCACCCATAACAGCAACAAAAAGATACCATCGCCGTACAACAGCCTCCGCTCACCTCTTCTTCCGGGGTGCCCACCAGGACGAGGTTCCGGGCGTCGCGCACGGTAACCGTCTTCGCAGGAGTTTTCCCAGCCATTTTTTCGCGATTCGTTTTTAATGCAAGGGGGGATTGATTGAAAAAAGGGTTGGCGAGAAACATGAGTCGCAGATCGATCGGCTCAAAGGTGCAGAAAAACAAATCGAGATGAGACAAGGCGCGCTTCCTGGCAGCGGTATTCGCCGAACGCATTCATCCATCGAAAGGCGTTGATTCATCGCCGCAAGCCACGCACGGCCGGGAGGGCAAAGAACAATCCCGACTCCCAATACCAAACAAACGAACCCTGCCTGGCCGTGTAACGCTCAGGCCATGCGAAAAAACATTTGTTACCCGCATACTCGTGCCCCAGTAATCGGAGGTGAACCAATTCACCACACGCCGCATTGCACAACACACTGCGATACACATGCACACACACACCGCTGAGCATGACGTCTTTTCATTGGTCAGCCGGTTAGCGCGGTCGATGAGAAGAACAACATTAACACCTGGTGGACGTAGCCCGTCGGGTTCACGTACGCGCCTACCACGCCTTCTGCCCCGGGGAGCGTGAAAACATCCCCCTCCCACGCGACGCCTCTATCGCAGCTCGCGCAGCACAGCTCTCTTCGCCGGCTCTGCTCCAGATGCTTTATTTCCAGCCTGTTGGGGTCGAGCGCGACGAGCAAAAAAACAACAAACATCCCCGGATCCGCTCTAAACAGTGCCATGGACGTAAGGGCACACCACCAAACGCAGCAATGACAACAACAGGCTCCGGTACTCCCATCACCATCACAACAACAGTGCCGACAACAACCATAATAACCCTACCAACAACAGCAACGGGTTTGGCAGCAACAAACGACTTCATCAAGGAACACAACGACAACAGCAGCAACATCATCGCCATCAGCAGCAACACCAACACCAACCACCGCAGAGCCGTAGCAACAAAAGCAACTTGTTCGGCCGCTACCCTCAAGCAGGGTGTGCGGCCACAACACGGAACAGTTCCACACTTCCCCCGTGGTCTGCTGCACTTTCCACTTACAGCACGCCCAAAAACAACTCTACTATTCGTCGGAAGCCGAGCGTTCAACCGCTCATAGCCCCCATCAAACCCCGTCGCCTTTGTCTGCTCCTAGTTGCATCTACGGCGAGCAAAAGCCTTCTACTTCTTTGCCCGAGTCAGCGCCGGGGGGGGGGCTCCGCACCTGAGCCGCATGACGACCGAATCCAGCATGAGCAGCTCTTGCCTCGCGTCGTCGTCCAGAGGGAGGTTGGCGGCCAGCCAGAAGGAAAACAGCGTCGGGTCTAGCTTCCCTCTCCGCCGCGGCATCCCCTCCTCCTCGTCCTCGCTACTATCGCCACCACCACCACCACCACCACCACTACCCCCACCCCCCTGTGATACCCCTCCTTCGTCTCTTGCTGCAGAAGAAACGTCGACACCCCCGTCGCCTCCTCCTCCTACGTTCCCACTAACCCCCTCGCCCCCGTTCCTTGCCCCCTCCTCCTCAACCTGCGGTGCCCCCGAAGGAGCGCCGTGCGGAAGAGGCTCCCTCTGCTCGCGCAGGAGGGACGCCGCCCGCGCCGCAAGGACTGCCGGAGAGTTGGCGACGACGGCAAAGCGCGGGACCGCCATCGGCCAGTGGTTTCCGCCGTCGCGGCGGCGTCGGCGGCCTCGGCGATCGGTGCCGGGGAACTCGCGGAACGCGCGGGGGACCGGGGGCCGGAACGTTCCGGGGCAATGGTCCGGGCAGATGACCACCTTCCAGTAGAGCACGCCCCGCCTTCAAGCGATTTGTTGTCGCGTTGGTGTTGTTGTTGTTTGTTTTTGAAAAAAAAAGGGAAATTTCCGCCGCGGGGATGTGGCCGAACGTGATGTGAGTGTGCGATTAAACGAAACGAGTGGGGATTCAACGAAACGAGTGGGGGGGCGTGGGGGGCACGCGAATTCTGTCCCAATCATGGGAAGGTGGGTTTTCGGACAACAGGGCAAGGGCACTAAAGCTGTGAAGGTTGAGGTTTCTTCCTGCGAGAGACCGGGCTGTGCAGAAACATGTGGCCTATCTTGCTCTCAAGTTCTCTCTCTTGTCGCCGCCACTATGAAAGGAATAATCTGTGTAGCTCGTTCGACAAGGGTTCTTACTCGGTTCATCACCTAGGACATTTAGCACCGGTGTTTGTTCGACACCCGGCTAAAACTGTACTGTAACACACACGCCACTGAAAACAAGCACTGTCATCGGGCTGGTTTGGAGGCCACCCGGCACCTTTTCGCTGGATGGCTTCGGGTAACGTGACAAAACGACTGCTACACACACGTCTGTCAGCGTCAAGTCTTGAAAGCTACCTCCAGCCCAGGTCCTCCACCAGCCGGAAGCGATGCCGCCCCCTGGCCATCATCGCCAAGCCCCCGCCGTCTCCGCCTTCACCTCCACCGTCGGCGTCCTCGGCGGAACCGCCATGGCCCGACCGTACCTCGGCGGTCGTTCCAACCGGCGACGCTCCTACGTGCGGCCTGTTTGAGTTGTGTCAAAAGTGTTGTATTAGAAAATATACGTGCAATCAAAGAGAGAATGCCCTTTCGAAAAATAACCACAAAAGTCGAAGAGGATGTGTGGAAGTCTTTGCGTGGATTGTGCGTGAATGTGGGGAAACGTAAGAAAGATACGACACGGAAATCACCGCAACGGGAAGGCAGGCGTGCGTTCGTGCTTGCGTGGTGATGGCGCAGTGTACAATCACAACCGACTGCCATACATAAGGAGAAGCGGTGCTCCAGCCGGACCGCGGTACAATTTGCAACCGATGCCGATGACACATACATGAGCGAACGCAGGACGCAATAATAGGATGCTACATAAGGTGTCGTTGTCAGTTGGACAGACGGGAAAATCTGCGGGGCGCGACAAAACTCCGAGACAATTTCGACGCTGCAGCAAATTCTCCCATTGCTAGCTAGCACTTGTGCGCCACCACAGCAGTCACTTTGCAGTAACAGCAGTACTGCTGCTGTAGCCTAAATTGAAGTAGAAGGAACGAGTCAACTCACCCGCCTCTTCTCGAATCGAGCCTGTTAACCACACCGAGATGCCTCGCAGCCTGCTGCCCCCCACTGCCACCACCACCACCACCGCCACCCGCGCCCGCTCCGCCACCGAGGAAAGACTCCACCAGGTCCGCGTAGGCCGGGTTGTGCAACCTCAGCGGGAGAGACTCGCCGGGAAACAGCACCACTCCCGGTAGAGCTAGTATCGGGATCTCGACGGTCGAGCCCTCCTCGAGATCTTTCCTCGACAGGGAGGAGGAGCCAGTGGTGGCCTCTCCGAGATACGCGTGGGTTGCCGGGGTGGGCAAGGGCGCCGGAGGCGGTGGTGGTGGTAGTAGTGGGCTGTCGGCGTTGTTGTTGATGTCGACGCGGGCGGAGCCGGTGTCGACGGCTGTTGTTGGTGCGGCGGCGACGGCGGCGGCGTTGCTGTTGTGGTTGTTGCCCGTCGCAGGCATTGCTGGTTCAGGTGTCATCTGTCGCTGTTGCTGCTGCTGCTGCTGCTGCTGGTGATCTTGCTGGTGATGTTGCCCTATGCCACCGAACCAGCCAATCTGTTCCTCCATACTCCCCTCCCAGTCATCCATCCTCCCTTGGTCTTCGCTCACTGCAACGCGTGCTAAGTGTGCCAAGCTAAAGATGTAGTTGGCGCGGTGGAGTCTTCCCGCGTTTAGGACGCGTCATACAATATGCCTGCTGCAAAACAGGACAACAGCAGTGCAATATGTTGACCAGCTTGCCCAAAGTGAAGCTCGGAATGGAGAGGGTGCAGCGGTTTCGCCAGAGCAGTGTATGCTACACACACGGTGCCTACCAGGCAGGCGTGTCGCGTGATTGAGACTGGATAGAGACAGCGAGACGGCTGAACTACTGCTGTAGCTGGCAGAGCATCCTGCTTTTACAAAAACCGAAAGCGGGGGGAAAATTGGTTCCTCCCCCCTCTCCCCGTTGTCCCAAGTTGTCCCCAGTGTCACACACTCAAGCACTGCTGCTGCACTGCCGCCGTCGCGATGCTTTCGGCGTTGGATATCCGCTACTTCTCGTGGCCCTACTTCTTCGCCCTGCTCATCCTGTCGGCTGGGGTAATAGCCCCGTTGGTTGTGATGAAGTCGAGACCCACGGCGTTGTTCCGCACTGGAAGCGGTCGCATTCCGGAGTGATTGGTTTCGGCATCATGGATAAGAGGGCATTGCGTAGCGCCCCGGGAGCTTCCTGCGGTGCGCGTAAGTAGTGGCTTGACATAGCGCCAAAGCGGGGGGAAGCAGACAAGCTTGCTGGGACATGTCCGAATCGAATGAGCCTGGTGTTGCTGGTTGGTCTGGTGGCATGACGTGTTGCTGTTGGGCCTCGCTGCAGGCAGTGCGTGATTGCGCCGCTTATTGCTTGGAGAGATTGTATGCATTGTTGGTGCGAGAGATACTAGAGATGACTGAGGTGTGTTGCCGAGGAGTCTTTTCCGTTTCTCGCAGCGCGCGAAAGCGTGCCTGTATAGCAGACTTTAGCGTTGGACGTTTGGGTTGCGCGGATAAATGTTTCATAGATCGTGGTGTACTATGTACTGTACTGTACTCGCGTGTTGCTGTCTATTACTGTAGTCGTTTTTGTTTTGGATGTGGGAGATGTTCTGGCAAGCGATCGAGTAGGAGCGAGAGGGATGCGGGTCTGCAGCAGACGGAACAAGAAGGACAACTGCGTGTTGGAGGCTCGCCGGCGGCCACGAGAGGTTACATTATCGCTGAGTGACGAGGATTTACATGACGTCATCTGGGGCGTGAAGGGGGCGGGGGGGGAGGGTCTACATATGTAGCCGTCATGTGTATGCATCGCGTGAATATGGAGGCGGCAAGGCGGGTAACGGGGCGTGAGAGATGCAGGGTTCCTATGTCGGGAGCAACGAAACAGCGGAAAGAGAGGTGAGAGCGACCGTAATGTTCCCCGCCGAGGGGATGTTTGTGTCGTGGTCGACACAATGCATCACCACATCACTCTTGTCACCGTGGGAACGAACACTAGATTGCTGTTGCTGTTCCCCGCTTTTGTAGTCGAGTCTTTCGTCGGCTCTCTTCGATCGCGTGCCGGACACACGGCGTTGAGCGGTAAACTTTGCTCCGTCTTTTCGTTGGCTTCTACTGCTGTGCTCTCCGGCCCAGCGTTGACTGACGTTTTTTATGAAACCGGTTTTACTCTTTTTAGAAACTCTTGCTAACGTTGCCGAGACTCTTGCGGAGGCTCGATGCGTGTGCGGCGTTCGTCACGCGGATCCTGCATTGAGTGAGACAAAACATCGTGCATTTCGAGAGCACCCCAGCATCGCGCTCTTTCATCTGACTGTTAGGCTGCCAGGGTAGGACGATACCCAGCAGAATGGCCTTCATTGTCGTGCAGTACGTGCCATCTACACGTCTATCTCCGTAGATTTTGGTTCTGCAAACGCACGCTTGAATACGATGTGGCCCACCGTCGATGAAGGCCTGCCGGAGGTTATTTGCTTCGATTTTGGCGTCCTGTTTGACCCGATTTGTGTTTTTTTTATGCTCTTGTGCCGTTGGGTCAGCCGGACCGCAGGCAACGAGAGCTCTACCTCGCCCGCCGTATCTGGCGCTTTGCTAGGGTAAAGCTCTCGTTTATCGCGTTACCTTTTCGTACACCCACTGATTTGTGTTATTTGTCTCTGCCCAAGTTTAACTCCTCTGTTGCCGTTCTGATTCTATTCTTCTTCGCCCCCCGCCCTTCCTCGGCAGCTCCCGCACCCCATGTGAGGGAACGACAAGCGCTCGTGGAACCTCGCGGATAGCACTCCTCCGCGTTTGTGGAGCTCAAGTTCCTGGATGATGAAGCCCGACTTGTTTTCGTCTTGTTGCTTTTTTTCTTGCTCTTCTTTCTGGTGTCCATCGGTTTGAGTCTAGACTGCAGGGGGTCGCCAAGTCCGCACCTTGCCGCGTGCTGCACAATTGTTGTCCTACTGCAGCATGATTTTTGTGTTTCCACTTGTGTTTCACTTGAGAGTTTTCGATCGTTGCAAGTGTCAGCCGTGTGACCGTTGTGTGTGTGAGTGTTGTGTGATGTCAACGGCTTGGCGTATGCGAGACCTTGTCTGGTTTCCTATGCTCCTGCAATGATTCAAGTTGCGCCTTGTGCTGTCCGTGATTGTCCGCATTTCCTCGCGGGACGTTGCTATTTTTGTGTGTTCTATCGTTGTATCGTGTGGTCCTCCACACTACTCGTTCCGTGGATTATCTGAACAGATTTTGGAGGAACTTGGAAGAGGCCAGAAGTGTTTTTTTGTGAAGACGAGCAACAACGTAAGAGCTGGACGTCGACAGAGACTGCGGAAAATCTTTGGTATGGGTGGCAAGTAGTGCTGATTGCCACTTCAACGTAGCCCGTGCGTTGTTTTTTGCCGGGGCTTGCCCAGCAGAGCCCGACCCAACACGCTGACACACACGATTGAGTGGTGAATACTACGTTGTACACCCCGGACCTGCTTTGATGCTTGACCGTTGGGATGTGCGAGGCACGTGGCCCCTGCAGCCTCGATCCGATCCTGATCGTTGCGGGTTAATTGTGACGAGCAAGTGCATTGTCTTGAGGATTGCCGGGAGGGAAATGCGTAAGGCACACCATTAACCTGGGAAGAAGAGCTTGTAGTCTCGAGACCCTGGGTCGTGAGCATACCTGCACGGATACCTGTACATTTGTGCTGTGTTTCTGCAAGCGATTCGTTTGGTTCCACCGGATGATTTCGTTTCCAGTTTTCCCTCTTGGGTGCTGCACATCCGGAAAACCTTCGGATGGCACTACAAACATGGGCGGGTCTTCCTCCCCATCTTTTCATGAGTTTTTTTGTGGACAAACCCGAGCCCCCTCTTCTTTTGTTCTTGGTGGTACAGTAGCACATGGCGAAAACAACCTCATCCACTCTGCCTCTGTGTTGGGAGTCCATGGCAGACCCACGTGGACCACACATCGAAAGAAACTCGTCGTGCTATTGGAGCGTACAGACGTACTGATAAACAATGCACAACTGCAGCAGGTTCTTTGCGCTACTCCTTCTCCCTCTGTCGACAAAAAGCCACCCACATGCGTCTGTACATGACAAGATGCATGAGTGGTCGCAGCAAAGACGGCTTTCCGTGCGAACCCAGCTCGATTTTTTCTTGTTGACCCGAAGGATGGCGTTGAGCTTGGCCTTTGTCGACCAAATCTGTTATTTTCTGTTTGAAGCTTCTCTAAAAGGCTAAACGAGTTCGTCGATCGTTCTAGGTTGTGGGAAAGGTGATCGAACAAGGAGGGCGGCCCCAAAAGGATCCTGTGCAATTGGACCGGTTGCGAGGAAGACGGGTGTCGTAAATTGTGGTTCAACACGTCGTCGCGCCTCGCCCTTGGGTTTGAGCCCGTCGAAAAGACATGTCCACATGATCGTATTTCGCTGTTCCTTTGGCGCACAAAGTCGAATGTTCGTGTTTCTTGAGAAATGCCTCTGTTTTTCTTGCTCCCTCTCGTCGCGTCTGTTCTGCCTCAGCTGGTGCTAGGGATCAGGGAACTCTCATCCCCGCTGAACACCAAGCGGAAAAACGAGACACCCAAGCTCGTGTGGACGATGTCGACGATCGGGTCGACTCTCTGGAATCGCTACTTGCTGCCCATTACCGACAGCGAGCAGGCAAGCGTACACAGCATGTCACCACCACATGATGTTTGGATTGAGAGCACCAGCCGTAACTCGCTTGCGCAACCTTGCTTACCTCATGCACCAGCAAGCAGGTAATCGTACATACACAGCTTGGCGCCACAAATACAACGTACGAACTGAGAGCACCATCCGTACTCGTTTTGGCAGCTGCATACCGCACGCCGACACTATCGCCAGGATCATCATGTCCAATGAACTGCTGTCTTGTTATCGACCGTTCCCAGGGAGAAAGAAGGGTTTCTCACATCGCGGGCGCCACCATCTCTGACGTGATTCGACAGCACCCCAACTTGGCATGGCGAAGAGTGGCCACGAAGAGACCCCTAGGCAGTCATCACCCCCATTACTTGGTTTCATAGACATACACGAGGAGACACTTCAGTGAGGCGTCTTGTGTCACGCGCGCATGGAGTAGAGTTGTGGTGGTACTGTGGGTTTTGCTCTGTCTCGATGATGTGGATGCAAGGGGCGGCCGAGGGCACAAATGATCGAAATCAGCGTGGAACAAGGTGGCCCGAGGCCTTCGAAGATCAGAGCTTCGATATTCCAATGCGACAGACACCCACCCTGACGTCCATTGCCGGGTCAACCCAACGCGACTGACGGAATGTGAGTACGTGGCCTAATCAATCTCCGTTTCGGGCATGCTACAGAACGCGTCTCCGCTAGTTTTAGAGCCTGGGGGTTACGAAATTCCGGCTCAAGATGAACGAGAAGTTTGACAGCTTCATGATATGAAAATGTGGGAAGGGAAACATCCCGTTCTCAGACCTAACGAAGTAGATGCACTGTTGGGTTGATTACCCTACAAAGTCAGTGAGAAGCGAGCCTCGGGGACAAATTAGTTGTTATGTGGCGGTGCCTTCTGTAGACGTATGATAACGTAGCGTAACGTCAGCATTTTTGTCTTCGAAATCCGCTGCATGCAGTTCCCTGCATCACCCCCCTCGGGACGGTTGAACAGACCGCGTGTGGCGAGGCCCTTCCATTCCACCCCTGTGAATGTTGGGCTCAGCGATAACTCAAACCAAGACCAAGCATCGAGTGGATGGGGAATACTCCAATCTTTCGCGGGGTACGTGCGTTTTTTCTAAAAAGATTGAGTCGATTCGTACAGACAGCAACGGCAGCATACTTCCGGGACGGATTTTACAGCACAACCGTTATGTCGTGCATGGCTGGACAAAACACCAGAGTTTTCAAGTCACCCGCGGAAAGAACGATGTCTGGATGCAGCGCACCCCGACGCAACATGCCGGACAGATGCTCGAATTGTACAAATACGTTTATTTCCTTTCGCTCGGTGGAAAAAATAGCAATAAACAAGGTGACAGTGTTGTCGACACCATCACCAAGGCTACACTACCGGTATGGACAAGCACGCCGCCGGTGCTTCAGCCTACCCTGTACAAACGTGGCCTGACCTGCAGCCTGAGTTCTTACGAGAGGGGTGGTACCCTTTTATGCCGTCATATATGTGCAGCACTGAAGTAGTGAATCCAAGCGTGCTACAGGGTCTCCAAAGAAACACAACCCGAATAAAAATACACTTCAATACACCACACTTTCAAACGCTAAATTCAAAGTAGCTTACTATAAAATGTAAGGACAACGTGCCTGTGCCGAGACAGCAAAGGCATGGGGATACCAAAACAAGCGCGCCTTTGGCCGCGCCAAACTTGCCCTTCGCCAACATTTCCCTTCATCAATAAAACGCGCAACAATAGCCTTGAACAGAAATCAGACAAAACCTCCGACCAGAGCAACTAATGTTTTTTCGCCGCCGCAGGTCATGGCGGCGGTAGGGGATGCCACGCAGGCCAAACAATGAAAAACGAAGCGCCGCTAGTCCAGGCCGCAGACGGAAAGTGTCAGCATCCCTCCCCCCTGCAAGTTCTTGTTCTTGTTCTTCTCTCTGCGGGCCAGGAAGTCGTCCACCCCTTCCATTCGCATCAGGTCCGTCTTGTCGAGGGCGTTGCCCGCGAGCTCCAGGGACTCCACGGCAGAGTCGGCGAACAGACCTCGAGATATGGACTGCGACGCCGGGGTGCGGCAGGGGCGGTCGTGCCCAAGAAAAAAGAAAAGAAAGAGAGTGCAGCAAGCATGACGTTTTTGGCGTGTTGATTGACATTGCACGAGCAGCTTCACGCGCAGGGGCTTCGTTCATCGTATGCTATGGCGATATGATATTTTTTAGATTGCCTAGGAAGGCCGGGGTACGTGGGTTCAGCGAGGGAAACGCGGTGCTTCCGCAAGGCGCGCACCCTCGGGAGACTAACGGCCAAGAGAAGAGGTTCGACACGCCTGGATTCCGGGAGGGACGAGGATGCGCGCGACTCAGCAACCTCGCTCGTGGAGGCTGTTGACAAGCTTGATGACCAACGGACTGCCGGTGAAGCTGACTGATAGTACAGCAGTGGTCATCGCGCTTCTCAACAAACGCTAACAATGCCTTAATCCGTCTAGTAACTGTTCGTGCTTCTCAACGAAATCAACCATGGGGCGTCGTGCAATAACATGAGTATTGTAACGGTTTTGCGTTGGACTACTACAGTGTAGGTGACCAACAGTCCTCGGGGCATTGCCATGATCGAAAATAGCAGCCGTGGAAGAAGGATGTAGCGTCATGCGCGTGCGTGTGCGTGATCGGCGACAAGGGCCGTAATCTGACAAACGGGGAACTCGACAGGGTTTGAAGCGAAAATTCAAGAAACGCGATCAATGCCAGTACACGAAAATACCTCCTGTGCGCTGCTCGCCCCGTACACCCTGCGACATCAGCCTATCGATTTACACGGTTACCAGAAAATACATCACAACATGGGAGTGCAGCAGTACCCTTTCTTTATGGCGCTATTTTCTTCTTTTACCCTGGTGTTTACCCCCTCCTGTGCGACCCTAGTTACGAAAAAATACACTGAAAAAGTGTAGTACCCTACATACACTGAAGAGTGCAGTACACGTCTCATGGCACGCTTCACGGGGGGACTGTCGCCATAACAAATAGGACGAAAACAAAAACACACAACGCACACACACACACCTGTTGCCCGCTGAACGGGTCCACGGCCGCGATGCGGTTCGATCTAACCGAGAGCTTCTTCAGCTTTGACAGCCCCACCAGCTCGTCTCCCAACGCCCGCAATGAGTTCTCGTCAAGAATGAGCTCCTCCAGGGCCGGAAGCGTGGCTCCGAAGGGCGGGAGACCTTCGATCCCATTGGCTGATAGGTCCAGCACCTGGTTCGGCCACGGGTCACGCACAGGTTTAGGATCTTGAGAAATAGGATAAAATCACAACGCCTCTCGCTCTGAAAATGAATCGGGGGTAGTTGCTGATGTTGATTGTTAACCACCGCCCCAAGCGAGCTCGAAATAAAACAATCGGGTCGTGTTGCTAATGTTGACTGTTCAACCAACGGTTGATTTTGCTAAAAAAATAATGGTAGGTTCGTTGCTGGCGCAGAGAACGTCATGCCAGCGTGAACTCGATGCTCCAACCCCCAACTCCCCAGCACGCACTCCAGGAAACGTCAAGCAATCTAGCGAAGCCTATGTAGCGTTTCAGAACCTTCTCATTGATGGCCGACTCCGCCGATACAGATCAGCACGCTGTTAACATTTACAGGGACCACCCGTGATGTAGGAAGCTTCATTCTTGGGGAAGACCCACGTAGTGAACCCCCTGCCAAAACCTTCGTTACATTCAGGCCCCTCGTCGCTTCTCCGCAATGTGTGCCGACTAACTGTGATTTGAAGGGCTTCATAGCAGTGGGGCATCGCTTGGTGCCTTCTCCTCGAAACACCGAAGAATTTTTCGAAAGTGCCGCAGGGTGCGTCTCGCCCAGCACGTCAACCCCAAAGGTTCCCCGCCCCCGAACCCCGATTGATCAAGGCATCCACTACTGTTGCTTTCGGGTGTTGACCTGAAGTGCCGGAAGCCCGTCCAGCACGGCTGCTGGCACCTCCCCCAGGCGGTTATCCCGCAGCACAAGCTTCTTCAGGCACGCCGGCAGCGCCCCCAAAGCTCCTGCCCCGGCGAGCTGGTTTGATCCCGCGGAGACGTCCGTCAGTGAAGAAAGCGCGCTGAGGTCTGGGATAGCCTGTGATGGGGAGAATAAAGGGGGGGAGGGGGGGCAGGCGGCATACTCATTTGTTTGTTACTTTAGGCCCTTGAACCATTGGCTACGAAAATATTGGCCAAGACGGCGTGGGGTGGTGGGAGTGAATGAGGAGATGCGCATGGAGGTATGTACGCAGCTCCTTTTGTTGGCCCTGCTACAAGCGACGTCACATTTTTCACTATCTGCTCTTCCAGCTACTTCAAAGAGGAGTTTTGTCCGAGGTGCTTCAAGAACTAAATATCTCAGTGGTTGGGTCGTTTTACAAGCATCCCATCGCAGACGGGGCGGGGGAGGGACGGGAACCCGGTCGTTCGTTTCCGTTTGGCAAGCGGTAGATACAGCGCGCTGCGGTTTTGTCTGTCGTTCAAGGGGTCCCTGCCAACCACAGAAACACACCATAGAGACGAGTAAAACGCGCAAACATTCCCGACACAAGGAACACGGTTTGTTGCTTTCGTCCTCCACCCACGGAAAAGGCCGTCTCCTACGGGCAGACGCCGCCAACAGTCAGCGGGAAGAGGTACGCACCTCGAGCTTGTTGGAATCGAGTCGCAAGATCTTGAGCTTGGTGAGGGTGCTCACCGCCGCAGGTAGGAGCTTGAGGGAGTTGGACGCCATGTTCAACGTCTGTAACAACCACGCGCAATGCCCCCCCCCCACACACACAAAACAAGCACCGACAGGCAGCGAAGTTATTTACCCAACCCGCTTCGAGGAGGAGGTCACGCGCGAAAGAGAGGTGGGGTGGGAGTGAACATGTATGTGTGTGTTTGTTTTCGTCTCACGCATTCTGGGCGTCAGTCTCTACCCGATTCGGTGTATGTTGGACGCGCCAGCCAATGAAACTGAAATATTCTATCATAGCGCCGCAGAGGAAACACACAAAGTTCGCGCAAAGTTGATCCGTGCTAAGCAAGAGAGGGGAATACCCAGCCATATTCTCCAGCCGTTCTTCTGGCATTCTGCTCGCACTTTCCCGTCTGTCTCTCTCACCCTGAGCTTGACCAGCGTGAACAGCCCCTCTGGTATTTCCTTAAGGCCATGCTCTTGCAGTGCCAGCACGCCCGTGGCTCCCGCCGTCTTCATCTTTTGGGCCGTCACTTTCCTGCATGATCGGATCGCAAAACGTTGGCATCGATTCGGGGGGGGTCGTCGATGGAGCCGTATGGTGATAGAACTGGTGTATAGTCATGAGGGAAACGCCAGAGGAGCGCCGAGCTTTCATACTGAAGTACTGCTGTAGTATGGATACATACGCGTGACGAGAGAAGGGGGGAGATGATGGGAAAAGAAGAGCTTGGTGACGGCCTCAGTGCTGGCACGTTAGTTGATTGAGGTGAGGGTAGAGGCTGCAGAATCGGAACGTCAAGAACCTCCCTCGAAAGTCTTGCTGGAGCGACCAAAACGCCGGGAGGTGCCCCACTGCTGCTGATAAGCTTCCTTGAGGGGGGGCGATGGGGAGGAGGGGGCTCGCCATCGACTGTTGTACGGTCTACATGTCTACATGAAAAAATGTAGAACCATATTTCTCAGCTAACCGGACGATGAACTTCTCTGGTTCTGCAACATGGTACGCTTGCGCTGGCCCCCGAGTCCTACCAAAGGTCTGCAGTAAGGTACTACGCAACCTACTTCACGCCCGGAACGACAGCATCAGCAGCAGGGCGAGCTGTAGGGGCGTGCGTTTGCCGCCAGATGTACACGTACCTCCCGGTCTTGTTCTTGGGAGCGCTGCCTGGCAAGCTCGTCAAGGCATCCCGGAAGTCTGATGTGGCACCCTGGCCCCTTGAGAACGTGGAAGAATGCGACGATTCCTTGTTCCCCATGATGCTATCGACTCTTGTTCCCAAGCGAGCTCTCGCAGCAGGACAGGAGAACTTGAAGTTCTGACCGTGATCTCCCACGTACTGCTTGCGCAATCTCTCCGTAATATTGCTGCAGTCTCCGGTTCTGTACGCTCTATCTGTTCCTTGCTAGATTGAGGCCCACACTATTACTGTACCCCCGGCTGCAAAAGGCCGTGTGCTGGAGCCGTATGCAGTCGTGATAGCAGTGCTTGTAGGTTCACTGGAGATCTGGAGGTGTATTACTACACATGCCATGTGCATAGTCCACCGTGCTGACGGCAGCGAAAGCGGCGAGATACGAAAATGATTCGCCGGTGCTCCCCCGAAACGGTGGATATTCTCGCGCACCGCATCCACAATCCTCAATCCTCGATCCTCCACCCTCCACTGACTGCAAAGACTTAGACTTCATCACATCCCCTTCGACTGAGGTTATATCTCGAACGGATTTTTTTCTGTGTTTGTATGTATGTGTTTTCCATACAAGTAGTACACTGCTTTACAGACGAGCGCACAAGATCCATCCGGGCGCTGCACCTGGTGATTCGATATATTTCGATGCGCAAGGCTCGATCGACCTTGTCTCTGATGATCGACCTCATATGTAGATGATGAACCACACTATATACGAGGCGGCGGAGGGGAGGAGCGCTCTCTACACAGGCATTCAGAGAGCTGCCAGCGGAATCCCGATCTCTGTAGGAGAGCACTAGCAATAGCGTGGTTTTGGTGGAAGAAGATGCCTTGGAACTCAAGTACTGTAAAACCACCATCCCCTTGCCAGACAACGAGCTGCGGGAGTCAATCCCGGTTGCGATAACCCGTTTCTCCGAACGACTTTTCCCCTAAAATCACTACAGGGATACACAGAGCTTCACCGGGAGTGATGCCCTTACCATGCGTGGCAGGTCATTACATCATACCACATAGCAGCGTGGACCATTGAAAGTTCTTGCAGAATATAATACTCCTATTTTCCCAAACGATCCTTTCTTATATCCCCAGAGACAACAGCCAAGGACATACGTATTGCTGCGGCAATTAATGAAGCCAGCACAAACTTTTTTGCGAATCATCGCGTGTACTCACTCCCCCACGGTACTGCTGTCCTCTCTTTTGCAAAAATGTGTACACGCACCACCCGAATTCACTGATGAAAATGACTTCTCTCCGGCGAGACCCGCCAGCAGCTCTAAATTTCCGGGTGCGTGGTATGGACTCATCTGTTCGGTCATAACATTCATGCACACATCTACAGTACGAAAGACTGCCACGATGTCGTGTACTTAAGAATACTCGATGGCGAGCACAAGAACCACGGCAAAATGCACATCACTCAAGTAAACCCCGATACTTCCTCCTTGTTCATGAAGCCAATCCTTTCGCCAGCAAACAACGATGGCAAGCGCAGAGAGGACTATCGGCCGAGGGAGTCGATCTCTGTGCTCGGATCCAGCCAGGCATTACTACCCTAAGCAAAATTTCGGAATGCTTCTTCGATCTTCTCAGCCATCCCCCGAACCACGGTGACCTTTTCTTCTGGCCGAGACAGCAGCAGTCGTCCCGAAGCCCCCGTCTCGCCCATCTCCAGCGCCTTCCGCACGCCCAGCGATACTCGACCATACCCCCGTCGCAACCTCAGCATCGCCTATCTTCCTTTTTCGACCCAGGTGCGAGGTGGATCCACTACTGCGTTGTGTTTTTCTATCCCTCGTCAACCTCGCCGCAAGAATTACCGTTTCCTCCTCCTTGGTGGGATTCCTACTTCTCCCGCTGGTGATGTCACTGTTGTCGTTGTCATTGACGCCGAGGTTAACCGCTTCAGCTCGAGCGAGTACCCCTGCGGCTTTGTCGCACCCAACGCTAAAGGCACCTCTGGGTAACGACAACAGCGGCGACACGGACGTTCCTCCTCCTCCTCCTCCCCCTCCTCGTGCTGCGGCCGCTGCAGTTGCCCAATACCCGCCCTTCGAGGGTGTTCCAACAGTCGAGGGAACGGTGGTACAAAAAGAGGGCCCGTGTCCCATTTGTGTGCCCCCTCCTCCTCCTCCTCCTCCTCCTCCTCCTCCTCGCTTCTCCGTAGCTGCCGCCAACGCCGCCGACTGCCCCTTCTTAACGTCGTCCTGCTGCGGCTGCGGGAGACGTGTCGCCCAGAGGTCGAGGTCGAGGGGATCTTGGATGAACTCGCCCAGGATGTTGCCGTCCTGGTCGACGACGGGGCGGTGGAACCCGAGGAGGAGATCGACTGCCTCTTGCCGCCTTGGCGTGGTCGGCACAAACAAGGAAGGGAGGCGGCGACGATCAAGGAGGACAGAAGGGGTATCAGCGGAAACGAAACGACCAAAATGCCAGACCGCACCAACAATGCGGGCGGACACTCACCATCATCTTGCAAACACCGCAGCCACAAAACAAATTACATTAATTTACAACAACGACACACTGCGACATCTCCCCACCTCCCGATGGGCCACAAAAAAAAAAGGAGTTGCAAATAAGGGAGAACAACACCATTTCATCAAGAAACAGGATGAAAACAAAAGAAAATTTAAGAATTAAGAACGAAAACAAGAAGACACAGCATACTTTCAGCTCTGATTTGTTTTAGTTACCGGTGGTCCTGGAAATTGTTGACGACGTAGCGGATGGCCGAGTTCGTCCCGTCTTGGAGCAGTCCCATTTTCGTGCGCTGTCCCGTCCGGGTGAAGTCGCCTTTCAGAGCCGGCGTGCCTGCGTAGAGCATGCTGTCGTTTTGGGGTCGACGGGGGGGCCGGCGGCGGAGCGGGTGGATAGGGGGGGGGGGGGCAGGACTAGCCTCAACGCCGGTAGAGAGAGCGCTTTGAGGACAAAGAAAACAGAGAAGCGCTTGTTGTTGTTGAATGGACCACATCAGCTCATGTTCATAGGTTTGTTAGACGACAATCCTCGTCAGGAGTATGGTGTCTCCCCCACATCAGCAGCAGCAGCAGCAGTAGCAGCAGCAGCAACAGCAGAGAACCCAGAAAACCAAAAATCTCAACAATTTCAGTCTCTAGGAAACCATTGGCAACACTCTCGTCTCCGCCTGTTCCTCTTCCCCAAGATGTTCGTGAAATAACAAAAGGGTCTCTTAGCACGTACCATGGTACCGACCGAAGAGTGGCGGGCTTACGCTCTTCGCACAGCAGTGTGTGCGAACACAATCCGCCGGTGCACGATTCCGCACGTTGACCTTACACATGTTGAATTCAGGTGCTCTCCATCTAACAAGGGTTCGTCTTCGTAACCCACCTGATCTCGTCGGCGTTGTTACCCCAAACGTCTCGAAAACGCCTCTCCAGCTCTTCCGCCGGCATCTCCAGCATGTCTAGGGTAAGGGCCAAGGCCGTGCTGTCCCCCCCCTCCGGCTCCGGGATATCCACTCCGACCGCGCTCAGCTGGACCTGTGTCGTGTACCGTACAACAGTAGCAGGGACGGTTAAGAGGGGAATCTTTCACAAAAAGCATGGATATAAGAGAGAAAGTACAAAGTGGCTTGTCCCACCTGTGAGAAAACACATACGGAGTGAATAGGAGAAAGATCTGATTTGAAAGAGAGTTTTTGGGCATGTCCCGATTCTCTCTATAGGCAGGATGTAGCCGCTACAGTGCTGTTGTCTAGTTGGGTCGAACAGGCAGGGCAGAGCGGTGAGTGCACCCATAAATAAGCGGCAACAACACGACCCTGGCCACCTGTACAGCGCGAAACGCCAAAACTCTTCACTTTGACTCGATTTCGAGCCATATGGGTACAAATTACGCCTCCAAGACCCACATACGCGATAATTCTGGCCTACAGACCTCGCGAGCAGGGCACCAACAACAACACTCACTACATGCCTTGGGGACACCCCCATCGCGGCAGCACAGCCACTAGAAAAAGTTATTATCAGTCATGTCAACCCCGCACGAAACGGTCGGTCCCCAAAACCACCCAAGCCGTGTACCTGCCGCGCTCTTCCCTACTATACCCCCCCCCTTCTCCACCGGACAAAACTACGCAACCCCCTCCACTCCACACATCACAAGGCCCTTTTGTTGTACCACCCTACATCAGTAAACGATAGCGGGAGGTACTGGATCGAGAGGTCGGAAAGTTGTTTTTATATATGTGAAGACAATAACAACACCTTGTAGCCCAGCACAATCCAACCCACCAGCATGCTCCTGCGTGCGAGCAGGCTCTGCACGACGTTCGTCCGGTCGAGGCAGTCCATGCAGTTCGTCCGCACCACCCCATCCTGGAGGCCGAGGATCTCGCCCCCTGGACCGGCGTGGTAGAACCCCTGCTCTCCGAACTCGCGGTCCACGATGCCCAGGAGCTTGTCGAGGTTCTCCCAGTGCATATTCCGGCACTGGTGCGCCGGGGTGATGGGCGAGGAGGGGGGAGCGGGTCGGGGTAAATCTCAGGATAACCTCAAGAACAAGGCAGCAAGGGAGATGCGTCCCTTCCCTCAAGTGAGCGCGGAGAGCAAGGCTTGGGGGGGGGGGGCGTACTCCTTTGTTGCTTGCCGTAGTCATTTGACCATTGACCACGCGTCCCTTTCGAGACGGAGCACCGTTCCTACACCTACTAGAGACACCACCAACATTTGGGAGCTCTTTACGTTTCTTGGGGGGGGGGGGGGGGTTCTCCTTTTTTTTTTAGGGGGGGAAAAAAACCCGGGGGTTCTTTCTTTTCCCTGGGGGGGCCCGGGGAGGGCCGGGCGGGCCCCGGGGCCCTTGGTCCCCCCCCCCCGGTTTTTCCCCCAAGGGTTTTTTTTAAAAACGGGCCCCCCCCTTTTGGGGGGGGGTTTCCCCCCCCCCCCGGGTCCCCCCGGGGGGGCCCAAAAAGCAAAACCTTTTAAAAAACCCA